>CM059195.1:12580785-13113285 GCA_030323885.1 Branchipolynoe longqiensis | reverse complement strand
TCATGCATGATATAACCGTATGTGTTTACATGTGAAACACCAAACAGCAGCTGGGTCGATCGAACCCACCACAAGGTGGCACCATAAAATTTACATCACATGGGAGAGATAGGGAGTGAGCCGTCCCAGTACCATAGGGCCCACGGTCTATAGCAATACTACCAGACTGATACACATTTCCGAATTTGCTGGGCAAATAATTTGTACAGTGGATAACTTGGTTTGTTGGCAGCAGGCAAAGGAGCGCGTGGGGTGGTGGGAGGGGGTGGGGTGGCCATAGGTGCTTATAATAGATAGCTAATTAAATATGGCGACCTCATCAGTAGGCCTGTAGAAGGGCCTGATTGGCTTGGTGAATTCTTACCAGGTTCTTGAATTCTAGTTGTGTTTGTGCATGTCTAGTTCATTCTATAATTTGCTGCCTTTGTAGATAGGGGCTCTTGTCAGTCTATTTGTGAGTCGTTTAGGAACTTTGAGGAGTGTAGCATCCCCCTGCCTGGTAACACTGGTAGTATGGTCTATGTAGTTTTCATCCTTGGCTCTGATAAGCATAAGAGATAGCAAATGTGCATCTCTCCTTTGGCTCAGGTATGTGATATTAGATCTAGTGTGCATCTCATTCACTGAGAGAACTTTGCCCCTATATACTGTTCTAAGAGCTCAGTTTTGATTTCTCTGTAATTTATTTTCTTGTTGTTTTGTTAAAAGGCCATAGATTAGATCATTATAATCTATTATTGGCAGTATAGTTGCCTTATACAGTTTGAGCGCTGTGTTCTCACTCATGTAGCATCTTATTTTTCTAAAGGTTGTCATTCTCATACCTAGAATTTGGTTCAGCCTCGATAGTTGCTGGTTCGCATTCAGTGTAGAGTCAAGTGTGGTTCCTAAGTATTTGTATGAGTTCAGTTCTCTTAGCACTGCATTGCCTATACATAGCTCTATATTTTGTGCGTGCGATTTTCTAGATTTTGTTCCAAATATCACATATTCTGATTTTTGTGTGTTTAAGGTAAGTCTGTTATCAGCACACCAAATATTGACCTTTTTTAACACCTTGTTTACCATAGTAGCTGCCAGAATAATGTTTTTATTGTGCACTGTGAGGACAGCATCATCCGCAAAAAGTGTGAAATTAGCACTGGTAGACAGCAATGGTAGGTCATTAATAAATATCAGAAAGAGGAGTGGTCCCAGAGTGGAACCTTGGGGCACTCCTGTTCTGACAGTTCTAGTGGAGGATTCTGTATTATTAATTTTTGTGACTTGTTGTCTGTTGTTTAAGTAGTTAGATATGAACCTACATGATCTTTTTTCCAGTCCAGCCCTTTTGATCTTATATGAATAGGTTTGTGATCACTTATGTTGTATTTGAGGATACCAGATGTAGTACAATATTTAATATTTGTAAAAGCCAGGTCAATTGTTGTATTTGAGGTTTGTGTGCTTCTAGTAGTTTTGTTAATCATCTGTTGCAGTTCATGTTCTGTGGCAAATTGTCTCATGATATTGGCTGATGGTTGATTTTTTGCATTGTAATCTGCATTGTAATCACCAATGAGAAGAGTTTCATATTTGTTAATGTCTATAATTTGTTTCATGGTTGAGCTTAGTAGGTCAAAAGCTTCCTGCATATTCCCATTTGGGGGCCTATATACATTACCTATTAGAATTTTCTTTGTGTGTGGTCTGGTGATGACTGCCCACTGTAATTCTAGAGTTCCATTTGAAATATTGTGGTTGGCATACTTTTCAGTGTCTATTTGCAGTGTGTCTTTGCAGTAGAATCCTAGGCCTCCACCAGCTTTGACTTGGCCATTTGGAAGCTTTGTTTGCCTGTCAAATCTTAGGAACTTGTACCCTTGAATTGATGTCAGCTTTTCCTCAATGTGGCTGTTTAGCCATGTTTCTGATACTGTAAAAATATCAAGTCCTGACCATGGCAGGTCCATTCTTAGTTGTTCAATTTTATGGGTTAGACTACGTACATTAAGGTGTCCTATTTTAAAGCCTGGCAGACCCTTCAGGTCATTCAGAGGAAGCCTGGCCAGTAATTGCCCCCAGTTGTGGTCCCAGCACGCTCAAACCTAAGAACCATTGTCTCCCCAGTAAATATTGTTACTGCCCTGTCTGTTGCCAGCACAAGATTAGTTATAAAAGTTAAAGTTGTTATCCCACATGCAATGGAATAAAGTAATAATGTCATATCGATGACTATTTTCCAAGTAATTGACTGTTGCATAGAGTGAGTATAAGTTATATTGGTAGATGGGGGTTAATGATTTGGAGATCCGTTGCTGGAGTGTCCGTAGATATCAAGGCCGTCTGTCTCATGGGGTAGGAGATGTAATATTATCTGATCGGTTTGTGACTGTGCAGCATGCTCGCAAGGATTAGCAACCAAACATCACCCACAATAGTTGTAAGGATGATATCACGCATCGTTAGGTAGTGCAGTGTAGAGTAATTATAAGTATCAACATGCTGTTAAAAGTACCAGCATGCCTTTTTTTTTAAACTAAAATATGCAGCGTGACACTAAGTGCATCACCCACATCCCTGCAATTCACATGGTCAACAGTGATAGGTGCCATGTCATACAAAATATCAGGAGTCATGCAGATACTATTTATAACCTTTCAGCATCATGCCAAGCCACTACAATTGATGTGTTCTAGGATATATACTTCTGTCAATGTAGTTGACAGCAGTGACAAAGCAATGATAACTGATTTCATTTTTGTGTGTTGATTAACCTTTGTGATATATATGAATGGTGCGGATATTGCTATGGTCATTAAAGTGTTACACAAATGGGGAGGTTGCTATGGTAACCAGGGGCCTAGCTTGGGATTTTAAGGTGGTACGCAGAAGGAATAAAATGCTATTGTAATAAAACGTGATGGAATGAAATGCTATAGAACATCATCAAATTATATTTGAATATTTAAAAAATATATTTTTAGTAATCTCAGGTGGTACGAAGCTGCGTATATGGAAGTTAGGCCCCTGGTAATGAACAGGGAGTGACTGAATCAGCTACTGACACTGGAGGTGTTGATGTAATAATGAAGGTGGCAACAGCGATAACAGATTGCCCGAATGAAGTCACATTAGTATATGGCATTGTAGACAGGGTACAGCATCGTGAAGCTCCGCAATGCTTCTTGTAGGGGAAGACGCATTGTGGTTAGAAGCTGCCTGATCATATTTATAAAATGCTTTGTTTGTTTTGTTTGTTGTTGTTATACGCCTTAGAAATATGGTGACTTTACAGTGCTATCCTACTTGGAAATCAGGCCACCGGCACCATGACCCGATATCCCACTCAGTCACATTACCCTGATTTTTTTTTTAAGTTGTGACTGGACATGGTGGCTGAAGAGGTAAGAGCGCAGGCTTCCCGTGTGGAAGTTCCAGAGTTCGGATCATGACCAAGTAAAACCAACGACTTACAACATTGAGACTTGTCGCTACCTAGCCCGGTGCTTGGCATTACTAGGATAGGGCAAGGACTGGTTAGCTCAGTATCAGGATAATGTGACTGAGTGGGAAATCAGGTAATGGTGCTGGCATCTTGGTCTCCCAATGGGATAGCACTATAAAGTCATCATGAGTGCGCACTGCCACAAGTTTGTACCCGTCCCGATATTACCTTAGATGTTGCTAGTACGTAAAACAACAACAAGCAAGCAAACATGTATGTGTGTCACCTATGTATGTATGTATATATATATATATATATATGGGTCATTCTCTGAAACTGGGCACAGTGTGGGGCACCCACTTCAAATGGTTATTATAAAACTAATTTGTGTCAAATATCATTGGTTTCATTTTAAATCACATCTATATACATATTAGAAATAACAAAGATAATATACAATTTAAATTTTTTTTGATTGTGTGGTTTATTGAGTGAAAATTGCTGTCAGGACTAAAAGTTGGGGGCCTCAATTTGTGACATGGCTTGCACCAAAACATTGATTTTGTCATAAACACTTAATGAATTAATTAAAAATTTAGAAGTTGCCAAAAATAAATCTCTAATAAGACATATTTTATTGTGTTAAACTTTTTTAACTGACCAAAATGTGTAACTTGATATTTTAGACAATTTGTGAATTTATCAGCATCGTAACGCTTTGTTTCCGGAACTACATATCTTGCATCATCCTCATAAACAAAGGCTCTGACCATGTGTAGGGGACTATTTTTAGCCTGTGGGCTGCTCGTGTGTACTGCGTGCATCTGAGCAGATTAGCGAAAACTAAAACCACCATTTTTGCAAAGTTATTGGACTTTAACTGTTTGTTATGAGTATGGTTTCCAAATTCAAGTGTTACGATGTATTTATTAAAATGCATGTCTGCTTCTAATGTAACCAATATAATGAACTATTTTGTGTGTAGTGATATATGTGAGTCGGCGGAAGAACATGTATACACGTGTTGCTCTTGTCAGTGCTTTCACTCGTGTAGAAGACCAGTATTTTGAAACCGTTTCCACCAACAAATCTCCGTTACGCAAGTGATCTTGAAGTGAATCAAAACATCCTGACTGCACTTGAAGGTAAGATATTGTTATATATTAATGTTATTAAGCAGATGTTTAAAGTATGTGGCTGTTTTTTATGTGTTTTCCCTAGGGTTTCTCGTTCACATTCTGTTTTAGAGTGCAGTCGGCGTCTAGTACGTGTAGTTTGGGTGTTTGATCATTGTAAAACGTGCACAAATTTACGATGGTGATGTGATTTTGATGAAGCAGTTTAAATGTGATAAAATCATTGAAATTATAACTTACCTTCATATATTTTTAGTTATTGACTTTTACATGCATGCATTGAATGTGGCTATAGAACTTATTATGTAGGCTGAGTGTTTGATCATTGCATCATCACCCAGAAATAAAATTAAACCTTTTGTTCTGTTTATGTATTTTCTGTCAATCTTTGTAGATGTCGTCAGCCAGAAATAAAATTACAACTTTTGTTCTAATGTTTCTGTATTTTCTTTCAATCTTTTTAGATGTTCAACCGACAGAGCAGTAGGATTGCAGAAAAACATCAGCTTCCAGAAGCAGCTGATCCATCATCTCTTCAACCAATAGAAAAAAAGGAAAGAAAGACAGCAGCTCAAGCTACCAGAGACTGGAAGGATCGGATGCAGCAGAACAATCCTGAGGAATATGTGCAGTACAAGGTGAAATGCAGAGAGGCATGCAAGGCCTATCGTGACAACTCTTCTGAACAGATGAAGGCACTACAGAGAGAGCAGGCGAGGCTGAGGATGAGAGCAATGCGAGCCAGGAAAAAAGAGCAAGCGGAAAAACCTAGACTGACAAGGATTAGCCAAGAAAAGCAGGAGTAAATGGCGTGAGGAGAAAAAAAACCAGAAAGAAAACATGACCTCACAAAAGCGACGGAGGATAAATGAGAGAAGAAGGAATCAGTATCGTAAGAAGATAGTCGCTTCTCAGGTAGAAACCAAAGCATCATCAGTTGTCCACAAGGAGCAACCACTGAGAACACCTTCGGCAAGAAGAAAGGCCCTGTCACGGGCACGAGCAGCTCTCCCATCAAGCCCGAGGAAGTTTGTAAGCATGGTCACAGACCTAGTAACTAAAGCCTCTCCAAGGAAAAGGATCCTCTTCCGTCATCTCAGGACAGGAAACAGAGCTGAACAAGAGAGAATGTTGGGCCAAGAAGTCATCAGAAAACTGAAAGGACTGCAGAGGAAACGGTCAGCTGCTGAATGCCACATACGCCGTGTTCTTCTGTCAATCTGCCGAAGAAATGCCTCGGTAAAAGCATGTTCGTCTACCCTCAGTGTCAGCAGAAGGACGGCAGTAAAAATCAATTCTGGCACAACTTTCTCCAGAAAAGTAAAAAAAGAAAGAAAAATGGCATCCAAAGCAATAGCTTTCCTCGAGATGGCATCAACACCACTGCCACACAAAAAGCTGGTTTCAAAGAAAACTGGGAAAGCAGCAGCAGTGCTGACAAAGCCTTTGCAAGACTTGCACAAGGAGTTTGTTGAGGAAGTTGATGAGGCTGTCAGCTTCAGTCACTTTGCCAAATGTCGGCCGGCACATATTCACCCGATGAGGAAAAAACCAGCTGCGACAGTGCCTGTGCGAATATTGCACAAACGTTGAACTAAAACTGCGGGCAATCAATGGGATTGCAACCAGGATAAACAATAACTGTCGTATCCGCCACATTTACCATTCTGTCGACCTAATCACCTGTGGCAGGCAAGAGGGCGAATGGAAAAAAGACTGTGTCTACCGAAATTGCAACACCTGCAGTGCTGACAATATGGCTCATCACCTGCATCCACTTCTGCAGCAAGGCTCCTCGTCTTGGTCTAAGTGGGAGACCCAGGTCACCATGCTCAATGGGAAAAGGGTTTGCCGCAAAATGCTGAACCGGAAAGAAGGGACTGTGGCACAGCTGGTGGATGAACTGAAGGAAGAGGTCATCTTTCTCGCCCAACACCTCTTCCGAGCTGATTGGCAACATCAGCAGTTTGAAGTAATGCGGAAACAGGTTCCCTTTCCCCGCAACACTGTTGGAATGGTATTGGACTTTGCGGAGAACTTTACCTGCTCGCATCAGGATGAAATCCAGGCTGCCCACTGGTATCATGAGCAGGTAACAGTTCACCCCATAGTTACATACTATGCCTGCTCCTCTTGTGGGGAGACTGTATCTGAATCTCTTGTCTTTGTAAGTGATGATAAACAACATGACTTTGATGCAGTCTTCAGCTTCACAAAAGTGGCCATCGACCATCTCCGCCAAACAAGAGTTATCCAGCTGGAACATGTTATCCAGTGGACTGATGGCTGTGGTGCCCAGTACAAGTCAAAGGGGCCTTTTGCTGACATATCATGTGCTACTGTTGACTTTGCTTGTACGTGGGAGCGCAACTACTTTGGCTCACGGCATGGGAAGGGACCATCAGATGGAGAAAGTGCAGTCATCAAACACCATGCGGCCAATGCAGTCAAGACAGGCTCCGCTACCATTGCTTCTGCAAAGGACTTATTTGACTACTGCTTTGAGAGCAAACTAAATAAGCAGCCTCATGCAGGAGAATGCAAGCACTTCCTGCGGTCCTTCTTTTGGGTGCCAAGAGATGACATTGCAAGGAAGCGAAACAGAGCTACCCAAACACTGAAAGGAACACGCTCACTCCACTCTGTTAGATGTGTTAAGCCACATGTGCTCTTAACCCGTGAACTATCCTGCTTCTGTAACCAGTGCCAAGTAGGTGTCGGAGCCTGTGAGACCATGCATGTGACAGGGGAGTGGAAAAGAGAAATTCTATGCCCCAATGCTGATCCTTAGACTGCCACTCCTCTGCCTGTCACTTCCCCATAGAATGTGTTTCTGACATTTGGATTGTCTGTTTCAGTGTTTTGGTTTCCATGTTACCATGGTGATAAACAATCTAAAGCTTAGATTAAGTCACAGTCTTCTAATATTTTTTTCCCTTTTTGTTGTCTAACCTGTATTCTGGGTAGTTAGTATTACTTTTTACACTAAAATAGTATATTCATTCAAATGTCAACACAAATATATAAATGACAAAATTGTCCACATGAATTGTAATTTTCCGCTGTTAACAAACTCCCAAATAATCCAAAGCTATTCACTTTTTTCTCTGGATTTCTATCAGAATGTACTAGATGACAAAGAATAAAGGTCGAAAAGTGAAAAAATGCACTTAGGAGTGATAAAATAACAATGTTTCTTGGGTTATTTGGGTTCCATGTTACGCGAGTGATGATATCGTTTTCAATAATTGACACCCCCCTCACACCCTAGGAATGAAAATAATTATCTTTTTTTATATGGTAAGGGAACAGACATGTATTCAGCTCTATTATTACAAAAAGAAATGAAAGGTTTTCAGATTTTAATTTTGGATGGCCCATGTCACACTTTGGTGCCCAGTTTCAGAGAATGACCCATATATATATATATATATATATATATATATATATATATATATATATATATGTCACCATGGAATGTGCATGCTCTTTATGCAAGTGAACATTTATGTTACTTATGCGTCTCACTTCTAGACATGCACATCTACATACACAGAGTTAATGCACACCACGAGCAGAAGGAAGTGGCTGAGCCGATGACTGATGATGGTATGTTGTCCTAGTAACATCGGAGGTCATATCAGGACGAGTGTACGAACTTGTGACAGTACGCACACCCATGGCGACTAGGCACCATGTCGTTGGGACTATGAGTATGACACAATATCCCACTCAGTCACATCATTTTTTACACTGAGACAGCCAGTCTTTGTCGTATCCTAGTAATGCCAAACTGCAGGCAATGTAGTGACACACATAAATTCTGTCATGTCTTTGGTTTGCCTCGGCCTGGGATTGAATCCATGAGCTCCGATGTGGAAAGCAGGCGCTCTACCTACTAGCCCATCCCTTCAGTCAGTCAATGAAGGTAATATAACCCAACATCATTTATAGAATCCAAGAAGAGAGATCTGTCATTTTGTTGCATGATTGTTGCTAATTTGTTGCTGTATATATATATATATATATATATATATATATATATATATATATATATATATGACTGTCGCTGATTTGTTTATGTGCATACACAAATACAGGTATATGTATATACATCCAGTAGATGTGTGTACACATACACTGGTATATATATCCAGTATACGTGTAATTGTTGCTGTATATATATATGTATTTAAAGGTATGCATATATATGGATATATATGGATATATATGGATATATATATATATATATATATATGTCCAGTATATGTGTATACACATCAACAAATCAGCAACAGAACAACAGATCTCTCTTCTTGGATTCTATAAATGATATATATACATATATATCCCAGCAGTGTGTACATGATGCATACTCCCCACAGCGGCTGCGCGCAGGATGTGGTTCACAGAAGGACTATGGGTAATGCCCCCAGAGGGGAGGGGAGGGGAAGCTAGATAGTAGAGAGTCACGAGTAGTTGTGTGTTTATATTTGCATAGTACAGCACATATATTACACACATATATGTATATATTATATATATGTGTATGTATATATATATGTATATATATGTATATATATATATAGCTGAGAACAGCTTTGTTATCCCCTTCCCACCTCCACTATTACAACAGCAACAACAACATCGTGACCCTGCTGTCTTATTGTGCAAAACCACAATGCTATACATCATTGATTACAATGACATAATTGATAACTTACTAACTAAAAAATCAGCAAACAAAGCTCCAGACTATACAAAATGGAGGGTCGCACACAGTATTTAAAGGGAAAACACTACATACCGCTAGGATGCACAACATAGCTAAACTAGATACTCAAATATTCACAACGACAAGCACCAACTAGGTCTAATGTACAACCATGCGAAAGACTCAGATTACATAGACACACCTGCACAAGCCACATGCAGCAGAAGCCACTGCTCTCACAGTACCAAATGTTAAAACTTGTAAGATGAAAAAGTCACCAGTTGTTCTAAGGGGAACACTCTAGAATCAACTACCAGCAGATGTCAGGAACAGCCATTGTTACAAAACGTTCGAGGTAAACCTCCATGTCACTTGAATCAACCAGCCTAGGTCAAGGCAAAACAATGCCACACTGGGGTTAGTGTAGACTACATCACGGTTCCGACTGCGCATACGCTGAAAATGGCGTTGGGAGCAAAGCAAAGGCATACGGCCATTGAGTTTGCCAATACGCGCAGTGAGAAACGTCAGTTTTATTCAAAATTAATCGAAATCCAAAACCCTAACCTTATAAATTTAATATAATCTTTTTGTTAAACATGTTTTCGATATGTGTTCCAAGCGGTTTGTCTCTAGGTGGTGTGGTTTTATCAACATTTTACTTTTTCTGTATGGAGATTGCTCACTGCCATTGACAATGCATTGAGTACAGCGTACGGCCATTGAGTTTGCCGTTACGCATAGGGCACAACTCGCATATTATTCAAAATAAATAGAAATACATAACAATTTGGCACAAAAATGGATGGAAGGATGCAATATAATAATATAATGAATATGATAAAGACAAAACTCTCCATAATTAAGCATTTTGAGCTAAGAAACATACAATTTCAGTCACTTTACAGGCTGATGTTTACAATCACCATTGATTAGCCAGAATTAATTCTTGTTCTAAATGCTAAAATGTCAAATGTGTCAACAAAAACTTGTTTCAAAGAAATATATAACCAATATCTGATTAACCCTACTCATTTTCTATTTCTACATATGTCATTAACCATAGGATATAAATAAAAACATGAATAAAATAAGTAAAACTGACTCTGGCTATGGCTCTAACACTAGTCTGAGTGCCTAGATTTGTCTAAATCTAAATGCACATGGCATTAGATGTGCTGATTATATTGATGTAAATGCAATGCTGGATAAAAGATTAATATCTTAATTTATTATATATATTTTTTTAGTTGGTATTCTATGTTTCAAACAAGAGCTGAGATGAGCTGAAACTAGCACATTTCATAGCTGCACCCAGTGTATTAGCATGTGCCATGTGCTTCTGGGGGGGTTGTTTTGCTCTGACGCATCCCACAATGCACCGTGCAGCTGGAACCGTGATGTAGTCTATTGCTATTCCTGTCCTTATCCCCCTCTCTCTCCTCCATCCATGCACTATGAACTCAGACACTCAACTAGTAGCGGCCAACTAGTTCAAAACCCTCACCTACTCACTGAATGAGCCTGGAAATGCTTCTAGTTGGATCCTACTGAGTTACATAATTAAACAATATTATGATTATGATTAAGACACAACTCTCCATAATTAAGCATTTTGAGCTAAGAAACATACAATTTCAGTCACTTTACAGGCTGGTATTTTTTCTCTGTGGCGGAGTGGTTAGAGTGTCGGACTTTTTTCTAGGTCAGACTCCTAATCTGAAGGTCGGTGGTTCGATTCCCCGTGCCCCCAGCTCTGCCAGTTTGGATTTCCACCGCTGTGTATAACTTACAGCGTCATCAAAGGCCGGTTGCTCTCATACCATGTCTATGTGGTGTGGGAGGTTAAAAATCCCTTGGGTCGGTAAAAGGGTAGGCTTGGGCTTTCTATCGACCAGCAGTGGAATGAGGAAGACCAGTCGTCTATGACTGAAATTTCCCCTGCTTAAACAACTAATGGACCAAAAAAATAAAAAAATATTAACCTCCTTACTCACTCAATAGGCTCCACCTGAGATTATCATAAAGATCACTTCAACCACCAAGGCCCATCCTACATGGCACCATCACCCTTTCAACAAGTATGTCATCTCTAGAAAGATAATCAGTTCTGCCCCAACCCCTACTAATGCTTACCATACTAGTCTCACTTAGCTACCTCTCCATATGTTGTTTTTTCTTCTTATTTTGTTCTTTACACATCATTCATGTTGATGCTTTGGTTATTGTCTATTTATATTGTTGTAGCTTTGTTTAGTGTATAGTAGCTGGAAGATTAGTGCGTTAGCACTGACAACATATTATTCAGAGGAATAAAAACACTTGAACAAAACAAAAAGCGTTTTGGAAAGCAACGTAGACCACGTTACGGAGGCCGCACAACTAGGTTATCCTCCTGAATCAGTGTCCAGCCTTGCATAACACTACCATGCTGTGATTTAGGTGCTCTCTTAGTTAGAGGGAGCCACCAACCTAGCTTTCAACTATATATCATCACTTATGCCCGTAGACTGCAACCAATACAGGAAAGCACTCACAACCAGAGAAGAACACCAACCCTGGATGTACGGAGTCAACAGCAGCGCAACGGTATGTCAGCTTATGTAGTACTAGTAGGTTACCTCTATGCTTATAGCTACACAGGCGACACCGCTCTCCTCAGATTGACCAGACGGGATAGCCGAATGAGTTGAGCGTCCGTCTCCAGTGTTGGTACATAATGTGATTCGAAGTGGGTTTCGAACCCTGGTCGAGTCAACTAAATTACTTTAAAATGTATACTTGTCGCTTCCTAGCCAGGTGCTCGGCATTATTAGCATAGGACAAGGATTGATTGAATCAGTGTCAGGATAATGTGACCGAGTGGGATATCAGGTCATGGTGCTGGCAGCCTGGTCTCCCAGTGGGGTAGCACAATAAAAGTTGTCATGAGTGTGCACTATCACAAGTCGGTACTCGTCGTGATATGACCTTAGATGTTACCAGGACGTAAAACTCCCAAAACCAACCAACCAACCTCAGGTGCAATGTGTCAGCAGTTGAAATTGTACCGAAGGTCATTTTATTCAGACACCTAGTTACCACGCAAAGTGTGTTATAGGCCCGGCGTAGTCATTCGGGTGACAGCAGTTGAAGCATGAAGCTGCGACTCAGTCACAGATTCAATCATTTCTGTGCGAATGGACATTGTGAAATTGAATATACTTTCAAGCTGTTTTGGGTTGTTTTTGTTATGTTGCTAGGGACTCGCAATGTCAAAGTTTAGTTTCACCCAGCCACTACTCATTGGGCGTGGTACCCCCAGCTCTGCCAATTTGGATTTCCACCGCTGTGTATAACTTACAGCGTCATCAAAGGCCAGGAGGTTACGGGAGGTTAAAAATCCCTTGTGTTGGTAAAAGTGTAGGCTCGGGCTTTCTATCGACAAACTGTCTAATGGTGAAAACAAGTCTATTCAGACTTATCCAAGACAGGCAGTATACATCTTCAAGAAGAAGTAGAGCGTGGGCTTCGCGTGTGGAAGGTCGGGAGTTCGCTTCCCGGTCGAGTCAAACCAATAACTTAAGAAATTGATACTTGTCGCTTCCTAGCCTGTCGCTCGACAAGTATAAATTTGGTAAGTCATTGACTGGAACGGGACTCGAACTCCCGATCTCCCATACGGGAGGCTTGCGCTCTACCGATTCAACCACCGCGCCGGGTCACCACTGAGGAGAACCTGTTTAGATGTCCAGGCCCAGAACTGTCCCGTGACAAATGTTCTCCAGCACAGAATTGCCGGAATTCGCTATTTATATAACCAACTATCTGCCTGGAGAGTGAGAAGTGGAGAACATGATGGTGTCGCACAAAGAGGCGTTTGTATGGAATGGGGTTATTATGGTTACGAGAGAGGTCAGATGGGGTCAAGTTGGCAAGCGTCACGGCTCTGTTGCCACAATATTTCTCCAATGATTACACAACGCGTTATATATGGTATAATGTATCAGTATTATTATTATTACGACAGTAAAACATCTCTAAATCGACTGACCATGGGACCAACTTTAAATGGTCCATATAGGGAGGTGGTCGGCTTAGGGAGGTTTTAAAAAAAATCAACACAATGATATTGTATAGGTGATCATTTGGTACCCAAATAAAGTGATCGATATAGGGGAGTGGTCGATTTGTGGAGGTGATCGGTTAGAGAGGTTTTACTGTATATGTATCTAGCTTTGGGAACTTGACAATTTTTATCAAGAATAATCTGAAGGCATTTTCACAGAGGCCATGTAATAAGTACCGTGGATTATTTGACTGGGGGGGGGGGGGGGGGGGGTCCGATAGGTGTGACCGGGAAGATTGATAGATATTATAATGCAGATTATCATAGCAAATGAGCTCTTTGAATCATTTAGTAATTTAATCGATTACTTTATCGATAAATAGTATAGGTAGCCTTGAAAAGGTGAGAGATACAGGCAGAGAGAGAGAGGCAGCCAAAGAGAGAGATACAGAGAAGGGCGGATAGTGAGAGGCAGATAGAGAGAGGCAAGTATAGATAGAGGCAGATAGATATAAAGGAAGACATAGATAGAGGCAGACAGAGGACGCGGCAGACAGAGATAGAGGCAGGCAAAGAGTTACATAGAAGGGCTGATAGAAAGAGGCAGATGGAGAGAGGCAGGTATAGATAGAGGCAGATAGAGATAAAGGCAGTCATAGATAGAGGCAGACAGAGATAGAGGCAGGCAAAGAGTTACATAGAAGGGCTGATAGAAAGAGGCAGATGGAGAGAGGCAGGTATAGATAGAGGCAGATAGAGATAAAGGCAGACATAGATACAGGCAGACAGAGATAGAGGCAGACAGAGATAGACAGACAAAGAGATACAGCGAAGATAGAGGCAAACAAAGATAGAGGCAGACAGAGAGATACAGAGAAGGGCGGATAGAGAGAGTGTGATAGAGAGAGGCAGAGATGGAAAGGCAGCCAGAGATAGATTCAGCCAGAGATAGAGGCAGACATAGACGGAGGCAGACACAAATGGAGGCAGACATATAGGCAGACAGAGATGGATACAGAAATAGATAGAGGCATGCATAGATAGAGGCAGAGGTAGACATAGATAGTGGCAGACATAGATAGAGGCATACAGATATAGAGGCAGACATAGATAGATGCATACATAGATAGAGGCATACATAGATAGAGGCATACATAGATAGAGGCAGAGATGGTGGATGCAGAAATTGATAGAGGCAGACGGAGATAGAGGCAGACAGAGATAGAGATAGAGATCGGGGAAGACAGAGATCGAGACAGACATAGAGAGGCAGACAGAGAGAAGCAGATAGAGGCAGAAAAAGAGAGAACGGTAGAGAAGTAGATAGAGAGAGGTAGACAAAAAGAGAGGCAGTCAGAGAGAAGCAGATAGAGGCACAAAAGGAGAGAACGGTAGAGAAGTAGATAGAGAGAGGTAACAAAAGGAGAGGCAGACAGAGAGAAGCAGATAGAGGCAGAAAATGAGAGAACGGTAGAGAAGTAGATAGAGAGAGGTAGACAACAAGAGAGGCAGACAGAGAAGTAAAAAGAGAGCAGAGAGAGTGACATCACTAATTTCCATGTTAGCTATATGATTTGAAGTTTCTGCCATATTGGTTTTTCTTAAACAAATATTAGTTGATAGTAACTCACTGTCATCATGTATTTTACTTTAGGTTCAAGTACTTTAAATAATGTTGAGCGCTTGGCTAGGTAGTGAGAAGCATACATTTTAAAGTAATTGATTTCACTGGATCAGAAGTTGTGTCAAGCACCGCCACTGGAGACCGAGTGCCGAGTCGAGTGCACTGTGGGGGCAGGGTGCAGTCTGCGCACGCAGCGCCGCACGGACCCCTGACGTCGAACCCGCGAACCACTACGGTGATCGCCAAGAATAGCATGGACAGAGAAGCCGGAACCCTGCTTGCTCTACAGCTGTATACAGCTGTAACTGCGAGCTGTATACAAGTTATATATATATATATATATATATACACAAAGGACATGCTGCAGACAAGGAAGTGGGTTGCGATGATGTTCTCTGGAATTCCCATTGTGCGAGTGTTTCGCACCACCGTCGTGGGGTCACAACTATTGCAGTGCACAACGTACGAGTGATAATATTAAGGAACATTCCCTTACATGCCTTTATACTTGCATCATTTTTATACATCACATATAAACGAAAATGTGTATCTGCATATATATATAAAAAAAAAATATTATAATGTATATATGGGTGGATATGGGTGTATATAATAGTTATGTGTGCATATGTGCATATATGTGTAAGTATGTTTCATTGTTGTTGTTTTACGTCCTAGCAACATCTATGGTCAAATCAGGATGGGTTCCGACTAGTGACAGTGTTCACTCATGGCGACTTTTTAGTGCTGCCCCACTGGGAGACCAGGCTGCCGGAACTATGACCTGATATCCCACACAGTTCACATTATCCTGATACTGTTCTAATCAGTCATTGTCCTATCCTAACAATACTGAGCGCCAGGACAGACAGCGACAAGTATTCATTTGATAAGTAGTTGGTTTGACTCGGCTGGGATTCGAACTCCCGACTTTCCGCACGGGAAGCCTGCGCTCTTCTGATTCGGCCACCGCATCCGGTGAATATTATGTATATGTATGTATATATCTATGTGCATGCATATGCATATGCGCATATATGTGCTATATACAGTAAAGCATCTCTATATCGACCCCTCCACAGATCGACCACTCCCCTATACCGATCGCTTTATTTGGGTCCCAAAAATACCATTGTAATGATATTCTAACTCTCTAAACCGACCACCTCCCTAAATGGACCACTTAAAGTCGGTTCCATGGTTGGTCGATTTAGAGAGGTTGTACTGTGTATATATATAGGGCCTACAGATATATATGGATATATATATATATGTATGGATGTGTATATTGAGATATATATATATATATATATATATATATATATATATATATACACAAACAAATATGGGAAGACTCGTGTGTAACTGCTAGTACACATATCACATAACATTAACCACTCATTTTCCAATTAAATATATTTAAACAACAAGACCGCATACCATTGGAGGAATGGCCTTTTTTTTAAATATACATATTTTTCGCTGGGTTATATTGCTTTTTTGTTTGGTTTGGGGATGGTGGTAAGTTATTTTTCGTTTTTTTTGTTAATTTCTTTATATTTATTATTATATGTTTTCACCTTGTCCCGTGATCGGCCACGTGTCACAGAAGGCTCACCAAGCCCGCCGGCAATTTAACGAGAGCAGCAATCATCACATGCATCGTCTCGGCTCTATATTTAGGCTCTCAGTTGTCACGACTGTGGACTCTGACTCTAAAAAGCCGGCTGCAACAAAACGGCAACGAAAAACGGGGACATGGAGAGGTGAACACTTGAAATACCGTTATTCAGGCATAAAAGTTATTCAATTGAATTACTACATGGCAACACTACACCGCGAGGTGTGGGAGGCGTATCATTACTTGTACCCTCCAACATCTGTAATGAATAAGTAAAATAAAGAAGCAAACTAAGTAGGCTAGGATGAGGTGATATAATGGGTGGTGATGATCATGTTGTAGACGTCTCGCCCCCAACCTCCAACCTCTGCCTCTGCCCCCCCCCCCACCCGCACCCCACTTTTACCTCCACATTCCACTCACAGTGTCACACCGTCCATCCACCCCACTTATTAAACATAAATAAATAAATAAATAAATAAAACATTTATACAGCTCCCGTTCCAGCAAGCCGTTCTCAGGTGCTTTACATAACAAACAAATATACAGGAAAATAAATTTCACCTAGTAAAAAGCAGATTTAAACAAATGTGTCTTAAGACCTTTTTTAAAAGCACCAACAGATTTACAATCTGTGATATATCCTGGCAGAGCATTCCACAGTCTTGGGGCAGCAATACTGAAAGCACGATCCCCAAAGCCTTTGAGTCTGCTCCGAGGAAGTGCTAACTGGCTGGAGACTGTGGAGTGTAGTGTTCGAACATTTGTTCTCTCCTGGAGCATATCTCTCATATATTCTGGAGCCTGATCATGCAAGGCACGGTGTACAAGAAGCAGCACCTTGAAATCAATTCTCTTCTCCACAGGGAGCCAGTGTAATGATTTCAGCACAGGAGTGATGTGATCAAATTTCTTTGTACCCGTTAACAACCTGGCAGCCGCATTCTGTACACGTTGCAGTTTTGAGATACTTGACAGTGGTAGTCCATACAAGAGAGCATTACAATAATCCAGGCGTGAACCAATGAAAGCATGAGTAACCTTCTCTAACGAGTCATGTGTCAGGGCATCCTTGATGGATCTGAGATGACTCAGTTGCATAAATGATGCCCTACACACCATCTTGATGTGATTAGACATATCAAGAGTATTGTCAAAGATCACACCAAGGTTACGGGCTGACTCATTAGCTTGTACACTAGCATGTATATGTAAATAGTCCAGAAATGAGCTTCGCCACCACACGGTGGGGGCACGGAGTACGGCAACAAGTGGCGACAAGCTAGCCGGAGGATGGATCTCTGGAGCCGTATTCGATTAACATGACCCGGGAGACTCGGGTCACCCGAGTTGCTAGAATTTCAAATCGAACACCGCGAGTGGAGTCGACAAATACACGTGCCGTGTGCAAAAAGTCCAGACCCCAGTGACCCACCTCTTGTCTGGGGTTGGCTAGGAGTGATGATGTCACTTTTTGCTGGTACCGTCCTGTAGCAGTACAAGTCCTATGTGGGGTTTTTTTTGGGGGGGGGGCGGGTGGTAACAAAAAAAAATCCGATTAATGATATGGAAATATAGCTAAACTATGCTATCAAAAAATACTTTAAATCCTATTTTGCTGTAGTTATATTGGTTATTTTTTTTAAAAAGAACAAGTTTAGGATTAAGCCACCATTTTTTCCACCCCGAGCATGGAGAAGCATGTGCGTTTATTCAACCCGAGTCTGTAGGATGTACGCATCCGCCAAAGAGTAGCTCGGGTGACCCGAGCCCGAGTGAATACGCCCTGGGCGGACCGCCCCCGACTGCGTCTGGCTAGTGCCCCCCCCCCCACACACACACCTTGAGAGGTTACCTGCGACCTGGCTGGTCAGGGGATGGATCACGTGGTTCTGTGACACCGCGGCAGGCAGAGACACTGAATAAACTGTGGAAAGATGACCCCCAATAGCCGATGTCTACTTTTTGTGCTGGGGGGGGGGGGGGGGTCCTAAAACAAACAACAACAACAAACGTGGAAGCATACGTTTCTTCTTGTCACCGTCTTTCCACACTGCTTACAAGGGACAGACCAGGGGGGACTGGCCATATGCGGCCTCTCACACACACACACACACACACAGATATATATATATATATATATATATATATATATATATAACCAACGACTTAAAAATGTATACTTGTCACTTCCTAGCCAGGCGCTAGGCATTATTAGGATAGGGTAAGGGCTGGTTGGCTTAGTGTCAGGATAATGTGACTGAGTGGGATATCAGGTCATGGTGCTGGCAGCCTGGTCTCCTAGGGGGGGGGGGCGGCATTGGTCGTAATGCTTGCATTGCGTTTGATGCCGGGCAGGGAAGGAGACCCCCTCCCCCTCTCTCTCCCCCCTACCCGACCATTCCTTCTTACATAATTTCCCGCGCTTCTTCCCCTTTATATCCTGCCCGACTGGCCGCTCCCAGCCCACTTGCTATCCGGACCGCACCTCGTCCACACCTCTCTCTATCACCTCTCCGCCGGCCGGACACCTCCTTGATATGTCTGAAAAGAGTTCCAGGAGGGGGTGCCTGCCGGCATTTTCACTTTCTACCCTTACTCTGTCCGTGTCTATGGCTCGCCGGCTGGTTACCATAGGGCAGATAGGCACGGGCCTTTGACTCAACTCTCCTCATTTCTCTTTCCTAGATCTGCCCACTCGATTTCTCCCAGGCTCACTTCTTCCCCTAACCAGGGTTGTTGTGTTCTTGGGGGGGGCTCTTGACCTTTTTTCCTTTTCTCTGACTGGTTCTTGTTGCTGGAACGACCGCTGCTACCACCTTTGCCCGCCTTCCTCACACCCCTGCTGACCGGATACAAGTGCTCCCTACAGACACCATACAGATCACTACAAACAGACGGCACGGAGAGATCCGCTGCCACCCGACGCCCCGTCGTCACCACGTCTTGAAGGATGTCCCCAGCCTTCACAACACTTCCTCTGAGACCACTTCACCCCGCAGAAGACATGTCCTGCAAACCGGGTTAACCGTCCATAAGTGTTGCGTGAACCACCTCGCATTACCACTACCATACCCCGCTCCCAGCCCACTTGCTATCCGGACCGCACCTCGTCCACACCTCTCTCTATCACCTCTCCGCCGGCCGGACACCTCCTTGATATGTCTGAAAAGAGTTCCAGGAGGGGGTGCCTGCCGGCATTTTCACTTTCTACCCTTACTCTGTCCGTGTCTATGGCTCGCCGGTTGGTCACCATAGGGCAGATAGGCACGGGCCTTTGACTCAACTCTCCTCATTTCTCTTTCCTAGATCTGCCCATTCGATTTCTCCCAGGCTCACTTCTTCCCCTAACCAGGGTTGTTGTGTTCTTGGGTGGGGCTCTTGACCTTTTACCGTTTCTCTGTCTGGTTCTTGTTGCTGGAACGACCGCTGCTCCCACCTTTGCCCGCCTTCCTCGAACCCCTGCTGACCGGATACAAGTGCTACACTACAGACACCATACAGCTCTACTACAAACAGACGGCACGGAGAGATCCGCTGCCACCCGGCGCCCCGTCGCCACTACGTCTTGAAGGATGTCCCAGCCTTCACAACACTTCCTCTGAGACCACTTCACCCGCAGAAGACATGTCTTAACCAAAGACTGGGCCGATTTATCGGAGCCTCTCTATAAATGTTGCAGTTCTGCAACCGGTAACCGTCGTAAGGTTACGAACACCCCATACCATACCATACCGCTCCCAGCCACTCTCCATCACGGCTCCACCCATGCTACTCCGCTCCGATATTTTTCATTTGGCCTTTCTACACTACCCCTGGCCGATCTACACTACCCTGCACTGGCCGTTTCACACTGTCGCTGCCCTACCTGCTTATCCTGCCTGAGGCCCATCCTCACCACCCTTGGCCAACCTGCATTGTCATTGCCTCACCCACACTACCGGAGGAGTAGCCCACCTACACTGCCCCTGGCCGACCTGCACTACCCTGCACTGGCCGCCTCACACTGCCGTTGGCCCACCCGCGCTGCCGCTGGCCTACCTGCACTACTCTGCATGAGGCCCATCCTCACCGCCCTTGGCCGACCTGCACTGTCCTTTGCTCGCCCACACCACCCTGACCGCTCTATGACCTGCACTGTTGTTGGCTCACCCACACTACCGGAGGAGTAGCCCACCTACACTGCCCCTGGCCGACCTGCACTACCCTGCACTGGCCGCCTCACACTGTCATTGGCCCACCCGCGCTACCACACCACCTGACCGCTCTACACTGTCGATGGCCCATCTGCGTGACCTCTGGCCGAGCTACACTACCCTCCACTGCGGCCTCTCTCACCACTATCCTGGCCGACCCACACCATGCCTCTACACTCACACACACCTCCACAGGCGGTGTGTGCCTCCCCTGGCATCACTGCCCATGGCTGACCTGCACTGTCCTCGGCTCGCCCACACTACCGGAGGAGTGGCCCCTCTACACTACACCTGGCCGACCTATACTGCCATGCACTTGCCCTCACACTGTCGGTGGCCTACCGGCACTGCCGCTGGCCGACCTGCACTATTGAGCATATGCCTCACCGCCCTCGGCCGATCTGCACTGCCCTTGGCTCGCCCACACTGCCGTGGCCGCTCTACACTGGCTGACCTGCACTGTCGCTGGCTCACCCACAATACCGGAGGAGTGGCCCCTCTACACTACACCTGGCCGACCTACACCGCCCTGCACTTGCCCTCACACTGTCTTTGGCCGACCGGCACTACCGCTGGCCGACCTGCACTACTGCTGGCCGACCTGCTCTAAGCCGGAAGTCGCACGCCCGCACCCGGAACTGGCCCGCCCCCGCCCGGCAATCACCACACCCCCCCTGCGGCGGGGCCGGCGGCGGCGGCAACAACACACACATGCCGCTTGGCATCCCGCATCGGAGGGGCCTCGCCGCCCCCAGCGGCAACACACACATGGCATTCTGCGGCCCAGCCGTGGACCATCACCCCGGCCCTCTCATCTATGCTGACCCGTCGGCCACCCGACACCCCACTCAGACCACAGGCCCCGCCTTAGCTCTGACCACCACTGCCGCCCCGGCGGCCACCCACGTCACCCATGTCACCCACGTCACCCACGACACCCATAGCTTCCCGGTAGCGGCCTGCCCGCACCCGGAAGTAGGCCGCCCCGGCCCGCCACCTGGCTGCCACACACACAGCGCCATCACCCCGGCCGGGGACCATCACCCCGGCCCTCTCATCTATGCTGACCTGTCGGCAATCCGACACCCCACCCAGACCACAGGCCCTGCCTTAGATCTGTTCACTACTGCCGCCCGGCGGCCACCCATGCCACCCACGACAACGATGACACCCATACCTTCCCGGAAGCGGCCGACCCGCACCCGGAAGGGGGCCGCCCCGGCCCGCCGCCTGGCAGCCATACACACAGCGCCATGACCCGGGCCCGGGCCCATCACCCCAGCCCTCTCATCTATGCCGACCCTCCGGCCACTCGACACCCCACTCAGACCACAGGCCCCGCCTTAGATCCGACCATCACTGCCGCCCCGGTGGCCACCCATGCCACCCATGCCACCCACAAGTTCCTGGAAGCGGCCCGCCCGCACCCGGATGTAGGCCGCCCCGGCCCGCCGCCAGGCGGCCACACACACAACGCCATCACCCCGGCCATGGACCATCACCCTGGCCCTCTCATCTACGCTGACCCGTCGGCCACCCGACACCCCACTCAGACCACAGGCCCCGCCTTAGATCTGACCTCCAATGCCGCCCCGGTGGCCACCCATGACACCCATGACACCCATGACACCCATGACACCCATGACACCCACGGCACCCACAACTCCCCGGAAGCGGCCCGCCCGCAGCTGGAAGTAGGCCGCCCCGGCCCGCCGCTTGGCAGTCACACACACAGGGCTATCACCCCGGCCATCGACTATCACCCCGGCCCTCTCATCTATGCCGACCCGTCGGCCACCCGACACCCCACTTCGACCACAGGCCCCACCTTAGCAGGTTGGAGAGCTTACCTCGTTCGGGCTATGGTGGTTAAAGTACCTCATTCGAGTACCGGTTCAATTTCCAAGGTCGAATTTCATATAGGATTATGGTGCAGGTTCACAAATATGGTTGTGGAACAATGAGTTTTGGGTTGTTTTCATATTCGAATACATCACTAGAATGGAAAGAATTATATCTAATTTCCTGAATATTCAAAGGACATTTAGTTGGGACCGGATTGAGTATATTAACAGTGAATATTAGGAAATAATTCAGTAGTTACAACACATGTCTACAGGACAGAACTGCCCATGACAGTACTGTGTTGGTATAGCCATTAATCCCAAACAATAGAGGAACCTCCAGTCAACCTTGGGGGTATATGCTGGTCTGTGGCCCAGTCATATACTTCCACTTGCCACTGGGGGAGGTCCTGTGGGGACTGTTGTACATCATTTATATATATTTTGTGCATACCAATATATATATATGCATAAGAAATAATTCACTGTGATTATGCATCTGATGCATAATCACCACAAATATGGCTTGTCTTGCTGGTACAACATTAAGAAAAACCTACCTTAAATACCTTAGACAAATAAGTGTTCACACTTCCTGTCTACCATTCACTATTTCACTATTATTGTATTTGATTTATTTTATTGTTGGTTATCACTTTTTATTTCTATTCACAGGAGGTCAGTAAGCTATGCTCATAAATAACACTGTAATTATGCATCTGATGCATAATCCCCACAAATATGGCATTTCTTGCTGTTACAGCAACATTAACATTCAACTTACCCTGTATATTATTGCATTTATATTTTATTTATTTTATTGTTGGTTATCACATTTTATTTATATTTATATTATTTGAATTGAGGCCTGGTGCTGGGAGTCTCGGCGCCGGGAGGCCGGGAACCCTGGCGCTGGGAATCCGGGATTCCTTGCACCAATAGGCTGCCATCTCCTCCCACCCCGAACCCTGTATGCCTATTATAAATGCTAGACATTTACCTATACATACCTATGCATACCTATGCATATATATACACATATTTCATATACATTCATATACATTAATATACATTCATATACATACATATATGCATATAAACGTACATAAACATACATAAACAATTTTTATATCTACCTACTATGGACCAAATTATGTAACTACCATAGTCATGAGTCTGAATTGAATGAATGAATATACATATGCATACATATACATACATATACATACATACATACATACATACATATACATACATATACATACATACACATAACATTATCTGATGCATAATCCCCACGAATATGGCATTTCTTGCTGGTACAGCAACATTAATAAAAACTGACCCTGTATATTATTGCATTCATATTTCATTTATTTTATTGTTGGTTATCACATTTCATTAATATTTATATTATTTGAATTGAGGCCTAGTGTTGGGAGTCTCGGCGCCGGGAGGCCGGGAACCCTGGTGCCGGGAAGCCGGTATTCCCGGCGCCGATAGGCTGCCATCTCCTCTCCCACACACCCGGAAACCCAAACCCCTTATGCCTATTATACACATATACATACATACATATACATACATATACATACATATACATACATATACATACATACATACATATACATACATATACATACATAAACATACATATATACATATATATACATATATATACATATACATTCATACACATAACATTATCTGATGCATAATCCTCATGAATATGGCATTTCTTGCTGGTACAGCAACATTAATACAAACTTACCCTGTATATTATTGCATTTATATTTCATTTATTTTATTGTTGGTTATCACATTTTATTAATATTTATATTATTTGAATTGAGGCCTAGTGTCAGGAGCCTCGGCGCCGGGAGGCCGGGAACCCTGGTGCCGGGAAGCCGGTATTCCCGGCACCAATAGGCTGCCTTCTCCTCTCCCACACACCCGGAAACCCAAACCCCCTATGCCTATTATAAATGTTACACATATACATACATACATATACATACATATACAGACATATACAGACATACATACATAAATATACATACATACATACACATACATACACACATATACATACATATTAACATACATATATATACATATATACATATATATACATACACATCTATATATACATATGCACACATATATACATGACTCTACACATATGCATATAAATACATACTGTATTTAGAGATGACTGCATCACATATCTTAGAGTGGTCCTCCATTTGTCACTGCTAAGTTAATCCAGATGTAGTCTGTGTCACACTATCAGACTTATTGCAACAATGCAAGGGGCCTAAGCTCTAACACTTTCACACTCAGATTTTAACCAAACACTGCCATTACCCTAAATAACATTCCATTTATATTTCATTTATTTTTGATTGTGCATGTACATGCACACATACTTTTAAAGCTATATGTATATATGCATATATGCACATACATATGTATGTACTATATATAATATATAAATAATATTGCAATATCAGGTGAAGAATAACTTACCAGTGTTCCTAAATGTAAGGATGACTGTGCCAGATCCTTCACAATGGTAATCCATTTGCAAGTAACAAGTTGACTGTTGTGTAGTGTGTGCCTTCAGAAATATGTGTGTGCAGTGCACTGTGGCACACACCCTTATAAACCAAATCCAATCCACTCTCACACCTATTCAAAGGGCATAAGCTCTGACACATTCACACTCAGTGAGCTCAGCTGTCAGTGGAGGTGCAGCCCAGAGAACCATTGGCAACCTGAGGTGTGAAACCTTTCCTTGGCAGTCTTTGGTTAAAATCTGAGTGTTAAAGTGTCAGAGGTTAGGCCCCATGCAATAAGTCTGAGAGTGAAACAGACTACACATGGGTTAACTTACCAGTGACAAATGGAGGACCACTCTACAAGATGTGATGCAGTCATCTCTAAATACAGTATGTATTCACATATATATATATATATATATATAATTATGTAGTCACATATATAGGACTCAATATGTATATATGTATACATATATGTATATTTATATATATATATATATATATTATATGTATACATACATGTATATGTAAATCTAAAAATAATTAGAGTCGGTTAAAGTAGAGTTGGGAAAGTTGACTTTGAGTAAGAGTGTATTGCACATGTAATATGCAATGTATCTGGACACTTTGATTATTGTTTTTTATGTATATACAGTATAACCATTTATTCTATAAAAAAAAAGTCGGTGGGATCTCAGGTGACCTTATAACCACATAAACGTTTGGTTTATCTGTACCAGAAGTGGTCTGGGGCATGAAATTCTGTTTGGATTAACTGATAATTTGGATTAAATGACTTTTGTTTAACCAACTTTTTTATATGATAAATGGTAGTATTTTGCGGGCCACCCAAACAAGTTTGGATTAACTGATCGTTTAGATTAACCGAGCTTGGTTTAACGGGGTTGTATTGTATCCATATATAAACATATATTTGTTGAGTGGTTGGCATGTTTATTTGATTTATTTTACTTTTGTTTATTACTTACTCAAATATGTGGGATATGGTGGAGGGAGGCTCGGAGCTGGGAAGCTGAGAGGCTATGCATATCGTTTTAAATCGATAAAGTGTTTATTAATATATGTATATATGTGTATATGTATATTTGTATATATGTATATATGCTGTCACAACAATAAAATAAATCAAATACAATAATATTTAAGGTAGGTTTTTCTTAATGTTGTACCAGCATCTTTGTGGTGATTATGCATCAGATGCATAATCACAGTGAATTATTTATTATGCATATATATATTGGTATGCAAAAAATATATCTACATGATGCACAACAGTCCCCACAGGACCTCCCCCAGTGGCAAGTGGAAGTATATGAGTGGGCCACAGACCAGCATATACCCCTATTGTTGGCTGGAGGTTCCTCTATTGTTTGGGATTTATGGCTATACCAACACAGTTATAACATGGGCAGTTCTGTCCTGTAGCCATGTGTTGTAACTACTGAATTATTTCCTAATATTCACTGTTAATTTACTCAATCCGGTCCCAACTAAATGTCCTATGAATATACAGGAAATTAGATATCATTTTTGGCTTTCTAGTGATGTATTCCAATATGTAAACTTCCCAAAACTCAGTGTGCCATAACCATATTTTTGAACCTGCTACCTAATCCTATATCAAATTCGACCTTGGAAATGGAACCAGGGCTCGAATGAAGTATTTAACCACCATAGCCCGATCGAGGTAAGCTCTCCAACCTGCTTAGATCTGACCGCCACTGCCGCCCCGCCACGCCATCCGCAACGGCAACACACACATGGCATTGCCCATCCCAGCCGTGGACCATCATCCCGGCCCTCTCATCTATGCCGACCGGTCGGCCACCCGACTCAGACCACAGGCCCCGCCTTAGATCTGACCACTGCTGACGCCCCGGCGGCCACCCACACCACCCACACCACCCACACCACCCACACCACCCACACCACCCACACCACCCACACCACCCACACCACCCACACCGCCCACACCGCCCACACCGCCCACGCCGCCCACGCCACCCACCGCCGCTGCCACAGGGAAGCGGGCCTCCCAAATTTTGGCCACCCGCATCCCTCCCCCATCCGGCCTCCACATCGGCCAAGCCCCCCACCCCCCATCACCTCAACCCCTGAGGCGCTCCACGCTGCCTGCCCCCCACACCCTCTCGGTCGCCCCTCGAGCCCTCTCTCCGTTTTGGTGGAGGGCTCCTCGGCTCCACCTCACGGACTCACTAGCACCTAGCCTCCCTATGAGGTTCTCTCTCTCACATTATCCTGACATTATTGACATTTCTTCATACTATCCTGACATTATTGACATTCATCCTGATATTATTGACATTTATCCTGACACTATCCTGACATTGACTTTATCGTGATCTTATTCACATTTATCCTGATGTTATCCTGACACTATCCATTGATTATTCTATCCCTGCATTATCCTGTATGACACTGACATTATAGACATTCATCCTGATATTATTGACATTTATCCTGATACTATCCTGACACTCTGACTTTATCCTGATGTTATTCACATTTATCCTGATGTTATCCTGACATTATCCATTGATTATTCTATTCCTGCATTATCCTGTATGACACTTATCCTGCACTTCTCAATAAAGTGCTTTTCTCCACCCCCGCCTTATCTTCCTTCCCTGGCGCGCATCGGTCGTAATGCTTGCATTGCATTTGATGCGGGGCAGGGAAGGAGACCCTCCCCCCCTTCTCTCTCCCTCTCTCCCCCCTACCCGACCATTCCTTCTTACATAATTTCCCTCCCTTCTTCCCCTTTATATCCTGCCCGCCTGGCCGCTCCCAGCCACTCTCCATCACGGCTCCACCCATGCTACTCCTCTCCGATATTTTTCCCCACCCACCATCCCTATCCACCAACCCTCCTCGCCATAGGGTGGAGGGCTCCTCGGCTCCACCTCACGGACTCACTAGCACCTAGCCTCCCTATGAGGTTCTCTCTCTCACATTATCCTGATATTATTGACATTTCTTCATACTATCCTGACATTATTGACATTCATCCTGATATTATTGACATTTATCCTGACACTATCCTGACATTGACTTTATCATGATCTTATTCACATTTATCCTGATGTTATCCTGACACTATCCATTGATTATTCTATCCCTGCATTATCCTGTACGACACTGACATTATATACATTCATCCTGATATTATTGACATTTATCCTGATACTATCCTGACACTCTGACTTTATCCTGATGTTATTCACATTTATCCTGATGTTATCCTGACATTATCCATTGATTGTTCTATTCCAGCATTATCCTGTATGACACTTATCCTGCACTTCTCAATAAAGTGCTTTTCTCCACCCCCGCCTTATCTTCCTTCCCTGGCGCGCATCATAAGGTCACCATGAGTGTGCACTGTCACAAGTCAGTACCTATCCTGATAATACCTTAGATGTTGCCAGGACGCTAAATTCCAACAACCATCCAACCAACATATAAATATATAATGTGAAGAAGAGGGTCAAGATAATATGATTGAGTGGGATATCAAGTCATGGTGCTAACGGCCCAGTTTTCCAGTGGTGCAACACTATAAAGTCACCATAATTGAGCACTGTCACAAATCGGTACCCGTCCTGATATTTATTACCTTAAATATTGTGAGGATGTTAAAGACTCAACAAGCAAGCAGCATTGGCTACATTTACGAAATGTGTGCGTTTTTTACCCATGCACAAATCCCCAGTTAAAAAAAAAAAATCTCAAAGACTTCACTAACTTCACCACGCTTTGTATTGATTTTAGATGGACAGAAATAGCAAACGCACAAGTGGAAATGTGTTGGCACTCGTCTCTAAGATTGAGCCGCTGTCAGCAAAGGAAACGGTGGACACCACTCACAATGAAAACCAGGTACAGTAAAACCTCTCTAAATCGACTCACCACGGGACCAGCTTTAAATGGTCCATTTAGGGAAGTGGTCGGTTTATGGAGTTTTCTTTTATCGGTACAATGGTAGTGCATGGGCAATCGGTCGGGACCCAAATAAAACGATCAATATAGCGGAGTGGTGGATCTGTGAAGGTGGCCGGTTAGGGAGGTCAACAACAACTTTGTATGCATTCTTAAGAAGTGACAATCAACAAACTAGTGCAGGGGAAGTAGGCTACGATATGTGGCATTCAATCGCGAATTGTAGTTCTCATGTAGTGTGAATTAAGGCTCCACAGTTCAATAAAAGTAGCACATTTTCCAACACGGAGCAAGTACAGTAAAACCGACCGACCATGGGACCAACTTTAAATGGTCCATTTAGGGAGGTGGTCTGTTTAGGGAGGTTTTAAAAAATCATTACAATGGTAATGTTTGGGAGATCGTTCGTGATCGATATAGAGGTGTGTGTGGTCAATGTGTGGAGGTGGTCGGTTAGAGAGGTCTTACTGTATTACCAACAACCTTTTTTGCATTCTTATGAAGTGGTACTCGTCAAATTATTCGGGGCAAAAACGGCTTGTGTCATTAAATCGAGACCTACCAATAGTTCTTATGTATTGTGAATTAGAGCTCCACAGTTCAATGTAAGTAGCAAATTTTCTAACACTGAAGCGGCTGTCACACATCACCGGCCTGGAGGAAGCGGAAAGAAACCGAACAAAGTGCGTTGATAGTCCGGTTTGTGTCCGTACAAGTTTTGAACATGCACAAAACTTGGAACGGATGCCGCCGGATTGACTTCTATGTTTCTTGTATGGTTTGAGTCCGTTTAGTCTGCTTACCGTCCATTGGCTATCCGTTCATGTCCGTTTCATGTCCGTTTCATGTCTGTTTCATGTCTGTTTCATGTCCGTTCGTCCAGCGGCCTTTGACCCAATATTGCAACATTTTGACACATTTGAATACATTTTGATACTTATGACGCCCGGACTAGACAATTCTGTCCATTGCTCAATCTGGTGATGTGTGACAGGGGCTTAAGCAATGACCTAGATTTGATCCTACAACCATTGGTGCACTCACTAAACATTTATTGCAGTGTGGTGCTCCTGTGTTATAATCCTATGTTTGGACACTGGGAAACAAAGCCTATACAAAGTCTACCAAATTTAATTTCACTTCAAATATATTCAATATTAACCCTCGAAAATAACTTAATTCAAACTAAGATAAAGTAAATAACAATGGTCAAATTTATGCATTTCTCTCAAATATATTGATTAATTTAATAGTGGTGACTTTATACCAAGCCGGCAGCAAAAAATAATGGTGGAGAAAAGTGCTAAAGTTTTATTCTGTTATACGATTATTTAAACTTGTTTTTTTACACAGAATATAATCGCTTGCAATCAATTATAAAAGTTGGTGTCAAATAACAGCTACGGAGAATATCAAAGCTTTGTGGAAAAGGCTAGTAAAATCGAAAGTAAAATTCAATTGTATCATATTCTCAAAATGTATATGAGGTGATACAGACCTGCTGCCAACCAGACGGGATGGCCGAATAAGTTGAGCGCTCGTCTCCCGTTTTGAGAGATCGTGGGATTCGAACCCACAGCTTCGAACCCTGGTTGAGTCAAACCAATGACTTTAAAATTGATACTTGTCGCTTCCTAGCCAGGCGCTTGGCATTATTAGGATAGGGCAAGGACTGGTTGTCTCAGTGTCAGGATAATGTGACTGAGTGGGATATCAGGTTATGGTGCTGACAACCTGATCTCCTAGTGGGGCACCACTATAAAGTCTCCATGAGTGCGCACTGTCACAAGTCGGTACCCGTCCTGATGATATGACCTTAGATGTTGCCAGGACGTAAAACTCCAACAACCAATCAACCAGTCCGGCTTCCCTCAGGATTGATTCATTGATTGATTGGTGGTTGCTTTACGGGCAGCATAGGCCATATCCACGGCGACCTTGCCTCAGGAAGGCTAAACTTTCTTTTTTTTACATTTTGTAAAGCAGTTATCCATGTTGTTTGCATAATAAAATTATTGGTGGAAGTCCATAAAATCAACACAGCTTATTCAAATGTCTCAGAATGTTAGAGCACACCGACTGTGTTGGTTTTCTGGGATGCTCTTATATGTACTTTGATAACAAATGAGGAGTTAACCGCATTTTGGAAATGTTTCTAGGGTGCGAAATGTTTCTTTACGTCAGCACTCTTTTTTCTCTTTTTTTTTGTACATTAGTTGATTAAGCAGGGGAAATTTCAATTGTGGACAATTGGTCTTCCTCATTCCACTGCTCCTTGCCTTATCCCAATGATGCTGAGCGCCTGCCTAGGTAGCGACAAATATACATTTTTAAGTCATTGATTTGACTCGAGCATGGTTCACACCCGTGAATCCGAAACCCGTGACCTACCACAATGGGAGACGGACGCTCAACTCATTCAGCCATCCCGTCTTGTTACTATTCATTACGGATTAAAAATGATTTTGTTTTCAATTACTATTTCTTTAAAACAGAATCATGGAAGCGTTTGGCTTGAAGATGTTGACTTTAAGAAGGGCACAACAGATGGAGTATCACATGGTGAAGCTAGCTCCAGAAAAGAACTATTTGATGAAAAGAAATCTAGAAGTCACACATATACCCAAAAGGAAGAACCACCGCAGACTTCAGCACAGCAGGACAATGTGTATGTATATTATCATATTTATTTACATGGGTACATGTATATTGATAAACAAAAAAGCAATCACATTCGAAGTATATATATATGTGTGTGTGGCGCGAGGGGGGCCACCCGTATACAGCTCTCCGACAGCTGGGGTGGGGGGTGGGTGGAGGCACTCCACCAATGCGCCGATGGAGGAAGTAACAAATTATATATTTTCCCCTAGCATTTGTACTTTTATAATGCGTTATATATCACATATATAGATAATATGTGTACTGGTGAACAAAGAAACAATCAGAACATATATATATATGTGTGTGTGTGAATATTTTACACAAACATAGAAGCTACAATGTATTCTTTGGTTCGTGGGAAAACAGAATTAACTTAAATTAATACAATACCTCGCTGTCTCTTGTTCTCTCTATTTACATGGTTATACACATATATGGGCTCTCTCTATCTTTCTCTATATGTATATATACACTTTTGAAATGGTTAGATGTGTGTCAATTGATGACAATATCAGGATTTTGGCCAGAGGGTAAAATGGGGAAAATTCCGCACCCTTAAATTGTCTGAGTGTTTGACTCTGTACCCTCCAATTGTTAGGATAATTTTTTTTAACGGTTCTTCTAGGAGCCAGAGACAACAAAGCCTCAATACCCCCAGACCCCCCAACCCCAACCCTGCTCCCCCCAGTCTGCGTACCCTCAAATTATTTTGTGGTGGAAAACCTGAATATGTTATCGGCATATTTTCAGGACGCTTCCTGGGAAGAAGTCGTCGAGTTGCCACTGTTGCATCGTGATAATCCTGGTAATTGTTATGCTGATGGTCGCAACTGGAGCCATTATTGGCACTGTCTTCACCTTAATCCGTAAGACACATTTTTGTAAGATGCTTAATTCAATTACTTGTTTGCGAACTTAAGTTCATTTGTTGGTGCTCAGAACGCCGGACCTCCAAAAGCTAACTAGTGCAATGGCTGCTGACTGTCATAATAATAATAATGTTTGTTGTTGTTTTACATCCGAGCAACATCTAAGATTATATCAGAACGGATACTGACTTGTGACACTGACAGTGCATACTCATGGCAACTTTATAGTGCTGCCCTCACTGGAGACTAGGCCGCCGGCTCCATGACCTGATATCCCACTCAATCACATTATCCTGATACTGGGGAATGCAAGAGGGGGGAATGGCAGGGGGAATGCAAGAAGGGGGAATGGACGAGGGGGGAATGGAAGAGGCACAATGCAAGAGGGGGGAATGGATAAGGGGGAATGCAAGAGGGGAATGCAAGAGGGGGGAATGGATGTGGGGAGAATGGAAGAGGGGGGGAATGGATGTTGTTGTTTGTGTGTTGTTGTTTTACGTGCTAGCAACATCTAAGGTCATTTCAGGACGGGTACCGACTTGTGACAGTGCACACTCATGGCAACTTTATAGTGCTGCCCCACTGGAAGACCAGGCCGCCAGCACCATGACCTAATATCCCACCTAGTAACATTATCCTGACACTGAGCCAACCAGGCCTTGCACTATCCTAATAATGCTGAGCGACAGGCTAGGAAGCAACAAGTATCAATTTTTATGTCATTGGTTTCACTCAACCAGGGTTCGAACCCATGACCCAATGATCTAGCAATAGGGAGCCGGACGTTCGGCCATCCCATCTGGTCGGGGGGAATGGAAGAGGGGGAATGGAAGAGGGGAGAATGGAAGAGGGGGAATGGAAGAGGGGAATGGAAGAAGAAGAATAGAAGAATAGAAGAGGGGAATGGAAAGGGAGAATTGAAGAGGGGGAGTGGAAGGGGGAATGGAAGGGGGGAATGGAAGAGGGGGAATACATGAGGGGTAATGCAAAAGGGCGAATGGAAGAGGGGAATGGAAGAGGGGCGAATGGAAGAGGAGGGGATGAAAGAGGAGGGAATGGAAGAGGGGGAATGGAAGAGGGGGACTGGAATAGGCAGAATGTAAGAGGGGGAATGGAAGGGCTAAATGTAAGAGGGGGAATGGAAGAGGGGGGAAACAGAAGAGGGGGAATGCAAGCTGGGTGAATGCAAGAGGAGGGGATGGAAGAGGGGGGAAAGCAAGAGGAGGGAACAGAAGATGAAGGAATGGAAGATGGGGGAACAGAAGACAGGGAACGGAAGACGTGGAATGGAAGACGTGGAACGGAAGACAGGGAATGGAAGATGGGGAACCGAAGACGGGGAACGGAAGACGGGGAACGGAAGACAGGGAATGGAAAATGGAGGACCAGAAGAGGAGGGACGGAAGAAGAGGGACAGAAGACAGGGAAAGGAAGAGGGGGAATGGAAGAGGGGAGAATGGATGAGGGGGGAATGGAAGAGAGGGGAATGGAAGACGGGGAACAGAAGACAGGGAACAAATGATGGGGAATGGAAGACGGGGAACGGAAGATGGGGAACGGAAGATTGACAGGGAACGGAAGAGGAGGGATGGAAGAGGAGGGACAGAAAAGGAGGGACGGAAGATGGGGAACAGAAGAGGGGGGGAATGCAAGAGGGGGGAATGCAAGAGGGGGGAATGCAAGAGGGGGAATGCAAGAGGGGAGAATGCAATAGGGGGAATGCAAGAGGGGGGAATGGAAGAGAGGGAACGGAAGATGGAGAATGGAAGATGGGGAACGGAAGATGGGGAACGGAAGAGAAGGGATGGAAGAGCAGGAACGGAAGAGGAGGAATGGAAGAGGAGGGGTGGAAGGTGGGTAATAGAAGAGGGGGAATGGAAGAGGGGGAATGGAAGAGGAGGGAATGGAAGAGGTGGGACTGGAATGGGGAATCGAAGAAGGGGAAATGGAAGCGGGGGGAATGGAAGAGGGGAATGCAAGAAGGGGAATCCATGACCCAATGATCTATCAACACGGGAGACAGACGCTCTAAGTCATTCGGCCATCCCGTCTGGTCGGGGGGAATCGAAGAGGGGGACTGGAAGAGGGGAATGGAAGAAGAGGAATAGAAGAGGGGGAATGGAAAAGGGGGAATTGAAGAGGGGGAATGGAAGAGGGGGAATACATGAGGGGTAATGCAAGAGGGCGAATGGAAGAGGGGAATGGAAGAGGGGCGAATGGAAGAGGAGGGGGAAGAAAGAGGAGGGAATGGAAGAGGGGGAATGGAAGAGGGGGAATGGAAAGGCTGAATGTAAGAGGGGGAATGGAAGAGGGGGGAAACGGAAGAGGGGGAATGCAAGCCGGGCGAATGCAAGAGGATGGGATGGAAGAGGGGGGGTGGGGGGAAAGCAAGACGGGGGGGACAGAAGATGAAGGAATGGAAGATGGGGGAACAGAAGACAGGGGAACGGAAGACGGGGAACGGAAGACAGGGAATGGAAGACAGAGGAACGGAAGAGGAGGGACAGAAGACAGGGAACGGAAGAGGATGGAAGGGAAGAGGGGGGAATGGAAGACAGGGAACGGAAGACGGGGAACGGAAGACAGGGAACAAAAGATGTGGAACGGAAGACGTGGAATGGAAGATGGGGAATGGAAGAGGAGGGATGGAAGAGGAGGGACAAAAGATGGGGAACGGAAGAGGGGGGAATGCAAGAGGGGGGAATGCAAGAGGGGGGAATGCAAGAGGGGGCAATGCAAGAGGGGGGAATGCAAGAGGGGGGAATGCAAGAGCGGGAACGGAAGATGGGGAATGGAAGATGGGGAACGGAAGACGGGGAACGGAAGATGGGGAATGGAAGACAGCAAACAGAAGACGGGGAATGGAAGACAGGGAACGGAGGACGGGGAACGGAAGATAAGGGATGGAAGAGCAGGAACGGAAGAGCAGGAATTGAAGAGGAGGGGTGGAAGGTGGGTAATGGAAGAGGGGGAATGGAAGAGGGAATGGAAGAGGGGGAATGGAAGAGGGGGGACTGGAAGGGGGAATGGAAGAAGGGGGAATGGAAGAGGGGGAATGGAAGAGGGGAATGCAAGAGGGGGAATGCAGAGGGGATGAGGGGGGAATGCAAGAGGGGGAATGCAAGAGGGGGAATGCAAGAGGGGGAATGGAAGAGGGGGGAGTGCAAGAGGGGGAATGCAAGAGGGGGGAATGCAAGAGGGGGAATGGATCAGGCGGGAATGGAAGAGGGAGAATGGAAGAGGGGCGAATGGAAGAGTGGGAATGCAAGGGGGGAATGCAAGAGGGGGAATGGATGAGGGGGGAATGCAAGAGTGGGAATGCAAGAGGGGGAATGGAAGAGGGGGGAATGGAAGAGGGGGGGAATGGCAGGGGGGATGGAAGAAGGGGGAATGGAAGAGGGGGAAATGGAAGAGGCACAATGCAAGAGGGTGGAATGGATATGGGGGAATGCAAGAGGGGAATGCAAGAGGGGGGAATGGATGAGGGGGGAATGGAAGAGGGGGGAGTGGATGTTGTTGTTTGGGTGTTGTTGTTTTATGTCCTAGCAACATCTAAGGTCATTTCAGGATGGGTACCGACTTGTGACAGTGCGCACTCACGGCAACTTTATAGTGCTGCCCCACTGGAAGACCAGGCCACCAGCAGCATTCCATGACATCACACTCAGTCACTTTATCCTGACACTGAGCCAACCAGTCCTTGCCCTATCCTAATAATGCTGAGCGACAGCCGAGGAAGTGACAAGTATAAATTTTTAAGTCATTGGTTTCACTCAACCAGGTTTCGAACCCACGACCTAATGATCTACCAACACGGGATACGGATGCGCTAAGTCATTTGGCCATCCCATCTGGTCGGGGGGAATGGAAGAGGGGGAATGGAAAGGGTGAATGGAAAGGGGAAATGAAAGAGGGGGAATGGAAGAGGGTGAATTGAAGAGGGGAGAATGGAAGAGGGTGGAAACGGAAGAGGGGGAATGCAAGACAGGCAAATGCAAGAGGCGGGTATGGATTGATTGATTGATTGGTGGTTGCTTTACGCCGTGTCGGCAGCATAGGCCATATTCATGGCGAGAAATTTTTGTTTTTTGTTCAAACCATCACTTTTACATGTGAAAGCAGACAATCAATTATGTGCCAATAGACACTCATTAAATTAGAAAGCTCACAATCATATATTTGTGGTCAAGGGAAACAAATTCCCATAGAAAAAGAAAAGTTTTATTAATAATTGATAGAATCTATTTAGTAAACTATATGAGGTGGTACAGTCCAGCTGCCCTCAAAAAGGCTAAAATGTTTTCCTGTTTTACCTTAGTAAAAAGGTCATGCATACTGTCTGCAGTGTAGAACTGTTGGCACAGGGCCAAAAAATCGATGCAACTTAGTCAAATGTGTTTGAGTGTCAGCGGGGACTGACACCCAATATATTCAGGGGGAGGTTCCCCCTTGAGCAGAAAAGCATGTGTAAGCCACGAGTGGCCAATACGGCAGCGGCTAAGGACCACTTGGTCCCGCCGACCTCCTGCATCAGTCTGTGGTGGCTTTCCCACAGATGGTTCAATTTCTTTAAGTTTATTAATGTTTTCATCCCACTCATGTTGCCATTTGGATTTTGTGTGGGTGGCTATTAGTGGTTTCAGATCAGAGTGAGGGATCAAACACGGCTCAAGATCACAGTTCAGGGCCTTCTTCGCAGCCCGATCAGCTCGTTCGTTTCCTTGTATGCCGGCATGGCCAGGCACCCAGCACAGGTGGATGTCATACCCATCCGTTGTCAGTTGGTTGTTGCTAGAATAGGGTAATTCATTTTCAGTCCAGCAACAGCCAGGAGGCAAGAGAACGAATCACTGTATATAACATAGTTAGTGTGGTTGGATACCTAGATACACTCCAACGCGAGAAGGAGTTCTCGGGCTTCTGCAGTGAAAATCGAGCTCTGATCGGGCAAACGTACACCTAATTTTTCCCGTCGGCAGACTGCCGCAGCAGCTACCCAGCTTTGGTCTTTTGAACCATCAGTGTATATGGAGAGGTGGTCTGCAAACTGGCCTTGAATCTCTGCATGCAGTCCTTGGTAGTCGAGTGGATGTGTCCCAGACTTCCTCAGTTCCGTGAGTCGGAGGATAACTGATGGCTTTCTCAATGACTTTGGCATCCTGTAACACGTCCAAATCCACGCCCAAGGCCTCCAAATGAGGTTTCATTCGGAGCCTCAGTGGCCGGATCTAATTCGGCCTGGCTTCATACCTGGATTCGTCATGTTGCTCGAATAGACAATTGTGTGCAGGATTCAATGCATTAGTTTTTATCTTGACTACATATTGCATGGCCAGTTTGATTCTCCTGTTGTTAAGTGATGGTTCATTGGCTTCGACGCAAAGGCTCTGAACCGTTGAGGTGCGGAAGGCCCCAAGGGCCAGGAGCAGTCCCTGGTGGTGGATCGTGTCTAGCAGCCCAATATATGATTTCCTTGCGGAACCGTATACTATGCTGCCGTAATCCACTCGTGACCGAACCAAGGTTCTGTACACGGAGAACAGAACATCTCTGTCCGCTCCCCACTCTGAGCTGGACAGCACCCTCAGAATATCCAGCGCTTTCAGGCATCTTGTTTTCAGGTACTTTATATGTGGCACAAAAGACAGTTTTGCGTCGAGAATGAGGCCCAGAAATTTGGTTTTCTCAACGACTTTAATGGGATCCCCATCCAGGGTCAACTCCGGTTCCGCATGTATTCTACGCAGCAGGCGGGTGTTTTGGTCTTGGAAAATTTGAAACCGTTCAGAACTGACCATTGATGGATCCCATTTATGCTTGGTTGTAGCTGTCTCTCTATGACATTCATGTTAGCACCGTTGTAATATAAAACAAAGTCGTCCACGAAAAGACTACAGGAGACCCCCCGCTTTACAGCAGCAGCAATACCATTGACCTTGACCCCGAAAAGGGTCACGCCAGTATGCTGCCTTGAGGTACTCCTAGTTCCTGTGAGTGTAGGCTGGAATAGGTAGTCTTGACACGGACGCGGAAATGCCTGAAGGCTAGAAAGTTCCTGATGAAAATTGGCAAGTGGCCACGAAGGCCAATCGCATGAAGATCCTCCATGATGCCATGCTGCCAGGTTGTGTCATAGGCTTTTTCTAGGTCGAAAAAGACGGCCACAACGTGCTCCTTCTTAAGGAAAGCATCTCTTATGAAGGTCTCCATGCGCACCAAATGGTCGAGGGTGCTGCGGCCTCGTCTGAAGCCACATTGAAGGTTGGACAGGTGGCGGGGATGGAAGAGGGAGGAAAGCAAGAGTGGGGAACGGAAGATGAAGGAATGGAAGATGGGGGAACAGAAGACAGGGAACGGAAGATGGGGAACGGAAGACGGGGAATGGAAGATGGGGAACAGAAGACAGGGAATGGAAGACGGAGGAACAGAAGAGGAGGGACAGAAGAGGAGGGACAGAAGACGGGGAACGGAAGAGGGGGAATGGAAGAGGGGAATGGATGAGGGGGGAATGGATGAGGGGGAATGGAAGAGGGGGGGATTGATAATTGATTGATTGGTGGTTGCTTTACACCGTGTCGGCAGCATAGGCCATATTCACGGCGAGAAATGGTTGTTTTTTGTTCAAACCATCGCTTTTACATGGAATGGAAGACGAGGAACAGAAGACGGGGAATGGAAGACGGGGAACGGAAGACGGGGAACGGAAGACGGGGAATGGAAGAGGAGGGACGGAAGAGGAGGGACGGAAGACGAGGAACGGAAGAGGGGGGAAAGCAAGAGGTGGGAATGCAAGAGGGGGAATGCAAGAGGGGAATGCAAGAGGGGGAATGCAAGAGATGGAACGGAAGATGGGGAATGGAAGACGGGGAATGGAAGACAGGGAACAGAAGACGGGGAACAGAAGACGGGGAACGGAAGATGGGGAATGGAAGACAGGGAATGGAAGATGGGGAACGGAAGAGGAGGGACAGAAGAGGAGGGAAGGAAGAGCAGGAATACAAGAGGGGGAATGGATGAAGGGGGAATGGAAGAGGGGGAATGGAAGCAGGGAATGGAAGAGGGGGAATGGAAGAGGGGGAATGGGGAGAATGGAAGAGAGGTCAATGGGGGAACTGGAAGATGGGGAAATGGGGGGAACGGAAGAGGGGTAAGAGAATGGATAACTTGGACGGCGAACGGATGGCGGATTTCATACATATACCGTATAAGTTATGACTGACCGCTCACATATACCGTTTCTCGAAAGGCCCGATTCATTTTTCGAATCTTATAAGAAAAGCCCTAAAACTGAGTTTTAAGTCGTGAATCGGAAGCCTCAGATGTGCTACGGGGTCACACACCTAAAGACTGAAACTGACAAAAAAACGAACTTTAGTCGCGAAACGGGCGTTTTTAGGTTTTATACGGGAGGCGTGTACCGGGCTTAAATTAGAAAGGTCACCGGATCTTGTTGCGATTACTCATGTGTGTTGCCATAATGAGAGCTTTATTTTTGTATTTTATTTGCTACCAAACTGACGTAAACGACGTTTTTGTTGTTGCCGATACACTATGCATGAACTGTTAAATATTTACTTAGTTTTTTTCGTGTGTTTTTTGTGTGTGTTTGTTTTTGTTTTGTTGGTTTAAAAAAAATACATCAGCGCCTGCAATACAGAAAAGTTGTCTTCTAATGCAACCTTCAGCCAACCAATCACAGACGTGAAAGGTTGGTTGGTTGTTGGAGTTTTACATCCTGGCAATATCTAAGGTCATATCAGGGCGGGTACCTACTTGTGACAGTGCACACTCATGGCGACTTTACAGTGCTGCCCCACTGGGAGACCAGCTCACCAGCACCATGACCTGATATCTCACTCGGTCACATTATCCTGACACTGAGATAACCAGTCCTTGTCCTATCATAATAATGCCGAGCTCCTTGCTAGGAAGTGACAAGTATAACTGTTTAAGTTATTGGTTTGACTCGAAAAGTAAATTACCGTTTTTATCTTTCACCATCCGCAGCGTGCAAACAATCCTTCACGAAATTCAGGAACAAGTTCGTGTTTGGCAGGCTGCCCTTGGCCAATTTGTCTACCCATGAGCAATGTGCCAACGCCTGCCTGCAGACTGGCTGGTGCGGCGGCTATGACTTTGATCGAATCACCAAGCAGTGTTTTGTGGTGAGAGGAGCAGTGGAAGAGGCGTTGTTGCAGTCAGAGAACACCACAGACCATTTTGAGCGACGCGGCGTCTGTGAGTAGATCTAGAAAATCCTGGTAATATTTTATTTTAAACTGCATAGTCCAATGAAAGCATCGATTACTAGCGGAGGTAAGGAAATCATCCACAGATGTGCTGTAGATGTTAATTACTTTTACATTTTTTAAATCAAATTTGGCAGTACGGTTATGAATCAAATCATAGCTCATATACACTATTATCTAGTAATCGACACCGACATCCTGCAACGACGACATCTGTTACATTGACCGAAATCGCTCTTTGAAAATAGAGATCATTTAAGCTGTATTCACACGGGCAAAATGTAAAGCGATCTAGACAAGGTGAATCACATGAATCGATTTAAATGCGCATTCACACGGACCGAGTTTGAAAGTGTTTCGCATTCACACGGGCAGTGCTTTGAATCGGTTTAAGGCGGTAATGGATATCTGCGCATGAGCAAGTCCAGCCTGACCAGTGCCAGTTTTCGATTAGGCAACGTCACCACGAGAGAGTGAGTTCGACCTAGATATGTATGTACTGAATCGTATTGGTTTGGAATGGTCAAAACTTCTGCTGGGCAGTGAAACCCTAAAAATAAATGATGAAAAAAATATCTGTGCACCTCTAGCAGGTTCATAAAGCAAATTTACCGGAAAGTCAACACACTCAGGTCTCGACTGTCACGTTTCCCTCGACTGCGCATGCGTGTGATGTCATAAATAAAACGTTTCAGCATAGATCGGTTCCTGTAGACCACCTAGCGAAGCATTTTACATTAAACGATTTATATGAATCGATTCAGCCCTAAAACGCCTCAGCCGCGCATTCACACGGCACATGTGAGTGGAAATAGGCAAGTCGATTTATAGGAATCGATTTAACTTGCCCGTGTGAATACAGCTATAGACAAATATATTGATGAACACATTTTTTGTTATGGGTTTCGCTCAATGTGATTTTGTAAGGAAAACTCCATAAATGCAGCCTCTTTTTATTCTAACCCTACATGACCTAAATGGAAATTTTACCTTCATTTTTCTTCCTTTTGCTTCTTTTTGGGAAACAGATAAGATTCCCAATTTTTAACATTTTAAAATATGTATAACTATGGTTTTCACAGAGTTGTTCCTTACAACCTTTCCCATGCAGGAAACTTTAATCCAGAGTATTTTGGAGATACATTCCCACTCTTCTGTGCATTTTGCTATTAAAACCACCAATTGGCACATTTTCATGAGACAGACTCATGTTATATATATATATATACCCACGTATATACAACGTATAAGCGGATGTAACCGAATTGCACGGTGCTGCCACCCAGGGGCTCCTGGGGGGCTCACAGGATAGTGCCATGCACAACCACCAGGTGGGGCAGGAGCCTCCCTACACCTGTTGTTGATGTTGGCTCAGTCTGTCGAGGCCCAGCCAGGTGCATTACTGTTCTCTACTATTCTCATTTCCTGTAAATAAATAATGTACCCACCATTACTGTGTTGCCGTGCAATTCTTACATACACACACACACACACATATATATATATATATATATATATAATATATATACAGTAAAACCTCTCTATACCGACCCCTCCACAGATCGACCACTCCCCTATATATATCGCATTATTTGGGTCCCAAAATTACCATTGTAAGGATGTTCTAACTCTCTAAACACACCACCTCACTAAATGGACCACTAAAGTCGGTCCCATGGTCTGTCGATCTAGAGAGGTTTTTCTCTGTGTGTGCATATATATATATATATATATATATATATATATATATATATATATATATATATGATGTAGATCACATGGATTATTTTTATTATTGTAGGTACAAAGTCAGAGGTAAAGTCAACACGTAAGTATACAATTCATATGTTCAAGTGTTTCAAGGAGACCAACCTTAATTTGTCATATGTAATATTGGATATTCTAAAGTCGAAATATGGGTATTGCGAGTTCCGCTGAGCGCTTCCTGAATGAAGCTATGACCGAGCACGCTGGGTCATAGATAAAATATTCACCTCCTGTCTAAAGTGGAGCAAAAACAATAGACGAGATCACCGTCCCGAGTGCGCATGCGCTTAAAACGGCGTTGGCAGCAAAGCAACGGCATAAACCATTGAGTTTGCTGATATGCGAAGGGCAAAACATCGATTTTATCCTAAATTAATCAAAATACCTAACTATTTGGCACACACATAGACGGAAGGATGCAATATAATAATATAATGAATATTTTTAAGACACAACTCTCCATAACTAAGCATTTTGAGCTAAGAAACATACAATTTCAGTCACTTTACAGGCTGATGTTTAAGGGGCTGTCACACTACGACGTATGGCCTTAGCGTATGCCGACGTATGCGATTTTCGACCAACACGTTGGCATACGGCATCATACATTACATATACCTTGGGCATATGTCGAGTATGCTCAGGATACGGCATCATAGGTCGGCGTAGGTCGAGCCGATAAAAATATGTTGTGCATGTTCAAAATTGTCATTGTATGTCGCCTTATGGCTCATATGTTTCTCATGCGCTCGGTGTACGCTTGGCATATGTAATGCACACATTAGGGGTAGGTCGGGATAGGTTGGAACATGTTAGCCGTACGTTCAGCCTGTTGGAAACGTGCAGTCCGTGTACAGCCAACGGAGGCATAACATACTCCAGACATACTTCAAACGTATGCCTGCCTTATCTCCAGCGTACTTAACATATGTGCCGTACTTCTAGCAATGGAGTAACATACGTAACGTTGGTCAGCGTACCGTCAGCATATGCAAATGTTTTGCGAACGTTTTTGTGAGGCACATGAATGCTCTCAATAGGTCAAAGATACGTTCTGCATACATTACATACATTGTGTGTACGTTGTGCGGATGGCCATTTTTATCCCTCGCAGCGTGAAAAGTTTGGTGTATGCCAACCTATTTTGATTTGAAATTTATTTCAACACGTTACACACACACTGGCGCCATACATCATAGTGTGAGAGGGCCTTTACGTCACCATTGATTAGCCATAACTATAAGTAATTCTTGTCCTAAATATTAAAATGTCAAGTGTGTCAACTAAAACTTGTTTCAAAGAAATATATAACCAATATCTGATTAACCCCACTCATTTTCTATTTCTACATATGTCATTAACCATAGGATATAAATAAAAACATGAATAAAATAAGTCAAACTGACTCTAGCTATGGCTCTAACACTAGCCTGAGTGCCCAGATTTGTCTAAATCTAAATGCACATGGCATAAGATGTGCTGATTATATTGATGTAAATGCAATGCTGGATAAAAGATTAATATCTAAATTTATTATATATATATCTTTTAGTTGGTGTTCTATGTTTCAAACAAGAGCTGAGATGAGCTGAAACTGGCACATTTCTTAGCTGCACCCAGTGTATTAGCATGTTTGTTTTGCTTTGACACATCCCACAATCCACCGTGCCCTGGAATGGTGATGTAGTCTCTTTGGTATGAATCAACTTCAAACAAGTTGTGGAGGTTTTTGGTTCTATCCAGCACACACTGTGTTGATCTATATTGGCACAGTTTTGATGAGCTGACAGAGAATGCACAAATCCCACGATGGCGGCCACTGGATTCTCAAAAGATTGTGTGTCGCGGTTTTACATCCTAGCAACATTTAAGGTCATATCGGGATGGTCACCGACTTGTGACAGTACACTCATAGTAGACTACTCATTGCGATTATATTTTGCTGACCACTGGAAGATTGGGCTACCGGTGTGGTGGTTTCAGCGTGTTCCCGTGCTCAGACGTGTCCCGTTGCTTCTGCGCATGCGCGGATTTCGCATCAACTCGGGTCACCCCAGCCACTTATTGGCGCATGCGCACATCCTACAAACTCGGGTTGAATAATCGAATACGCTCGGGTGGACAGTTTGTTCTTTTTTTTTTAATAACCGATAAAAGTACAGCAAAATAGGATTTAAAGTATTGTATCATGGCCCAGTTTACCTATATTTCCATTTCATTAATCTAAGTTATTCTTTTTTTGCACACGGGACGTGTATTTGTCGACTCCACTCGCATGTTCTATTTGAAATGCGGATGACCTGAGTCGCCCGGTTCGTGTTAATCGATTACGGCCATGTTTACTAAATTCTGACGCATGCGCAGAAGCGAGGGACATGTCTGAGCACGGGAACACGCTGAAACCACCACACCGGCACCATGACTCAATATCGCAGTCAGTCACATTATCTTAGTGTTAAGCAAATCATTCAATGCCATATCCTAATAATGCCGAGTTCAAGGATAGGTAATGAAAAACGGTCACTGGTTTGACTCGATATGGGGAAGTCAGCCAGTGCTCTTACTGAGTAGGCCATCCCATCCGTTTATAAACAAAAGAAAAAGAATAAGAAGGTGGAAATAATTTTGTTTAATTATCTGTAGTTTAAAAAAAGAATAGATTACTATTGCATTACTATTAATTATATATATATATATATATATATATATATACATATATATATATATATACATACAGGAATATATATATATATGTATAGTATATATATATATATATATATATATATATATATATGATGTATAAGAATCATGTCAGTATAAAGGCACTTAATGGAATGTTCCCTAATGTTATCACCACTACTCTATGGGGAATAGTGGTGCCACCACTGCCCAACCCAACCAGTGGTGCGAAACACTGTCACTCGTGAACTTGAATTTAGAGGGTTTCTTGTTTCCCTCAGCATGCACCTTGACCTTCGCATCCAAAGGGCACTCGTTCGGCGGAAAGGAGGTGGGTAGCATGCCACTGGAGAAGTGCATTGAAGTGTGTCAGGCAGAGAATGGTTGCTTGGAGATGGACTACGACATACTGACGCGGAAGTGCTTTGTCCATACTCGCCGAACAAAGGCAACCATGGACAATTGCTGCTTTCACTACACCAAGGCCTGCAAGCGTAGGTCTCATATTTGATATTTCCATTTAAAAAAGAAAAAATCCAGTTTGAATATATATATATCAATCAGGTGCGATGGCAGGATGAGTTGAGTTCCTGCTTCCGATTTTGGCAGATCATGCGATTTGAACCCTGACCAAGTAAGCCTCCTTGTTATTACCTAGCCCTGCATTAGGCATTATTATGATAGGGTTTGTTTGTTTGTTGTTGTTTTACATCCTAGCAACATCTAAGGTCATATCAGGACGGGTATCGACTTGTGACAGTGCGCACTCATGGCGACTTCATAGTGCTGTCCCACTGGGAAACCAGGCTGCCGGCACCATGACCTGGTATCCCACTCAGTCACATTATCCTGACACTGAGCACACCAGTCCTTGCCCTATCCTAATAATGCAGAGCACCTGGCTAGGAAGTGACAAGTATCAATTTTTATGTCATTGGTTTGACTCGACCAGGGTTCGAACCCACGATCTACCAGCAAGGGAGACGGCCGCTCTAACTCATTCAGCCATCCCATCTGGTCAGGGTGTGGTGTGATGGAATGAGGAAGAGCAATTGTCTCCAATTGAAATTTGCCACGCTTAATCAATGAAAGTAACAACAACACACCGTTTGTTTTTTTAGCACCGTGGTCCTGGTCACGGTGCTCTCCCTTTAAATTGTCACTCTCCAGGCACATATTTAGTTATATAAATAGAGAATATATGCAAAGCTGTTCTGGAGAGGATTTGTTGGAGTGCCGTTCTTGTATCTCTGTAGGTTCTCAGAAATCAGTTATATATTTGTATAGCGTATTTTTGTTTGGAGGTATTAGTACTATATGCCTATGATTTGCTGCTATATGGTGTGTCGGCTTCTATCTTCCTAGCCGGAAAGAGTAGCCTATATGGCGGCAGCAGGTTTCCTCCAAAAGAAATATGTCAGAATGACCTTATGTCCAATAGCCAATGATAAAAATGAATGTGCTCTAGAGGTGTCGTTAAATAAAACAAGCTTTATTTAACTTTATTCTATCCTCCTCGTTGGATATGGAATAAGGAACAACAAACCATAGTTGCTTCAGTCTTCGGGGTCGCATCCTGTGAAAGTACAACGTCTGAACACTTTGACTTCTGGATACTGAATGGTTTATTCCCGTCCAGGGCTCACTGAACCGCCGGCTAAAGTTTCGATGACGTCATATCATTTACATACTCCTTTGTCTCACTCACTGTCTAGAACATCATGCATCTCATTAGCATATATTACCCACGTGTCTGGACGTCTATTACGCATATATCACACATCCCAGCCTAGGTCCAGAATAGAAATGATGTAGCACGGCATAGCTGGGTAACACATAGCCTCCATTAGCGTTGGCTGCTGGCAAAGGGTTGAATGGTCCTCCATAGTGACCACCATACTAGCATGCTGCACCTGCTGCTCCTTCTAACATGGCATGGGTCACTGTCAAGTGTTATGGCAGGTGTGTGTGGGGGTGGGGGCAGTGACTGCTACCGTTAGTTATGGAGTTGGCGTTCTGACTATATCTGAACTATATTGACCTTAGAGAATTGCTAAGCACACCAATAATTATTCATTCTAGTGTCACTGAAGCATCAAACCACAGTTCCTCAGTTTCGATCTGGACTGCTATCCATGTTTTGTGACGTCATGCAGGGAAGGTACAATCAGAGAAATGTGGGTCAGTGTTGATAGGAAAATGGCTCTCCTGGAGTGCAAGCTCACAAGGACAGTGCATTTATTATCAGTAATTGTTACAGCGAGAAGTCGCAGTGGCCTAGTGGTGAGTGGGGAAATCCGCCACTGCCTTTAAATCCACAATGCCTTCTCCTGTCCACTAACAGGATGCATGTACACCATTGAGAAAAACAAGTACGTAAGGTCGGGGATCCCAGTAACTGAGATCAATGACCTCTCCCAGTGTGGACTTCATTGTAACCTGAAGGATGACTGCACTAGCTTTGACTTCGAGCCAAACCCAAAGGTCTGTGCACTCACCTATGGACCCTACCACACCTCGGATTTTACGAATGCGTATAACTACCGGAAAGGCGCATGTACCGATATCAAAGGTGAGGCATAGATTTGTTTTATACCATTAAATTTGGTTTATTACATTCGCTGTCAAAGGCCAAATATGTTGTTAAGTAGGTGATGGGCCTTTTGATCGCACAACTCCGGGTAGGTCTTCGGCGGGTGGGTGGGCGGTTATTACCCCCCCCCCCCCACCAGTATATCATACAGTTCTAGAAGTTTCAATTTTGGAAGTCAAATATTTTAATTAACAGTAGCAACTCTTTGTTCACAATGTTTTCATTTATCCCGCATAAAATACAGATTGATTCATATCCTCCTGAGTAATATGTAAATTCTATCTTAGCCTGATGCGTTTTTAACAGTTAAAAAGAAATTAGAGGGGGGGGGGGCATTTTTCAGGCACTGGCAGGGACGATCACCAAATATTTTTTTATTTGGCCTAAAAAGGGAAACTTCAACTGCACATGAATTGAAAGGTTAGTGATAACAAAAATAGGAAGATAGGGGGATGACAATCAAATATGGGTAGTCCAAGTTTGGCTTGTGCCTCAGGAAGGATTGGCTCATAATTCCGAATTGTGGTTGATCTGGCGGGAAGCCCGAGATGCCCCCTCACGGGCCCTCACCGAACCTCCCCTCCTTCCCGCCTTTCCCTCTGACCTGCATTCGGGCTCCAGACTCTCATGTCCATGGATTTAATCCCTACGGCTCCGTCTCCACCCACGTTACCCATGTCACACTGCGAAAACACACTTAAAAGGTCAGCCACGTCAAATAGCAGAATGCAACGAACCCGCAGAGCTGCAGCTCCCAGAGGCCGTCCCGCAAAACGCGCCACTAGGAAAGCAACCCCCATGCCACCAGCCGACCTGAGCGTCTCCTCCGACTCGCAAGATGGCGGCGCATCCCCGCGCCAGGCCATCCCGCAGGCCCGGCCCCCGTCACCGACTCGACAGTCAAAAAGGGTCAGGAAACCTACCCTAAAGGTTAAGCAGGCCGACGGGCTAGCCAGAATGCAAGTTACCATCAACGCCATGGAGAAGCGGTGGACCGCCATCGAGAGGGAGGCGGCTCAGCAGAGGAAGGAGGCGGCCGAGCAAAGGGCGCAGATGGCGGCCCAGTCTAAGGTGCTCGCGGAAGCCACCACCGCCCTAGTCGCAACCGCCGGGAGACCGAAGCCACCGCCACGGCCGCAGCGGCCCCTGCGACGGCACGCCGCCGGGCCCCTTCAACTCCCCTGACCACGCCACGCAACCCGCCGACCAGACCCCGGCCCTCAGCTACCGAGCGATCCCGCCTCAGCCGGGCACACTCATTCTCCCCGGTATCGCCGTCGGCTGCCCACGTCAGAGCCCGCACCGGCTCATACCTTGCCATCAGCACCGACCGGAGCCCGCCCAGCCCCTGGTCCTCGCCCTCCCCCATGCCGCCCCGGCACCGCCCCCGGCGCTGAGACGCCGTGCACGCGCCCGGGCGGCATGCCACGCACCACCGACAACATGACGAGGACGACTATGGCCGCGGCGCGCGCTCAATGGCAGAGGAGGCGGTGAGGCTGATCGTAGCGGCGGCGGACGGGAAATCACACATGAGGAAAAAAGGTGTTCCCACTAAATACTTATTTCCCTACGACTTGGTAGAACGGGGGGATGAAGGGAAGGCCATTAAGAAGGGAGAGGTGACTCGGGAGGAGTTTACGCTAGGGTTGAAGCGCCTCGAGTGCCAGCGCGTGTTCCCGGCGAGAGGTCTGGAGAACTGCTCCTTGGCTTGGCCAGTAGTGAGACGATACTCTGAGGAGATATTTACGCGCATAGCGCGGACCGTACATTGTTGGAAGGGAAGGTGAATGGCAGCAGAGGGAGAGGGAGACCAAGAACATCATGGTTTACAAATATTTCACAGTGGACAGGCTTGAATTATTCACAGTCTATCAGAACAGCACAACATCGGGACAAGTGGAGAACCATTGCATCCAACCCTCGACTAGAGGATGGAACTATTGATTGATTGAGCGGACGGGAGGCTTCCGTATGGTTGGAAGGACGCGGCCGCTATAAACGCGGTCAGGATTGAGGTCATAGCGATGGCAGGTCACACTGCGTCCAACCCCGCCCCGGCAGCCGACTGCCACCAGGCCGGGAAATCGCAGAAGGCCGGCTCGGACCACGGGAGCACTACGACAAGGCGGCCATGGGTGCGCCTTGCCAGGCTTGGAACAAGGATCCAGCCTCCTGCACCAAGGCCGCGAAGGGAGCCTCACACGGCGCGGGCACCCAGAAAGTCACGCAAGTGTGCGGCTACTGCGCCAACGTGCGCCGCATCGTTACTGGCCATGCCGAAATGAGCTGTTACTCAAAGAAGGCCAGGGAGCGCCCCGGGAAAGCCTCACACCGGGTTTTTTAGAGGAATGGCGGGAGGACACAGCCCCGCCCCGCCGGACAGCCTGATCCCGACCCCCGCACTGCCCCCCGACTACCCCTGTGGCGTCTCGCCGCCCACGCCACGCGCCCCGCACGGACAATAACATTGCCCCGGCTGCAGATGGCTTCAGCCCGGCCGGCCCCGGCGGGAGTTCCCGTCATGACGTCACGGTGGCTGGTGCCCGTCCCACCGGACCTCCCCATGCCGCCACTGCCGGCGCGCTGGGACAAGCGGAGGGGGCTTCCCTCGCTGACGTCACCCCGGATGCCGATGGCTTCAGCCCGGTCGGCCCCGGCCCCGTCCCCGGCGGGAGTTCCCCTCGTGGCGTCCCGGTGGCTGGTACCTGTCCCGCCGGACTTCCCCGCGCCGCCACTGCCAGTGCGCTGGGACAAGCGGAGGGGGCTTCCCCCGCTGACATCACGCCGGCCCCTGGCCGCTGCCGCCACCTGGAGGATCTGCCCGCTACCACCAACACTGACACAGGTATGGCCCGGCCCCGGGGGATTCCCCCGCCTGATGACCTCACGCCGAACCGCTGGCGCCACCTATAAACACGGACGGAAACACACACGGCCCAGGCGGCCGCGCCACCTGGACCCCGTTGGTCCGGCCCTCGCGGGGGCCCCCTTCATGCCGCACACACGCCGTCCTATGCCAGCTTTGCGGAGATCCTCCAGCCCCATGGCAGATGCTCCACCCCGTCGGCCCCGGACCCCGCCGCCTCCTGTGTGCTGTGCGACGTGACTCGGGGAGCCCCCGCCCCCGGCCTTGGCACCAACGAGCCGGTCGAGGAAGTAATTGACATTGACATTCAGCACTCCCTCCCGGCGGCCCCTGCCTGCGGCCCCTCCCCCATCGACTATAAGCCCGACGCCTTCTGGCCGGTGCTCTCGGGCGAGGGCTGGGCCGCTTACCCCACATATGCAGCGGCCTATGCCACCGCCCGTGCCTCGGGCCTTCCGAATTACTTGGCCGCCCGAGTCCCGGTCCCCTCTGACTTGAACATTGCCAACTGGCGACGCCTGCTCCGGGGCCACAATGATGACCTCCTCCCCGACCACCTGGAGTTCGGGTTCCCGGCGAACTACATGGCGGCCGGACCCCCGACTCCCACATATAGGAACCACCGCGAGGACCCCGACTTCGCACACTTCGTCATGGACTACGCGGAAGAAGAGCTCCGCCGCAGCGCGCTCCTCGGCCCCTTCGCGGTGCCGCCCTTCACCCCCTGTGACCTGCATTCGGGCTCCAGACTCTCACGTCCATGGATTTACCGCACCCACCCACCCTCTTTTTGTAGCCCACTGCGTGGGGGTCGGCTCCCGGGCCTACCTCCTCCCAGGTCCTTCCGGGCCCCTCTGTGGACGTGGACGAGGTCGACTGACCTGCACAAGAACATTGCCTCCTATGTACTACCCCGATTGTCTACCTGTACCTGTTTCCTTGAATAAACCCTCCCTCTTACTCCCACTTCCGTCTCGGGCTTCCTTTGTCTGGATCGAAGCTGTGAACCAGCATGTCAGGTCTCACCCTCAGTTTACACACCGGAAGTTAGGGGTTGGTGCCCTTCTCAGCCTTATAGGACCTATCACTTTGCACCTATAATCACTTGCCTGACCAAACTTTATACAGTTCTTGCCATACAATTTGTTTGTAATGTAAATTGCAGTGAAGTTATCCCAGCAAATTGTCTTACAGTAGATAAAATACTACTTCATGTATGTGTCCTGCCGGATAACAGCTACCAGTACCAGCCCTACATGGTTTTCTTTGGTAATAACCAGATATGAATGGATTAACTAAACTTGCAATATACTTACACCTATTTGCTGAGTATTACAAAAGTTTTGGTAGCCACCATTTTCCACCCGAGCATGGGAACGTATCGTTATTGACCAGTCGTAGGATGTGCGAAGCCCAAAATGGCTCGGTGACCCGAGTTGATTAATCGATTGCGCCCCAGGGTGAGTCTTGAGGTGATTCTGCTCGCCGCCACTGCTGGCACCTTCATCGCCACCAGGGGGAACTACGCTTTATATGAGCTATGGAAATTAATGTTTTGAAATCTGCTGACTCATCTGATTAACTTGTAATTAAAATATTCATTCTATGTTACTATTTGAAAAATATAAAACATAGTTACCATGAAAGAAGCTATATACAAATTTACTTAGATGTAAATGTTATATACTTGGGTCATTCTCTGAAACTGGGCACCACATATCTGGTTTCCGTGTTACGATGGTGATATTCATTATTACTATGTTTTTGGTGGCAAGTCAAATATTAATCTTTGTCTCTGTGTGTTAAGTATACTAGCAAGACTACATGTGTTTAATCTAGCCCACAAAACGCATCAAAAGTATGCTTGTATGATTTTGTGCTAAAGTGAAACTTTTTACATCAATGCCATGCATTTACCAAAACTGTTTAAAACTTTTTTCTTCTAAGACATAATCTTGTTTGCTTAACTGCAATCAATCAAATCTTGTTTGAATTTGTTGTGTGTGTTAAAATGATGTTCTGGATGTGTGTTTGATTTTCATGTTACACAAGTGATATTAACGTCTTGCTCAACTTGTATAAGATCAAAATCAAAAAGTGAAATAGCTTTTTATCAACTCTGAGATATGCACATGTAAACCTTCATAATTTTATGAACATGGATTCCGATATTATTTAGGATATTTTCTACTATTACTTGGAAGGTTTTCACTTTCGATTTCCATGTCACTCAATAGTGCCCAGTAACAGAGAATGACCCACTTACATTGTAAACCATCATACTGAGCTAATGTTCTAGATAGCCATATTTAATGTTCTGCCACTATCCCCCCCCCCCCCTCTTTTAGAACCATCCTGATGATACCATCTCCGGTGCTTCCGATTCATGTGACAATTGTATCAGGATGTCTCAAGCCTTCACTTCCTCAGCAACAATTATGAGGTTAATCTGGAAACTAGGACAGTAGGAGCTGACATATATGACGATGGTTATTTCTAGAACTGCACTTCACTTGGGAAGACGACTGCACATATTATATACATGCTATTGAAGGCCTGGCTTCACACGTCTCTGGTTCTATTCTCCCAGATGAGAATGACCTAACTAATCAAACATTTATATCCTAACCACAAAGCTATAGTTGACCACGACAATTTAAATGAATCATGCAACCATTATCTGCATAATCCTTAAATCCACTACTTGCGTCCACTTTTGGAATATGGAAATGTTGTGCGGTCACCACTCTACAGGAAGGATGCTGAGTCAATTGAGAGGATCCAAAGAAGGGCAACGAAGCTTGTACATGGATTCGATGTAATACCCTATGAACAACGTATGCATCATTTGAAGATCCAAAGCATGTACTACAGACGGGCCCGGGAGGATATGATTGAAGTATTCAAATATCTCCATGGTATCTTCAAGACAGGCGGCCCCCTTATCAGAGACTCCAACACCAGGACCAGAGGGCATTCCCTGAAGCTGAGGAAGCAGTACTCCAGACTGGACCTGCGACACAACTTTTTCAGCTTTCGGGTGGTTGACCTGCCGGAGATTGTCGTAGCAGCAGAGTCGATGAACTGTTTCAAGTCCCGACTGGATGCATACTGGTCAAGCATTACATATATCTTGGAGCCAGTGACAGTTGCTACGATCGACCACATCTGAAGAACTGTCTCCATTTCTATTAATTAAGAGCGGCTAACAGGTCCAAGGCCTATTATAGCTGTATCCTATTGATTGATTGATTGATTGACTACCTGTAACAGCAAGTCATACCCATTGTATTAATGTCTCCTCACAGGTATGATCAGCAAATCAATGATATAGTCTAAAAGTAAATGGTTATTCTCCAGTCTACAATTACAAAATAAGATCTCCATAATATCTGTAATGCCTGATTTCAACCTGATATTGTCTAGATTGTTCATACCATCTCATCTCATCCATAAATAGTTCATTTGCACCAGAAATGTTAAGGCTGGAAGACCAGTGCCTCGGTGCTGAAAAAAGATAATATTCAACTGGAGTTTTTTTTAATGGAAAATTAAGACCTACATAATATTAACAGTTAGACAACACTCCAGTCCTTCCCTCAAGAATGATTAATCTTAATAGTATTTTACAGTCTATATATTTTGTATGACATATCAATCAATCAATAGTTCCATCCTCTAGTCGAGGGTTGGATGCAATGGTTCTCCACTTGTCCCGATGTTGTGCTGTTCTGATAGACTGTGAATAATTCAAGCCTGTCCACTGTGAAATATTTGTAAACCATGATGTTCTTGGTCTCCCTCTCCCTCTGCTGCCATTCACCTTCCCTTCCAACAATGTACGGTATATTGAACTCTGACGAATGATGTGGCCAAAATAAATAAGTTTCTTTGTCTGTATAGTGGCAAACAAGCTTTTCTTATTTTTAATTTTTCTGAGAACTTCTTTGTTGGTGATCTTCTTTGTCCATGATATTTTCATCATCCTTCGATAAGTCCACATCTCAAATGCTGCTAAACGTTTGTACATTTTCTTAGAGATTGTCCATGTCTCTGCCCCATACATTAGAGTAGACCACACATAACACTGAAGAATACGCTTCCTTGTTTGTATTAATATCTTACTTGATGTTAACACTCTATTCATTTTGGAGAATGTTGTTCGGGCTATTGTTATCCTTCTTTTAATTTCTTCCTCACATCTCCCATCATTTGTAATCTTTTGTCCGAGATATATGAATTCGGATACTTGTTCTATGTTTGTGCCATCTATGGTTATATTGACATTTGGTTTATCTGTCTTTTTACTTATAACCATTGTTTTGGTCTTCCTGGCATTCATCTTCATGTTGAATAGTATTCCAGCTTTATTGATTCTATTCACTATATCTTGTAGGTTTTTCTCACTGTCTGCTAGTATTACACTGTCATCGGCATATCTAAGATTGTTGATGTTCATGCCACCTATTGTCACTCCCTTGCAATCTTCAATGTGTCTGAAAATCATCTCTGTGTACAGGTTAAATAGACATGGTGACAATACACACCCCTGTCAAACTCCTCGTTTAATCATAACTTCATCCGATAGGCCCTGCTCCATTTTTATAAATGCACGTTTTGTCCAGTATAAGTTCACAATTAGTTTAATGTCTTTGCCATTGACACCAATATGGCAAAGACATTAAACTAATTGGTTATGCTCATGCTATAATCGGTTATAATCATCGTTGTGCCTTGCTTATCATAAATCAATGTATAATAGTTTTTCAGCTAGGATTTTGGTCAGCGCATGACCGTGTGTGTGATGAGGAGTTGATTGGTTGTTGGGAATTTTATGTCCTGGCAACATCTAAGGTCATATCAGGACGGGTACCAACTTGTAACTGTGCACTCATGGCGATTTTATAGTGCTGTCCCACTAGGACACCAAGCCACCAGCACCATTACCTGATATCCCACTCAGTCACATTATCCTGTCACTGAGCCAACCCGTCCTTGCCCTATCCTAATAATACTGAGCACCTGGCTAGGAAGCGACAAGTATAAATTTTTAAGTCATTAGTTTTACTCGACCAGGGTTCAGAATTGTAAGTTTTAAAATTACAACCCAAGGTTACCTGTAGGGAACAACATGGCACTGGCTGAAGCCAGCCCTATTATTATTGACACACGTCTGAATGTGGTCAGGATCGGCTGAGACAAAAGTCTAGCTTTATGCAGAGATGAAGTGATGGCCTGATAATAATACGGCAATAAGATTTGAACATTATTTGTTGCTGACACAGCATTAAGCAACCACCACTACCTAACCACTGTGAATATCGCCTATGCTGCCGACACGGCGTAATGAAACCACCAATCAATCATTAACTGTGTATTGTTCCGGATAAAAAGAGAGCAGGAATCCACCAAAAAAAGGGAAATTTTAATCCTTCTTCATAACCTTTAAGCCAGTACGCCAAAAACCACACAGTCGCCTAATTTAACGCTCATCCTAAGGTCACTCCATTTCTTTTAAATACCTTCTACCAGATGGGGTGGGCCAGCGATTGGAGTGTCCGGTACCTGTGCGGACGTTATAGGATCGAGTCCACAATATGTATACGATGCACTCATCTAAAATAATTAATTAGTGTAGAAATTATCTAAATAAAAACGATGGAAAAGTTATATATTTGCACGTGTTGTTGTTGTGTGTATAGTAGTTTGACATTGGCGAGGATACATTTCTATAGAGATGCCCATAATGTGAGCATTTATAGGGGAAAGCAATGTTCTCATAATCTATGCACACAGGGTTCGTACACATGTGAATATATGGAATTCAAGGCTGTTTTTGATAGGAATTCAAGACTATTTTCATTTGGATTTCAGGAACAAACTAAAATGGCGAATAGCAACTATATAACCCATCGGATTAATTCAAATCAGTGGGGACAGTTTAATGGAATTCAAGGATTTTAAACACTAATTACCCAAAATAGGTTTAAATTCAGGGCTTTTGAAGACCTTGAAATGGGGAAAATGAAGTTCAAGACTTTCCAGCCCCCCCCCCCCCGACACACACACACAAATAAGTAAATCATTTCGTTTTTTTAAATCGGTCCCGGCGCTGCAAATGAAAGTATATTTAGGTCAATATGGGATGACCATTTTCTGCCAGGGAATTCAAGCCCATGTCAGGTCAAACAAATGACTTAAAAATTGTCGGGGCCTCCTGGCATGGCGCTCACCTTCTCCCTTCGATGAAAAATCGGTAGAAAATTGTGAACAGGGTATTTTTGTGTGTTCTTCTCGTCAGAATATTTCTTTAATTGAACCAAATTGTACGCATATATCCACAATAAATTTAACCAAGATATGGATGTAGATATGGATAAATCGAGAAGCAGTGGAACGGAGGAAAACTTAATGAACGAGTGTAAATAAGTTGTTTCTTCTTTTTAATTTAGAAAAATAAACAAGGCAATATCCATTGCTTAGTCTGATAACAAATTGTACATGTTGCCGGTAATACCCCAGTCACACGAGAGGCAGCGTTCGCCGCCAACCTCCCTATGCCCAAAAGGACGCCAACCACCCAGCGTTCCATTCGATACATGGATTCAAATACGTTTTAGGCGCCATGTCAGCGCCATGTCGGCACCGACCACATGGTGACTGCAGCATCGCATGTGTTGGCACCAACCCAGGGCGGTGCCAGGGCACCAACCAGTTTGAATGGCGCCGTCGGAACAGGGCGCAAGGAGGTTGCACATGCAGCAGCAGCAACCTCCTTGCGTCCAAAATTCCCGAAATGGACGCCGGGAGGTTGGCGTCCTCGCGGCGACAGCACTCAATCAGGGCGCAATGAGGATGTTTTGACGTCGCGAATCGATAGTTAGCGAACGCAGGCCTTGTGTGACTGGGGTATTACATGCATAATTCAAAACCCTGACTACGAGCCTGATATTATGAATACCATAGTGACCGTTCGTAGCATGCGTTGCTACGATCAGAGTTGACTTCCGGTAGTAGTTTCAAAGGCTACATCAATTCCATACCTGACAATCGACGAAGACGGATCGTTGGAAATTAATTCGTAAATTTGGGTCGATATATACGGTGATCGCTGTTCATAATGCCCAAGGGGTCGAGAATCCGCAGTGACATTGGACGTTACTCCAGAGCGCTTCTGGAGACGATGGATGTGCCTAGTCCGTCAACGTCCAGCGACAGGAGAAGAGTTGGACGGCCGTCATCGTCCGGTAAAATCCGATTGGGCGATCTGCATTCATCGGCTCCGCTGGCGACGTCTTCAGTTTCTGAGAGAGCTGCGACGCTGGAGGATATTTTCCGTTTGCTCGATCAGAAGCTGTTGGCGTCGGAGGAGCCGTTGTTGACACGTATTACTAATTTGGAGGTAAATAGTAATTCGCCTATGCCTTTGATTCCCCATCTACCGAGCGGGTCGGAGGAACTACGTTGTAATGATGTCTGGATGTGTCTGTTGTAGTGGCTTCACGCGCTACGCCTCACCAGTCGACTCAACCGGCCCGCTCGTGCGTTGGATGCGGGGAATCGTCAGGCACGAACATTAAAAAAGGTGATAAAATTTCCCTTAATTCAAGTACGTTATCAAGTGTTGTCGCCACTGCCGAAGCGCCCCCTGGCTGTAAGTGCGGCGACAGCACGTCGGTACGTGTCCCATTTGGGGATGACTCTGACTCTGACGACGGGATGATGCGTGACTTGATTCGCATCACCAGCAAAAAGGCCCGTTTGTCCTCAAAATTGAAACTGCTGCCGCAGAAGTATATTATATGTAATGAGAAGAAAGGTAAAGTGGGGATGGGAGAGGCTATCTGATTTGAGTACTTGTGGGCGATCAGACAGATGGTCCGACGTGGGGATGTTCCAACCGATTGGATCCCTAAGATCGACAATCACGTCGACACCATCCTGGAGATGGCACACAATTACACTTGGCAGACGTGCCCGAATTATAGTGAGAAGATCTTTAATATGATTGGTGACAAGCGTTTGCCCGAGGCTTGGAATAACGAGGCTAGCATTGTTGAAGTAAGCAGGGACATGTGTGGATTGGGTCAATGTGTATCGAAAGTTTTAGTGAAATCTAGCCATGATGTGAGTGTTTATAGTAGTGAGTATAAAGAGACTGACGGACGGCCGTGTAGTATTTGGAATAAGGGAAGATCATGTGGTTATTCTAGTGACCATGCTGATGGCAATAGTAGATATATACATATTTGCGCTTACTGGGCGTCTAAGCTGAAGAAAAGGCATGTGCATAGAGAGAGTGAGTGTAAATCAAAGCAACGCGCAAAGGAGTCTTCCAATGAACTTGATACTCGTCCCAAGATTTTTTAGGTGACAGTTGTCACGGGGCTGCTCCTAATGTTCAAGACGTGTGTATGGCCGAGGGCGACAACCGGGAGTGCACAGAATTCATTCAAGATGGCCCCAACATCGCTGACGATGATATATGTCCAGCTAGCCGGTGCTGTGCTAAGGTCAAGGCCCTGTCACATTACGGCGTATGGCGGGAGCGTATGGCGGCGTAGCCGCTTTACGTCATATACGTCGGCATACGCCGTATACGCTACTCATACGCTACTCATACGCTACTCATACGCCGTCAGGTGACGGCTTATGTGAAGCGTATGAGGCATACGCCGCCATACGCTTTCATAAATCCGTCCGTCCCCATTTTTTTGTGCATGCTCAAAAAATCTCGACCTACGGGGGCGTATGGGCCATACGCTACTCATACGCCGGCGTACGCTCCGCATACGCTCCTCGTACGCTGGGGGTACGCCGGCGTATGCTAGGGGTACGCCGGCGTACGCTACTTGTACGCTCAACTTGCGTCACGGGCGTATCAGGGGCGTATCTCGGGCGTATGCAGCGTACGCAGAACCTAGGCGTTGCGTATGAGAGCGTATGAAAAGAGTATGGGAGGCGTATGCGAAGCGTATGGCGGCGTATGCCCGACCTATGGTCTCGGTATATAAAGGCGACCCACGCCATTCCTTCAGTCATTCCTGCTCTGCTGCTCATACAGGATGGATGCCCAGGCACTGCAAGCACAGTTCCAGCTTTTCTACAGAGTTGCCCTTTATCACCATGAGCTTACTCTACTCCTCATGGTTCTTCTGGCGTCCCGTATCGAGAGACGAAGGAGGAGGGAGCGGCGGCGACGATCAGTGTGGGTCAGACCCTGGATTGGGAGGCGGCCACAGTTTGGCTTGTTCGACAAGCTCATGGTCGAGCTCCGCAGCGAGGACACCGCGTCGTTTGTGAACTTCATGCGGCTGCCTCCCCAATTGTTTGACGAGATTGTGGCGCGAGTGGGACCCAGGATCACCAAAAAACGGTCCACATTCAGGGTGCCGCTCGACCCGGCGCTGAAAATAGCACTTACTCTGCGGCACCTGGCATCCGGCACAAAATACTCCTCCATGAAGTTTGGGTGGAGGGTGCCCCACAACACACAGTCGCTGATAGTGCGTGAAGTCTGCAAGGCCATCGTCGACGAGTACATGGCCGAGGTCATGACGTGTCCGACGACTCCAGAAGGGTGGCATGCCATCGCGGACCTCTTTGCAGAGAGGTGGAACTTCCCCCATACCTGTGGCGCTCTGGATGGGAAGCACATCGCCTGCCGGTGCCCTCCAAAGAGTGGGTCGCTCTACTACAACTACAAGGGCTTTTTCTCCGTGGTCCTGTTGGCGCTTGTAGATGCGGATTACAAATTTATCTGGGCAGATATTGGCGGTATGGGCTCCGCGTCCGATGCCCAGATCTACAACGCCTCCGAGCTGAAGGCGTGCACAGAAGGTGGCACCATCGGCTTTCCGAACCCTGAACCGCTCGTCGACGGCCAGAAGGATGTGCCGTATTTCCTGATCGGTGACGACGCCTTTGCCCTGCGGCCGACCATGATGAAGCCGTACGGCAAGAGGGGCTTGACCAATGATGAGCGACTCTTCAACTACCGGCTTTCCCGAGCTAGGAGAGTGGTGGAGAATGCCTTTGGCATTCTAGCCAACCGCTTCCAAGTGCTCCTGACGACTATGCAGCACCACCCCTCCAATGTGAAGCTCATCGTCAAGGCATGCATGGTTCTGCACAACCTCATGAGGACACGCTACCCAGCGCTACAGAACATGCAGCTGGATCGTCCCGAGACAGCCAACAACAACTTTGTGCCTGGAGGTTGGCGAGAGGGCCACAACCTTCGTGACATTAACGTTGAACCTGTTAACCCCAACACCGCGTCCAAGCTAGGAAAGGAACAGCGCAATCTAATTAAAGACTGGGTCGTCTCACCTGCCGGAGCACTGTCATGGCAAGACAGGATGATCTGACAAAACATTTTATCAGTCTGTATGCGCTGTGTCTGTCTACTGTTTTTGCAAACATGTCTGTGATGTTGTGACATCTCTCCTGTTATATGAGATGCTAATGTTTATATGTCTAGTATAAAATAAACGATATCATTTTATAGATATGAAAACACAATTTTACATGTCTGTTACGTTCTTTCGCTCCTTAATTTTAAGTCATCTAGTTAATGTAATTGTAATGAATCTCCTCTCTTTTTACATACATACTAAGAACACAGGAAAAAATAGAGTTTTAATTTTAATGTTAATTGTACTTTAATATATAACAATTAAATGATGGCATGCCTTTACTGAACACGGACACAAAAATTAAAATTGACAGTATATTTATTTATTTTAGCATCTTGACATATAAATGTATAAACAATATATATACATATATACATACAAATGTACAAAGATAAATAAAAACTTAAGACTACATATATACACATATTTACAATCACTTCTCTCCCTTGCCATTAGAAGTGGCATCAGCTGGCGACTGTGTGGCTGACGAGGGGAATAAGTCCAAATTTGCGCCCAACATGCCAGATATGCCGGACAGCCCCGACAAGTTCAATAGTCCTTCTGGGCTGGCCGACTCAGACAAGTTCACTGGGGTGGGGTCGACGTGTGTCGGAGTCACAATGTCTGCAGCAGCGCAAGTCCCCGGCCATGCCGCACCCACAGTGGGCGGAGCACCCGCACGCACCACGACTCCGGGAGAGCCCCTTGTGTGCCCCGCCATCCCTAATGTCCGTAGTTGTCCAGCAGTGTGTGACGGCCGTACCACCAGCGGAGCTGCGGGCGCCTCGTGACCTACGGAGGTTGGAGGTAGAGGCTGAGGGTGAGGCGGAAGACTTGGCAGAGGCGGCTGTGGCTGTGGCTGATGAGGAATCTGCGGCTGCCCCATATAGTGCTGCACATACTCGTGTGTCTGTGAAGCCCATGGTGATGCCGGTGGTGGCTGGTGAGTCCACTGGTGGGGTTGAGGCTGGTATGCCTCACTTGCAGACACACGAGCAGGTCCAGGAGCAGGAGCAGGTGCAGGAGCAGGAGCAGCCACACAAACCACTGGGGCCACGAAGGTTCCTTCCTCCTCCTCCAGATGGTGCGACGCCATGCGGTTGAGTGCACCGCAAACCGACACAAACCGCTCCTCCGGCATCGTGAGGATCATGTCCCGCATATAGTTGGCGAATGCCACTCGCTTCGTCACCGCCGGTGGATGTGGAGGTGGAGGAGGAGGCGGCTGCATTACCTTGAGGATGTCGGCAGACTCATCGAACCTCTTGTGGATGGCAGCGAGGAGGTTGTTGTCGACTGGGGCAGATCGCTTCCCTCTCCCCTTTCCCCGCTCTTGGGATGTAGCGGGGGGAGTGGGTCCATCCTCATCCATCGCCACCTCCACATCGGTCGGCACATTCTCCTCCAAGCTGAGATCAAGCTGCGGAGCCGCGACAGGACTGGCCAACTGCAAAACAAAATCATAACATAACATAAGTAACATGAATGCAAATCGATATTTCGACAAAAGACACGACAAGTCAACAGTAAATCAAAATTATATAAAGCAAAAATAATTAACGTTAAATGCAGACATGGATTTATAACGATTATATCATGACACATCTATTGTCAATAACATTAACAAATTACTAGAATATTAGATGTTGCTAGGACGTAAAAAACAACAACAAACAAACAAACAAACATAAATACAACAAAAGCATAACATAACAAACTAGAATACGATACTAATGGCCGCACTTGTCAGAACGAAAAAAGATTATGTACTTACACTCCTGCAGGGCTCCGGTCGGTGACGGACGACGGACCGCAGGAACCCGAACTTGCGCAGGATCCACTGCTCCCGCTCAGTCAGGTCAGCGGCTCCGTCCCCGCTCTTTTTTTTGTGGAGCCGCGTGTTGGTGTCCCTGAGCGACTTGAACCACTTCTGGAGATGGACTGTTGTGGTCCCCAGAAGTGTCGCCTGGTCCTCCCACATCTTGGCCTTTCTGTCTGAGCGGCGGTAATCCGTGAGCTTCATGTTCCAAATGATGGGGTTCTCCTCGAGGAAGTCCAACATTTGACCCTCCTTGAAGACCGACAGAGAACAGTCGCTCTTCTTGGCCCTCCGTCTCTTTGACGTGCCGATGGCAGCGGTGCTGGTGGAGGCGGCGGAGGCGGCGGAGGCAGCGGACGACGCCCGTGAGCTGCCCGCAGAGGCAGGAGATGGCGAGCTGGAGCGGGGACGCCAGCGTTGCGTCGTCGACCTCTCCACTTCCATCTCCAGCTCCTCCAGTGGAGAGTGGTGTTCTGGAGAGTAGTGTTGTGGAGAGTGGTGTTCTGGAGAGTGGTGTGGAGAGTGGTGAGGTGGCGAGGCAGGTGAGGAGGCTGGTGATGGAGAGCATTGTAACAAAGTCTGCCTCTTTCTGCCTCTCCCACGGCCTAGTCCTCCTCCTGTAGTAACAGCAGCTCTGGAGGCTGGTGTAGTAGCAGTAGTACTGGTAGTAGTAGTAGTAGTAGCAGTAGCAGAAGCAGCAGCAGCAGTGGTGTTCCTCTTAGCAGGCATGGTGGCAGAGTGAGGGGAGCCTGTTGCTCCAGGCTTTATATACCCAGGAGTCACCAAGCGGCGGACCGCGGAGAGATACCATAGGTCGCGCATAGGTTTCGCATACGCTCCTCATACGCTCCTAAAATATTCATACGCTCCTCATACGCTCCACATGCCAATCAAAACAGTCAAAAAATGTCGCAGCACGCTCCCATACGCTCCTCATACGCTCCTCATAGGTCCCCCATACGCTCAAACCCACCCGAAAGTTCACCGAAGGTCATCATAGGCCGGCACCAGCACGGCGTACGTAGGTTTTCAATACGCTCCCGCCATACGCTGTAATGTGACAGGGCCTTCAGTGGAGGTGTTTCGGCTGTTGCCTGTTCAGACTTAAATCAATTGCTTTCTGTTTCCTGTCCGGCGCATACTGTTGCATCTAATAATATGCTGGTTGAGCACCTTGAGAATATGAAGGAGTGTCAATCGCAACAAATTGAACTGCCGGAGGTATGTCCCACATCTAGTTTCTCTCATAAAAGTCTGGGAAAGTTAGGGGAAAAGACAGATATTGTATCATATACCATCTAACAGTTTGCTTGGAAAGCGGCATTTTCCGTTTATCCCGTTGGATGGCACTATAGGTCCTAAATTCCTAAACAAAACTAATGTTGTTCATGGCATTGATAAGTTCTCACGGTCAGTTTCATGTAATAATAAATTTAATTGGTTCAATGTTGGGATTAGAAGTATAAATAAAGTTCATAGTCATCACAGGCAGGGTGTAAATCAGACAGTAGTCGATTTAAATAGTTTGGTACACCGACCGCCTCCACCCATGGTTACACGACTGGCTAGTTTTGATCGCCGCGGTTGCCATGAAACTACTGATGCATCTCAGTCGTCGCAGATGCAACTGGACACTGACCTTGATTTGAACTTGGCATCTCTGTGCCGTGGTTACACAAACACCTGTGGTGGCAGTTGCTTCCCCAATTTGAATGGCCCAGCGCCTCATAGTTCCTTGAACTTGAACTCTAAAGCTGGTCCTGCTGCTGGCCTGTTACATAATATTCTTCCTCTCTCATCCCCGTGCCACAATTCTAGTTTAACTTTTCCTGTTGAAATGTCATTGGTTTCTGATGATAGTAGTTTTCATATGTTGCATGGGGGTGGTGTTACCGCTATTACTAATATTTCGGACGACACTTGTCCTAATCCTGGTACCAATGCCACAGGTGGAGACAGTAGTTTCCCCGTCAGGGTCAGATCATTGCCTCCACCGTTGCGGGACAGTTGTTTCCCCACCTTGGGTGGGCGTGACCCACCGATTACTTTACTACTTCCCTGTAATGCCAGTTCGGTGGCTGATATAGGACATACTCTCTCTCCTCAGCCAACTCCTGGCGTAAAGTCTATGTTGCAGTTGCCTACTAACTCTTTGGTGGTTACGAATAATTTTACTGTTAATAGTTTGCAGGAAGTTAAGCCTACCGCTGTTAGCAAGTTTTCGGACTGCAATTGTCCAACAATTGGTTTCACCGGCAGGGATGGCTCGTTGCATCCAAAATCGATAGTCAAGAGCATTCTAGGCACATCAAAGGGTAGGATAGTGCCCCCAAATATTATTCGCAGTACGGCTAATGTTAAGAAATTAAATTGAAAAGTTAAACCGTTGACCGTTATTTCAAAATATTCCACCAGTCAGACTGTCGAAGCCAATGACTGTGTTGACAGATCCAATTTACTTTCAAATGTAGATATTGCTGATGATGTGCAGTTCTGTGAAAAATCACCGCTACAATATGAGTCATGTTTTACAATTTTGGCCGATCTTGAATGATAACTGTAATCTATTCATACAATATGCAGACATTTATGCTAAGGTCAAGGCGACTGGCCTCCCTAAATATTTAAAAGCAAAAATACCGGTCCCATCTGGTCTCGTTATTAATATATGGAAACATTATTTAATCGATTATGAAGATGTAGACCTGATAAATTATCTAGAATTTGGTTGGCCTTCAAATTTTACCGGTGATTTCACACCCACTGGTGTTGAAAATAATCATACATGTGATGAGGAAGATTTAGTTTGGATTAATAAGTATGTCACTACTGGATTATCTCACAAAGCACTCCTAGGTCCATTTAATGAGCTGCCTCTTTCCCCCTGGGCACAAATTAGTCCTACTATGACCCGACCAAAAAAGAATACTAATGAACATAGAATTATTGTAGATTTGAGTTTTCCAAAGGGACGTAGTGTTAATGCTGGGATAGTAAAAGGTTTTTACCAAGGGAAACATTATACTTATAACTTACCGACAATAATGACTTTGGCAAAGGAGGTTACAAAATTGGGAAATGGCTGTTATATGTGGTCAATAGACTTGGCAAGGGCATACAGGCAATTAAGAACCTGCCCCTTAAGCGTGCCTTTATTCAGAATTAAGGTGGAAGGGAAATATTATTTTGACATAGCACCGCCTTTCGGCTGTAGATCGTCTAGTATGGCATGTGCCAGAACAACATCAGCTGTGGTTTACCTAATGAGAAAAAAAGTTTTTTGCATTATGCTATTTGGTTGATTTTGTGGGGGTAGAGGACAGCTTAGAAAAGGCACAGCAAGCATATAACTATATTTTAGAGTTAACGGAAAGTTTAGGATTACAACTTTCGATTAAAAAATGCAACCCTCCAATACAGAAATTAATTTGGTTAGGTTATCAGATAAGCTCAGAAAACATGATAGTTAGGATCCCCGATGACAAATTGTTAGAAATTTTAATAGAGTGTAAAAAGTGGGTTATTGGCAGTAAAGTAACTAGGAAAAATGTTCAAAGGTTAGTGGGTAGTTTACAGTTTATTTCCAAATGTGTGATGGCATCTAGGATTTTTATGAATAGAATCCTCGATTTTCTTAGGTCTTGCCCATTTTTAGGTAAGGTATTAGTTAGTCAGGAATTAGTTAGGGATATAGCCTGGTTTTTACGTTTTGCAGAAGGGAGTAATGACTAGTTTTATTAAGACACTCTCCGCGGAAAAAATGGGTCATTGAATGTGATTCTTCATTGCTGGGTGGAGGAGCATTCAGTAGGACGAAATTCTATTCCAGTTTGTATACAAACGATTTCTTAGACAATAAATTCCACATCGCGCAGCTCGAAGCGATTAATCTGATAGTAGCATTGAAAAATTTGTCCCCGGTTGACCTTCATAACTATTTAATTATTATCAACACTGATAATTCAGCTTCCCAACAGGTGTTACCTTCTGGAGCTGGTAAAGACCCTGTCTTGTGTGCCTGTGCCAGAGAAATCTGGTGCTTTGCGGCTAATTACAGCTGCGAGGTGCAGGTAATACACAAGCCAGGGAAAGACTTAGTTCTGACGGATGCCCTCAGTAGGTTTTTTTTTTATATGAAATCAAAATTGATTGCCGACCAATTGTGTCGTGATAAACTTTTATCTGAAGTAAATGTTTCTCATCACTGTGACATTTTTGATTTGTTCCTGTAATTGCTGCCAATTGATAACTTATTTTATTGGTTTTATCAACTTGCAGAAATGAATCGTGCAGTAGTGAATAGGCTTAGCGTGTATTTTACAGTGGGACTATCGGAGGGAACGTGGCACAATAAGAGGGTACAATTTAGGGAGTATTTACATTTCTGTAATACGCTTAAAGATAATCCTAAAAAACCCAAACTTAAGATGGTAATGCTATACGCTATATATTTAAATGATGAACTAAAAACAGAAGGTGCTATAAAGAATTATATGAGTGGGGATAGAACATGGGTGAGATTGTTACAAGGGAACACGGAGGCATTTGATTGCTATGCACTTTCAGTAATTAAGTCTGGCATGTACAAGTTAAAAAACAATGTTGTAAATAGAGCATTTCCCTTGAAGGTTAAGCACATTAGAAAAATTATTGTATTAAAATTCAGAAAAATTGGTGAGGATGGATTCGTGTTGATTGCTGCTTTATTAATAGGTTATTTATGTTTGTTAAGACAGTCAAATTTGTTTTATTCCGAGGTATTGGGGGATGACGGTCACATGCTGCTCGGTGAGGACATCAAGGCACACGAAACACACCTGACGGTAACAGTCAGGAGCATAAAAACCATGTGGAGGCCAGAGGATGTTTACAGAGTTGAGCTACCTCGAGTAACCAGTTCTGGATTCTGCCCTGTGCGTGCCTGGACTAAGTACAGCCGCCAGTTCCCCGTGCATGAGGGCACCCAGCATTAGTGATGTCGAACGGGCCACCTCTGACTGGTCCACTATTCACCAAATGCATGCGGATCGCGCTTAAATCTGCTGGACTCCCCTGGTGGCCGATGGTTACATGCCATAGCCTACGTCGAGGGGGAGCTCAAGAATATGCAAGAGTAGGGATGTCATTGGACAACATAAGAAGAACACTGGGACAATGGAAATCAAACAGTGTCTTAAATTATGTGAATAAAAAACATATTTAAGAAGGGACCATCAGCTCTCTTGTCCCAAATTTGGCTGAGATCTAATGGTCCCTCTGTCTGTTCCCTCTTTGATAAAAATGATGATGTGTCAGGGATGAAAGTGGTCTCCGGGGAAAAAAGCGGAAATGCTGATATTCTCCCATAGGTTTAGCATTGTCAGGGAATCGCTGAAAATTCCCGGAAGTCGGGTTTCATATGTATTAGTAGTATACGCTGCTAGTGCTGCGGCGTTTGAAGGCATTAGTAGTATACGCTGCTAGTGCTGTGGCGTTTGCACCTCATATTAGTATACGCTGATGGTGCTGCAGCGTGAAATAATGTTTGGTTGGTTGTTGGAGTTTTACGTCATGGCAACATCTAAGGTCATATCAGGAAGGGCGCAACGTATTAGTATACACTTATAGCTACAGGAAAAATCCTGGGAATTCGCGAAATCACGGAGATCTTTCATCCCTGTGTGTGTACTGAAAGTGTGTGTGTGTGCGCGCATGCCAGATGGGAGTTGACTGTGTGACCGTGATCCACCATTAGTTGATGCCTCATGTTTTCAATTTCAAGTATCTTCAAAGAATCCTGCATTCAAGACTAATTATCATATGAGTAGTGTGAAATACTAATCACTATTTGACTTGCACATAAGTAATATTTAACTGTAGTCATATTGTTATCAGGTTGTACTACCTGCGAAATTAGATAAAGCGAATAGACTCAATTGTACTATTGAGAGGAGCTTCAATTATCTTGTTCCATAGTGATAGAATTACAAAGGCTGTGTGAAAATTTATTAAGCCTGATTAATAAATTTATTAGCCCAAAAAGTGATTATCTGTGTCTGGTTTTGAATTATATAGGTTTTGGGTCGCTAGTTAGATGCTAAACTACTTAGAAATGTCAAATTCTCCTCAATAAAATCGATTCAGAGATAAAGGCATTATTGCCCTGATACATCATTAATCTTTGGAACATGAGGTATCCATCCAACCACAGCTCCAGACCTGCCAACATTTCTTCTTTTAAAATTGTTTAAAGAATAAAATAAATTGTCTTCAAATCATGAATCCATGGTGCATCCCTTTAATGCTTTATCAGCATTTCACAGAGAAACCTAAATATTGATCTTTTCTGGCGAAAAATGTACATAACCAATTTGAAGAATGGCATAGGAATCTACTAGAGAAATTGTAATAAGCATAATTTATGTTCATAAATCATCATATGTAATACGACTAGTCCAACAATAAGAACTAAACCAACAACAGGGAATAAACCAACAAAATATTCAGAATTTTGCATATAAAAAAAAGAAGAAACAAATAAAGAATCTTTCACAGAATGATCAAAATTACGCACGGAACAGTGGAATCAGAGCCTGGAAATCGAAATGATTCCACGAAAATTGGGATGGTTGACATGTCTGCCGCTCCCTACTAGTGTGACAAAGAAAGTATATCTAGGGGAAACACTGGTGATGGAAAAGTCGATTTGGAGAAATAGCTGCTGGAAGGTGGCGGGTGTTGGGTGGGGGCCAGTGGGGGGAGAGGAGGAGGGAAGTAGGACAAATTTTATGACATGCAATGTGGAGAATAGTTTGTATTTTATCGTTTTTTTTCCCCCGGACATGGTATGTAAAATATTAATCGTGACCACTTAAATTATATAAAATATATTTGATTGTTTTATCCGGACATGATAATGCAAACCATTAAGTTAAATTGCGACCAATTAAAAAACAAGAATATTATAAACTAATAATATGAACCAAATAACTATATTTCTAAATGAAATTTGATTGTTTCATCCGGACATAGCATAGTACTATGTCATAGTAATATTAAGTTAAATTGTGACCACTTAAAGAAAACAAGAATATGATAAACTAATAATATAAATCAAATAGCTATATTTATTTTTAAATGCCACTGCATAGTAATATTAAGTTAGATTGTGACCACCTAAAAAAAAAAAAAGAATATGATAGACTAATAATATAAATCAAATAGCTATATCTATTTTTAAATGTCACTGCATCGTCATTGTAACAAATTCAAACAGGAATTCATGTTTTGTTGGAATACTATCCGTGCACACTGTGTGTAAATTAAAGTTGCACAATCCGGGAAAATTTTAATATTTTCAAAGCAAAAAATCGATCTAGTGTACTCATTTATAGTTTCCATGAAAGGTTTTCTGCTTACCAGTAAAACCTCTCTGGCTTCAGGTTCAACATCATCAAGTTATTATAGCAAATGCCAATGGCTTATTACACCTTGTTTCAACTGGTGTGTATGCACAAATTATCTGTCATGCCTTTACTCCAGATATCTCGAAAGTTAATCAATTTTCATCAAAGTTAGTTTGAATTAAAGTAGAGTAGGTTAAAATTACGAACCCGATGTCTTTAACGTTAAAACATTTGTTTTTAAACTAACGGATAAATGAAACTTTAAATAGTCAGTAATTTTCTCTCTCCAGGATTCCAAACCCAAGACATACACAATTTACATACCTGAAATCCAAATCTGAATTTTAAAGGACAAGTATGAACCTGCGCATCTCCCCTCCCTTCAATGGAAAATCGGTAGAAAATTGTGAACAGGGTATTTTTGTGTGTGTTCTTCACCGTTAGAATATTTCTTTTATTGAACCGAATTGCACACTTACATATATCCACAAGACACCCATATATATATATGGGTCGTTTTCAGAAACTGTGTACCACTTGAGGTAGTTTACTTGAAATGCATATTTCAAAGGAACCCATTATTGGAGTGTCAATATTTAGATTTCATCATTTAGCCCAATAATGTGGGAGACCGTTTAGATCAAAAGTAAATGCTAATATTGTGTATTATGTATCTTATTGGGATGGATGTAGCTAAATAAATAGAAAATTACATCACTAATTTGTGACATTGTCAACAGCATTGAAAATAAAGTGTCACAAACTTAATCAAAACCTCTGAACAACCCATTTCACTTCAAATGGTCATATACAATGTCTTCATTAAGTTGAAAATATTTATTCCTTTTTTTTTTTAAATATATAAAAATATAGTTGACCTTTTCTGGAGTCATTAACATCGTAACATTCGTTTCCACTTGCAAGTACTATCAAACTCTGCATCAAACACTGAGTACAGATACAGTACAGGAACTATTTTCACCATTTCACACTCTATGCATGGACCCAGTTATGGTATAGTAAAAGATCATCCTGAAATTGCCCCTAAACATTGAAATTTGAGCCAAACATTTGTGTAAAATTGTTGATTCCACTTGGACTGTTACCGTGCTAATATTTTTCTGCTTTTCTCTTTAATCATCACAAATAAGACAAAACCATAGCAATGAGGTTTTAAATTATTATTACTACTGTTTATAAAGCAAGTGGCATGTGAAATGTCCAAAAAATATCAAGCTTTGTATGGACAATATTTGATTTTAGAGTCAGATTGGTTTCCATGCTATACTGTTATTTATTGGGTGTGAGCATCATTTGACCTACTTACAAATGTCAGAATATGTTTATTTTCAATTATTCAGCTGCAAAAGGACATACACGTTAAGGTAGCATGTATATAGACTTTGATAGTATTTTGATTTTGTGGTACTGATGTCACAGTATTGGTACACAACTTCTGAGAACGACCCATATATGTGAACAAAACTAATGGAATAGCATGGTGGCGTATTTGACGGTGGTGGAAACTGGCAGGTGGTCTGTGTGTGAGTGCACACCACTCATTCTCACCGAGTCAGAACATGTGCAGTGGACATAGAAAATATACACTACACCCAAAAGACATTTTTTTAAAGCGAAAGTTGACATGCTAATTGAATTTAGCTTGGCGATCCATAACTGGCTGTGATTTATAAACAACATTGACATCAAAACGGTGCTACTTTAGTGTGCGGTCTACCGGGACTTCAACCATACCCCTAACCCTAAAAAGTTAAATAGGGATTATAGAACTTGAACACCCCATCTGACCTGACTTGACCTATTTAACTAACTGCTTATGGTTAGGGTTAGGGTTTAAAGTCCCGCTAGACCGCATGCTAAAGTAGCACCCATCAAAACTCTACTTTAGAAAGCCCGAGGATCCGACTCCGTGAAATACTCTCTGTGGAATATATTAATTATTAAATCCTTCATCACATGGCGTTATTATTTTGTATCGGTTCTAAATATGCTAAAAAAAATTAATATGTTTGGAAAAGAAAACATCCCCCACTCCATCACAGTTCAAATATACTCAAAATAAATGTCTTAAGTCCTTTGGGGATGGGCAATGCTTCAATGTTCGCCTGGCGTCTTCCAAGACACTGCCAGATTCGCGACGAGCAGATGAAGCAGAGTGTCCTTGGCTGGTGCACATGCTTGCTCATCTCTTGCAGCACATACCTCATCACACTCTTAGGGAGGTCCTCAGTGGCCAGCGCACAGAATTGGTTGGAGACGATAGTGTAAGCAGAAAACATAAGACATGGCTTCATATGCTGCAGAAGCTGGATGACCTGCAGTGGCGCCTCCTGCCGGATCCAGCGCCCCAGGAGAGCATCGCCACCGGAAGAGCCATTAGACAAAGTCAGCATTAGCGTGAAGTAGTAGTTCACTGGGAGGAGTCCATTGGAAGACGCCTCATCGGGGTTTGCGCCATGAAGAAGGAGAAGCCGCAGTAAGGGACCGAGGCTGAGCTTTAGCTGACCTTCGTTGTGTTGCATTGCAAGGCACTTCATGATGTGGTGCAAGGGCGTATCACCATAGCGGTCCATCCCACAAGGGTTCGCCCCATGTGACAAGAGCAGCTCTGCGCAGGGCATCCACCACTCCACCGAACACCCCTCCCAGTTCATGAACTGCTCAAGCAGGGCGATCAGAGCTGACAGCCCTGATGTATATGGGTCACGACCAAGGCTGAAGCTGAAGAAGAAGCCTGCACTGTTGTACTTTGAGTCCAGCAGAGACTCCTCATCAAGATTCGGATTAGCGCCAGCCTTCAGAAGACATTCGAGAGCACGCATGTGATGGTCACTAATGCCCGTGGAAGAGAAGTCCATTTCTTCAACTAAGGAGTGCAGCAGTGAGTAGAGTGGGAATGAGCCACTTGGGTATTCGGTGTTGACATCCATCCCACTGTCGACTAGCACCTGGGTGCACTCAGCCAAGCCGTGGTTCCGGTCTGGATGGAGTTGGTAACCAGAAGAGTACATGTACATGACATGGTATGGGTTCATCGTGTTCAACACCTCGCTCACCTCCACCCCATGCTCTACAAGTAGCTGTAGGCACTCCGGGAGCTTTCGCGTAACTGCCAATTTGAAAGCACGGTTTATATCAGACTGCGTGATCTCGGCACTATCCTTTTCCAGCAACAAGCGAACACACTCCGCTGACCCATGCTCAACAGCTACCTCCAAGATACAAGGCAGTGCATGACCATGCAGGCTTCGACAGCTCAACAAGAGCTTCACGCATCGTAGCTGACCAGAGGCAGCTGCAAGATCTAAAGGTGAGTAATTAGCAAGCTTGGACAATTCGAGCTCACCCCAGTGTGCATGCTTACATAGATGTTGTTTGAGGGGAATAAGACCCCTTTGGAAGTCAGCTGGGCGTTCCTTTAGGATAATCCCCACAATTACTGTTCGTCCATAGAAACAGGCAAGATGGAGATATGGTACACGACTTGGCTGCTGGAGCTCCATGAAGTAGCCACGCAGGAAAAGATAGTGAACCACTTCGGTGTAATCCGCCTTAATTGCATAGTGCAGGATATTGAGGTGGTTTTCATCCTCCGCTTCTAATTGTGATTTATTCAGGGCTTGAAGTCGAAGCTTCAACTCATCCCAGGTCAATCGTTGGCTGATGTCCCGTTGCAGAGCCTTGCATGTTTCCAATACTGGCTCGGCAGGTGGCAAAGTTCTACAGGCCATATCTCTCTTGTCATAACCAACATGGCATTCTCACCTGCTGAAAGTGATACAAATTCAAATTTCAATGACCAGCTTCTTAATATGCAATACAATTAGCAAATAGTGCGCTTGCAACCATGGCCATTACAACTCTATAAAACATGACTTAACAAGCATGTCCTTAAAAAATAATTGTTGGGGGAGGGGGAGGGCATAGCTATGGGTGTCTACTGCAGAGATAAAATCAAATGGAGACAACATAAAAGTAGTAAGCATTTATAACTATCTACGAGGGCTGGGCCCTGTATTAAAAATCTTTACTTGGGGGACTGTCCTCGTACCCGGTATATTGCAGACATGTTTACGGCTGCTCCACAATAGACTATAATTAGTATCAGGACTTACTGTGAATATGTTAATTTCTGGATGACGCTGTATGTCATATTGAATCAAAATATTCAAATGAGCCATGCCACATTAATCAAAGTAATTGATAATTAAGCTACATTATGTGCTTTTAGTATGTGGGTGGGTGCCAATCGGCCTAAAATGGAGTTTTGTATGTGGCCATATATGTGATCTGAGCCTGAGATAGCTGCTTATTTCAACCCTGACTGTGTATTTTACATATTAAAAAACACTTTGTTTGTGCGAACTACATTTTAACACTATTATTGTACAGCTGCACAATACTGTTTCCCATGCAACCCAATTAATTTACTAAATTTATCAGATTTTAACTCCAAAATTCGACTTGTTATGATCATGAAAATACAGTTAGTGTTGGGAAACAGTAAATAGGCTATACGTAAAAACTCGACCTCCACAGAACAGATATTCTTATATATTCAAATTAGCAAATGACTATATAGGGTATGCACTGACATCACGCTAAACGGAAGTGCGGCCATTGTGGAGCTACAACACAATAACAACCCTAACCTGATCAATGCATTGTCAATGGCAGTGAGCAATCTTCATACAGAAAAAGTGAAATATCTCTAAAACCACACTACCTAGAAACAAATCGCTTGGTACACATATAGAAAACATGTTTACCAAAAAGATTAATACAGTTAGAGTTCTGGATTTCTATTAATTTTGAATAAAACTAAGGTTTTGCACTGCGCGTACCGCCAAACTCAACCTGATCAATGCATTGTCAATGGCAGTGAGTAATCTTCATACAGAAAAAGTGATATATATCTAAAACCACATCACCTAGAAACAAATCACTTGGTACACATACAGAAAACATGTTTAGCAAAAGGATTAATACAGTTAGAGTTCTGGATTTCTATTAATTTTGAATAAAACTAAGGTTTTGCACTGTGCGTACCGGCAAACTCAAGGCATTGTCAATGGTTGTGAGCAATCGTCACACAGAAAAAGTGAAATATCTCTAAAAACCACACCACCCAGAAACAAATCGCTTGGTACACATATAGAAAACATGTTTACCAAAAAGATTATATTAAATTTATATGGTTAGGGTTCTGGATTTCTATTGATTTTGAATAAAACTAATGTTTTGCACTGCGCGTACCGGGAAACTCAATGCATTGCCAATGTTCGTGAGCAATCTTCATACAGAAAAAGTGAAATATCTCTAAAACCACACCACCTAGAAACAAATCGCTTGGTACATATATAGAAAACATATTCAACGAATAGATTATATTAAATTTATAAGGTTAGGGTTCTGGATTTCTATTAATTTTGAATGAAATAAGACGTTTTGCACTGCGCGTACAGGCAAACTCTATGGGTTGCTTACTGGTTGATATCGCCACAATGGCCACGCATCCGGTTGATGACGTCACATGAATACCCTATATTAATATTTACTCCCCGCCGCCCCCATTTTTTTTATAACAACGCTGTCAAATCTTTTTTTCCACCTGGATTAAGCATTACAGCCTAGGTTTCGTGTAGATCAATAAGTCTTGCATTTAATAAGATATGAGCATTTGAAGTACATTTGTATTTTGGGTCACATCTTATTTATCTTTTGACTGCTTCACTATACTAGCCTATAAATAAAACAAAAAGAACATAGACAATTGTTACTGGTCTAAATTCAAATTGACACAACTTATTGATATTAATCATATTTACTTTAGAAATATTATATAACTCACAATTATATCTAGCCTAACTATTATAAGTAGCCTAGCATCACCACTCCAAGCTCTTTCCATTGGCAATGTCCCGCATTGGTGTTTGTTATGCTTTTTTTTAATATGCCACGCATCTAGTAGTAAACCATCCTACGGCTACGCTGCACTACATTTCATATCTATTCTAGATGATAGATCTACTCTATCGACAACAAAAACAAGTTCTGAACTCAAGACACTGTGTAAGTGTGTTCTGTAACTGTTGCTACTAAATACTAGTACTAGTGTAGACAGTCAAGACTCAAAGTGTTGAAGTTGAGCAACAAACAGGAAGCCATGGCAAATAACAGTTAGGTCTAAATTACACAAACTTATTTTGTATCTAATGAATAAGATGAATCAAATATAAATACGTACATGTGATGTTAGGCACAGCAACTGACACATGACAGACTAAAGAACAAGTTTATAAGTAGCAGGTCGAAATATTTAGGTGCCAAAGCTGTAATACTATACCACATTACTTGCTCTGTGGTTGGTATCCATGGTCCTCGAACAACATAATCGTGATGTTGGTATCAATTCAATTCTTTATTTCAGACGCATCATTGTGGTAGTTACATAATTTGGTCTATAGTAGGTAGATATAAAAATAAATGTGAATAACATAGAAGTTCTCGATGTCGGCGTGGCGTCACAACCCCGGTGATGCGGATTCCGAGGGACATCTGGATTTCTATTAATTTGTACTAAAACTTACGTTTTGCACTGCGCGTACCGTCAAACTGAAGGCATTGTCAATGGCCTTGAGCAGTCTTCATACAGACAATACAGAACAAGTGAAATATCTCTAAAACGACACTACCTACAAACAAATCGCTTGGTACACATATAGAAAACATATTTAGCAAAAACATTATATTAAATTTATAAGGTTAGTGACGATGCTCTTCGATTTTTACACGTGTGCAGAAGCGATGTGTTCCTGGGAAACTGGTGTCCCTGGGAAACTGCAACACCGGTGTGGCGGTGTTGCGGATTCCGAGGGACACCAGTTTGCCAGGGACACTTCCATTCAAATGCATTGTTAACTGCCGTGAGCAAATCTTCCTACAGAAGAAGTCAAATATCTCCCAAATTACACCATCTAGAAACAAATCGTTTGGTACACATATAGAAAACATCTTTACCATAAAGTCTATATTAAATTTATAAGGTTAGGGTTCTTGAATTCTATTATTTTTGAATAAAACTAACGTTTTGCACTGCGCGTAGCGTCAAACTCAAGGCATTGTCAATGGCCGTGAGCAATCTTCATACAGAAAATACACAAGAAGTCAAATATCTCTCAAATTACACCATCTAGAAACAAATCGTTTGGTACACATATAGAAAACATCTTTACCAAAAACATTATATTAAATTTATAAGGTTAGTGATGACGCTGTTCGATTTTGACGCATGTGCAGAAGCGATGTGTCCCTGGCAAACTGGTGTCCCTCGGAATCCGCAACAGCGGTTTCAGCTCGTTCCCGTGCTCAGCCGTGTCCCTCGCTTCTGCGCATGCGTCAGAATCTAATAAACATGGCCGTAATCGATTAACACGAACCGGGCGACTCGGGTCATCGGAATTTCAAATAGAACACGGCGAGTGGAGTCGAAAATACACGTGCAGTGTGCAAAAAAAGAATAACTTAGATTAATGAAATGGAAATATAGGTAAACTAGGCCATCATAAAATAGTTTAAATCCTATTTTGCTGTACTTTTATCGGTTATAAAAAAAAAAAGAACAAATTGTCCACCCGAGCGTATTCGATTATTCGACCCGAGTTTGTAGGATGTGCGCATGCGCCAATAAGTGTCTCGGGTGACCCGAGTTGATGCGAAATCCGCGCATGCGCAGAAGCAACGGGACACGGCTGAGCACGGGAGCGAGCTGAAACACCGCCACACCGGTGTGGCGGTTTCAGCGTGTGTCATGGTATAAAACCCCGGCCCGATCGCAGCCCCTGCCGTGGCTTCTGCAAGTGTGTATGGGCGTAATCGATTAATCGACTCTGGTCACCCGAGCCACTTTTTGGCGCATGCGCACATCCTGCAGACTCGGGTCGAATAACCGAATAAGCTTCTGCATGCTCGGGGCGGAAAAAATGGTGGCTTAATCTAAAACCTAATTATTTGTTTTAATAACCAATATAAGTACAGCAAAATAGGATTTAAAGTATTTTAGGATCGTATAAGCTGACAATCTGGGTTATTTTAAAAAAAGCATTAAAACAACGAATAGGACTTGTAGTGGTACCTACAGGTACCAGCTCAGGTGTGACGTCATCGTTCCTAGCAAACCCCAGCCAAGAGGTGGGTTACTGGCGTCGGGTCGTTTTGCACACGGCACGTGTTTTTGTCGACTCCACTCGCGGTGTTCGATTTGAAATTCTGACGACTCTGGTGACCCGAGTCACCCGGTGTGGTGGTTTCAGCGTGTTCCCGTGCTCAGACGTGTCCCTCGCTTCTGCGCATGCGTCAGAATCTAATAAACATGGCCGTAATCGATTAACACTACCCGGGCGACTCGGGTCATCCCAGTCGTCAGAATTTCAAATAGAACATGGCGAGTGGAGTCGACAAATACACGTGCCGTGTGCCAAAAAAGAATAACTTAGATTAATTAAATGGAAATATAGGTAAACTAGGCCATCATAAAATACTTTAAATCCTATTTTTCTGTATTTTTTATCGGCTATTAAAAAAAAAAAAAAATTCTCCACCCGAGCGCGGTGAAGCGTATTCGATTATTCGACCCGACATTGTAGGATGTGCGCATGCGCCAATAAGTGTCTCGGGTGATCCGAGTTGATGCGAAATCCGCGCATGCGCAGAAGCAACGGTGTGGTGGTTTCAGCGGGTTCCCGTGCTCAGAGGTGTCCCTCGCTTCTGCGCTGCTTCTGCGCATGCGCGGATTTCGCATCAACTCGGGTCACCCCAGCCACTTATTGGCGCATGCGCACATCCTACAAACTCGGGTTGAATAATCGAATACGCTCGGGTGGACAGTTTGTTCCTTTTTTTTTAATAACCGATAAAAGTACAGCAAAATAGGATTTAAAGTATTGTATCATGGCCCAGTTTACCTAAATTTCCATTTCATTAATCTAAGTTATTCTTTTTTTGCACACGGGACGTGTATTTGTCGACTCCACTCGCGTGTTCTATTTGAAATTCGGATGACCCGAGTCGTTCGGTTCGTGTTAATCGATTACGGCCATGTTTACTAGATTCTGACGCATGCGCAGAAGCGAGGGACACCTCTGAGCACGGGAACCCGCTGAAACCACCACAACGGGACACGTCTGAGCACGGAACACGCTGAAACCACCACACCGGGTCGTGTTAATCGATTACGGCCCTAGTGGGCGCAGCTCAGCATCTCGGGCGCGCGGTGGTTGATGGGAAGTCATCGGGATAAACAAACCCACGTGCATCATCACTGCTAGATACAATATTCACCCCGTACTGCTGCAGTAGGGGTGCAAACCAACCTTATGTAAAAGCTGGCAAAAATGCGGGTCAAAGAATTGAGAGCCTAATTTTACAATCTAAGAAGCAACAATTATTCTTTACATATGTCTTATTGATAGCCTGCTACCTTTGAGTTGAAAAATATAATATAATATATAGTTTAATAAGATTTAAAAGTGAAATCGACGGCGTTCTGCGGCCGCCATCTTGTCTTTTTGCATTCTCTCCCATTTCACCAACTATATGCCTATATGCATGATATGAGTAGCCATTTGATACTGGAGCCATATACTGGAGCCTCACTTCCATACTAACGCTATTTTCGCCCGTATTTATATAAGGCTGGTCTTCACCCGTGTACTACAAGTACCGGTGTGGTGGTTTCAGCGTGTTCCCGTGCTCAGACGTGTCCCGTTGCTTCTGCGCATGCGCGGATTTCGCTTCAACTCGGGTCACCCCAGCCACTTATTGGCGCATGCGCACATCCTACAAACTCGGGTTGAATAATCGAATACGCTCGGGTGGACAGTTTGTTCTTTTTTTTTTAATAACCGATAAAAGTACAGCAAAATAGGATTTAAAGTATTGTATCATGGCCCAGTTTACCTATATTTCCATTTCATTAATCTAAATTATTCTTTTTTTGCACACGGGACGTGTATTTGTCGACTCCACTCGCGTGTTCTATTTGAAATTTGGATGACCCGAGTCGCCCGGTTCGTGTTAATCGATTACGGCCATGTTTACTAGATTCTGACGCATGCGCAGAAGCGAGGGACACGTCTGAGCACGGGAACACGCTGAAACCACCACACCGGGTGAATCTTTTATCTACATCACTGCATGACTATGCGCAGTGCAAAACGTTAGTTTTATTCAAAATTAATAAAAATCCAGAACCCTAACCTTATCAATTTAATATAATCTTTTTGGTAAACATGTTTTCTATATAGTGTACCAAGCGATGTGTTTCTAGGTGGTGTAGTTTAAAGCCCTGTTTACACGGGCGAGTTAATTCGCTTCATATGACTCGCCTTGCCTAGTTCGCCTCACATTCGCCGTGTAAACGCACCGCTTAAGCGGATTAGGGCTGATTCGCTTCATATGATGCGCTTTTTGTAGATCGCCTCGAGAGGTGGTTTATATGAAGCGATTTCAGCTGGTTCCCGGGCGGCGGTACTATAAAATAGTAGTGCGTGCCGGAAACAGGGGGAGCAGTAACTAATCGCTGGTACCTGGCAGTGTTAGGGCCCGATTAGGCCGAAATCTATTGAATGTGATCATATTTAACAGAATTACATACTCAAATAATGAAATTTAATTAAATTAACCCTAAATTAAAAGCGATATTAACGTAGCAGCTGCATAGGCGTCGAATCGCCGAGTGTAAACTCAACAAATATAACAGTGCTTGCCAGCTACAGGCAGAACTAAGGCTGCTGGTTCCCGGCGCCCAAACACTTTCAAACTCGCCTCGTGTAAACACGCCGCTACTTCGCTTCATATGAATCGCTTTGTCTAATTCGCCTCACAATTCCCCGTGTAAACACAGCTTTAGAGATATTTCACTTTTTCTGTAAGAAGATTGCTCACGGCCATTGAGTTTGCTGGAACGCGCAGTGCGAAACGTTAGTTTTATTCAAAATTAATAGAAATCCAGAACCCTAACCGTATCAATTTAATATAATATTCTTGGTAAACATGTTTTCTATATGTGTACCAAACGATTTGTTTCTAGGTGGTGTAGTTTTAGAGATATTTCACTTTTTCTGTAAGAAGATTGCTCACGGCCATATGTGCAGTGCAAAACAAGACTGTAGCCGGCGAGCACTGCTATGGGCCCTAACACTGCCGGGAACCAGCTGAATCGCTTCATCTATACTACCTCGTGAGGTGGTATAGATGAAGCGTTTCATATGAATCGATTCAGCCCTAAAACGCCACAGAGCCGCGTTTACATGTCAAATGTGAGTCGATCTAGGCAAGTGGGTTCATATGAAACGTTTTAAATCGCCCGTGTAAACAGAGCTTTTGTTTATCCAGACATCGCCGACCGGAAGTCGGACCCGCACATGCGCGCGGTCAATGCTGAACTCGCTTATACACACTGCCAGGGCGTGATCGATTAATCGACTCTGGTCACCCGAGCCACTTTTTGGCGCATGCGCACATCCTGCAGACTCGGGTCGAATAACCGAATAAGCTTCTGCACGCTCGGGGCGGAAAAAATGGTGGCTTAATCTAAAACCTAATTATTTGTTTTAATAACCAATATAAGTACAGCAAAATAGGATTTAAAGTATTTTAGGATCGTATAAGCTGACAATCTGGGTTATTTAAAAAAAAGCATTAAAACAACGAATAGGACTTGTAGTGGTACCTACAGGTACCAGCTCAGGTGTGACGTCATCGTTACTAGCAAACCCCAGCCAAGAGGTGGGTTACTGGCGTCGGGTCGTTTTGCACACGGCACGTGTTTTTGTCGACTCCACTCGCGGTGTTCGATTTGAAATTCTGACGACTCTGGTGACCCGAGTCACCCGGTGTGGTGGTTTCAGCGTGTTCCCGTGCTCAGACGTGTCCCTCGCTTCTGCGCATGCGTCAGAATCTAATAAACATGGCCGTAATCGATTAACACTACCCGGGCGACTCGGGTCATCCCAGTCGTCAGAATTTCAAATAGAACACGGCGAGTGGAGTCGACAAATACACGTGCCGTGTGCCAAAAAAGAATAACTTAGATTAATTAAATGGAAATATAGGTAAACTAGGCCATCATAAAATACTTTAAATCCTATTTTTCTGTATTTTTTATCGGCTATTAAAAAAAAAAAAAAAATTCTCCACCCGAGCGCGGAGAAGCGTATTCGATTATTCGACCCGACATTGTAGGATGTGCGCATGCGCCAATAAATGCTTAGTCAACTGTCTTCATCCACGGGAAGGGGATGCCACGGCAGGGGCTGCGATCGGGCCGGGGTTTTATACCACACCGGAAACTAGCCCGCGAAAGGTAAAACACCGGAGTTATGTGTCCTGCAGCAATGCGGAGTATTTATTTTTGCAAGATAGATTTAAAAGCTTTCCTTGGATCGATTAAAAATATCTTAATGCACGATTGAAGAGGAAGGTCTGAAGTATTTAATTTAACCTAAGAGCAATTTACTCTGAAAGTATTAAAAACAGAGATAATAGTGAAAGTTGGGATATTCTGAGTGTCAGTGCCACTGTAGGGCCGACTGTTAGCCTTACCAGATAATGGCCTCAAAAACTATTTTTGCAAAATAAATTCAAGAACTTCCAATTGGCTAATAAAAAAAAGCTGAATGTGAAATTGTAGAGAAAGATCTGAACTATTTAATAGAAACAAGAGAAATTGGCTTTCAAAGCACCCAAAAAAAACAAATTACTGTGATAGTTAGGGTAGTTTTAATGTTGTCTCTATAGCCGTGTTTACACGGGCGAGTTAAGTCGCTTCATATAGATCGCCTTGCCTAGTTCGCCTCACATTCGCCGTGTAAACGCGCCACTGAAGCGGTTTAGGGCTGATTCGCTTCATATGATTCACTTTATGTAAACCACCTCGCGAGGTGGTTTATATGAAGCGAACTAGCTTAAGCATGTCACACGCATGCGCAGTCAAGACCTCAGTTTGTTTATTTTCCGGTTGATCAAAAGCACATATCTATGGTCTATGAAACCGCTAGCTGTGCACAGATATTTTTTTCATCATTTATTTTTAGGGTTTCACTGCACAGCAGAAGTTTTGACCGTTCCAAACCAATACGATTCAGTCCATACATATCTAGGTCGAACCCACACTCTCTCGTGGCAATGTCAACGGACCCAAACTGGCGCTGGTTAGTCTGGACTTGCTCATGTGCAGATATTGATTTCCGCCTTAAACCGCTCCGTGTGTAAACGGGCCCCTAATTCGCTTCATATAAATCGCTTTGCCTAATTCGCTTTACAATTGCCCGTGTAAACACGGCTTATGACAGTGCCAGTGGCATTTGTTTTACCCTAGCTTCGCGCGTTGCGGACGCAAAAAGTGCCCGGATGTCCGACATCGAGAATAAATACTACAATACTGACCATTCTGAAAGTACGACGTCTGAACACTTTGACTTGTGGATACTGAATGCTTTATTCCACTGCCTGCACCCTTTGTCTATGACATCATCTCATTTACATATTCCTTTGTTCTCCACACGTCCCTCGATGACTTTTATGCATATATATTACATCCCCCCCTCGAAGTATTTCTGAGATATGCAATATCTCAAAAATCTTCACCGTCACACCAAGTTTCCAAGTTAACATACAATGAAACAATAATACAAGAAAATATCACGCATACTTAGCTTTCAACCACAGGTTAGCCCATGTCCAACTGTACCCAGTCACTCATGTCCTTTGAAAATGTCCGGCTGCTTAGCCTCCTATATGACACAGTGTCCAGTTTGACATAATAAAAAATATAACGACTCTGAAAGCAAACAATACATAAACTAACATGCACATGTGTTCATGTGTGATTACAGTTTGCAACTGACTAACTTATAGGTCTAGCCTGTGTGCTGGTCTAATCACCCGAGCTGACCTAGTTAGATTAGCTGCGTTGTTTACATTTGAATACGCTGTCGGCACACTTTGTGCCTGCCCGACTGGCTCCCCAGATAGCACAGAGCCATTGGGCTGACGTTGCCCCAACGGTGGCCACACCGTCGGGCCAACGGTGGCAAGCCACCCATACCAGCATATGCCACCATTGGCCCAACGGTGGCCCAACAGTGGCCGCGCTGTCGGGCCAATGGTGGCAAGCCGCCGTCGGGCCAACGGTGGCAAGCGACTGTCGGGCCGACGTTGTTTTGTCCACTGACCCACCATCAGGCCAACAGTGGCAAGCCACCCATACCAGCATATGCCACCGTTGGCCCAAAAAGGTGGCCCATATGGGTTATTGTGCCCATATGGGTTATTGTGGGCCCCAAACAGGAATCTCTGGATACCACATGCAGAAGATATATGTCTCCTATGTCCCAAGGGGAACGGCGTCTGCCTCCTTCCGCCCGCGGACCGGCCAACATGGGTGATCGAGTGCGACTCCTGCCTCACCGGTGGGGGGGCCTTCTCGCCCACCCACTGCTTCTCCGAGGCCTACGACGACACTCTTATCGTTGCGTTCCCCACCATCCACGAGCTCAAGGCCGTGAACCTCGTGCTGGTGGTCCGGGTCCTGAGGACCCCGGCGGGTACAAGGTCCTCGTCAACACCGACAACGTGGCCTCGGCCCAGGCCCTGGAGTCTGGGTGCACCTCGGATCCCACCCTTGGTGCTTGCGCCCGAGAGATTTGGCTCATCGCAGCACTCGGCTCCTTCACCATCAAGGTCCGCCACAAGCCAGGGATTGAGCGGGTCCTCGCGGACGCCCTCAGCCGCACGCACTTCTCCCGGGTCGCCCTGGACATAGTTTGCGAGCAATGTCACATAAGGGGGTTGGGGTGCATAAGGCCCACGCATTCCCTGAACATCTTCACTCATGACTTGTGATCTCTTCCGCAGACTACGACAGGCGGGCACCCATGAGCACCTGATGACGCTCCACTGCACCACGCTTGCACCAGGCACCTGGCGCAAACGCGAGGAGGTACCTCAAGTTTATGCTCGATCGGGGCATAAACCACCTGGCCCCGGCCGCCTACGACATGGGGCACTTCATCGCCCACCTGCACCATGAGCTTCCTTCCTTCGCCTCGGTCGCTAACACCCTCTCCGGGGCGCGTTCCTGGGTCCGGGAGGCGCGGGGGACATCCCCTTTGATGCCCCCTTCGCGGAGCCGGTCAAGCGCGGCGGCGAGAAGCTCTTCGCCACCCCGGTCAGGAGGGCCCCCGCCATAAGCCCCCAGATGATGCCAATGATATACACACACATGCGTGCCCAATGGCACCTCGGGGTTGCCCCGTGGGCCGCAGTCGTCATCTGCTCTTTCACGTTTGTCCGGCAATCCAACCTGCTGTCGCCCCCCCCCCCCCACGTGCTGTGGGGTGGCCCGCACACGCTGCACTGCGATGACGCCCAGCGCACCCCGGGCAGCCACCGCGTGCGCATCTCCTCATCCAAGACAATCCGCTCCCCGGCGCAGGCGGACTCCCTCTCCGTCCCAGCGCTTCCCGGGTCACCCTTGTGCCCCGTCCACATTTGGGACAGGGCAATCTCCCTCGTGCCGCCGTCGGGTGATGCCCCAGCCTTCCTCGCGTGCGCGGGGACGCCTCCCACCCCCCGCGATGTCACACCTTTGCTCCGGGCGGCCCTCGAGGCCGTGGTAGTCCCCGCGGCCGCTAGGTACACCCTCCACGGCCTGTGCAGAGGAGCAGACCAGGCCTGCTCCTCCCAGGAGGTCAACCTCTCTGCCATCATGGCCCAGGGGACCTGGGAGTCGGATGCAGTGCACGCCTACGTCCCCAAGATCATCCCGAGAGCCTTGGCACTATGCTTTCGGTCGGCTCCCGGGCTCCCAGGTCCTCCAGCTACCCTCCGCTAATATCGACCAGGTGGACTGAATATTGACATTGATTGTACCATCAAATCACAATTGCGGAGGAAGCCTGAGACGCTCACATCACTGGGCAACTCCTCCCCCCCCATGTTCCCGCGCAAACCGCCTAACCCGCATTCGGGCTCCAACCTCCAGTGCGGATTGTTTTCCCACACCCAACCGCCCTCTATTTCATTGCCAGAAGGGGGTCGGCTCCCGGGCCTACCTCCTCGGGCTCCCAGGTCCTCCAGCTGCCCTCCGCTAATATCGACCAGGTGGACTGAGTATTGACATTGATTGTACCATCAAATCAAAACTGCTTACATAATACTTGCCTTGAATAAACCCTCTTTCTCCCACACATGTCTCGACCTTCCTCTGTCCGAATCGTGGGATGCGTGGAAGAAAAACAAACCCGCGCGAAGCACATGGCGAATGCTAAGACACTGCATGAGTGCAGCTATGAAATGTGCTTGTTTCAGCTCATCTCAGCTCTTGTTTGAAACAAAGAATACCAACTAAAAGAATATATATAATAAATTAGGATGTTAATCTTTTATCTAGCATTGCATTTACATCAATCTAATCAGCCCATCTAGTGTTAGAGTCATAGCCAGTGTAGTAAATGACTGATTGTTTTGTGTGGAATTGTATGTTTCTTAGGTCAAAATGCTGAACTATGGTTAGTTTTGTCTTAAATATATTCACTATATCATGATATTGCATGTGTGCATCCATATTTATGCCAAATTGCTATGTATTTCTATTAATTTTGAATAAAATCAAAGTTTTGCCCTACGCGTATCGGCAAACTCAATGGCCGAATGCCTTTGCTTTGCTCTCGACGCCGTTTTTAGTGTATGCGCAGTCGGAATGACGATCTAGTCTATTCGCACAGTGGCTGTGCGAATAAGAACACAACATAATGGCCACTATTCGCGCAGCGGCTGTGCGAATACTAATCTCGGGATTGGGTGGGTGGGGGGCTGTGGGGGCACTTTCTTTTTTGAATCTTAGCTTGGGGGGGGGGGCACTTATTTTTTTTATTAGGGAGGCATTTAACATTTTTGAATTTCCCCAGGAAGGCGAGGGGATTATTTTAATAATTCTGTTTGTGTCTATGTTTTTTTTTACTGTGGCTTGGTTAGGGGGGGGGGGGCCACTTTTTTTGTGCGTTACCTAACTATTATAAGGGGGCACCTTTCATTTAACCTCGGGAGGGAGAGAGGATGTGCCAGCTGTACGTAATAAAAGGAAGTGGCTATTCGCACAGCGGCGGTACCACTATTCACACAGCGGCTGTGCGCATACTGGTCCATGGATACCGCACCCCTACACCTCTACCATACAAACCCAACCACACACACCCTCAACCCCCACCACACACATCTACACCCCCACCATATACACCTACACCCCCACCACATACACCTACACCCCACCAAACCCCCCACACACCTACACCCCTACCACACACACCTAGATACCCCCACCACCCCCTACCACACCCCAAAACCCTCCCACCACCCAACCCAAAACCCTCACCACACCCCTATACCTCCACCACACCCCCTATGCACCGACCTACACCCCCACACACCTACACCCCACCACACACCCTCACCACATCCCTAAACCCCCACCACACGTACACACCCACCACACACCTACATCACCACCACCCACCTACACACCCACCTCTACATATACCCACCACACTCCCCACCATACCCCCCCCTCCCCAACCAAAACTCTCACCACACACACCAAAACCCTCCCCCCCCCCCCCCCGGCCCACTGTGCCTGAGGCAGAAGTTGTTTTTGGGGAGTTTTCAGTCGAATTGGTGCGTTGAAGGCTGCAAATCTGCAGCACTGAATGGGCACCGCTGAAAGCAGTCCCATGTGGTCGGGAGTTGGCTTCCGATGGGTAGTGATCAGAGGAATTGGGGGGGGGGGGGGGGGGGAAGGAAAAAGGAGCCTAAGGAGCCAAACCACAGTCCTCTGAGAGGGCCGGGGAAGGCTGGGTGGTTGGTGTAGTTTTACTCCCCAGTAAGACCCTAGGCCATACCAGGACTTACACCGACTTGTGACAGCGCCCACTCATGGTGACTTTATAGTGCTGCCTCACTGGGAAATCAGGCCACCGGCACCATGACCTGATGTCCCACACAGTCACATTATCCTGACACTGTGCGCCCAGTCCCTGTCCTGATCTCATAACGCCAAGCACCGAGCAGCAACAGGTACCTATTTTATAAGTCATTGGTTTGACTCGACCAGGATCCAAACTTCAGTCCCTCCAGATTCACTGGTATGCACAGTAAGTCTGGCCATGGCCAGAGAAAGAAGTGAAGTGGGGATGGGATTAGTTAGGCAGTGGGTGGGGTTACCTGTTAGTTGTTAGTGAAAATTAGTGGTTAGTTGGTAGTGGTGACAAGTCAGCTATGGCAATGAGGTGGGGCCTGCTAGTCCTCGGTGTCATGGTCTGGGCGACCAACAGTGTTGATGATGTCTGCGTTCTGGCGGTAGAAGCGAGCAAGTGCCTTCCAGGATGACTTGAAAATCCTGGAGAGGATAGCCAGAGCGGCCCTATTGTCGCTGAGTTGGCGGTCAGCATCCTCCATGAAGTCACTGATGGCAGATCTGTCAACAGCGCCACATGAGGCGAGTATGTGGGCCACATTGAAGATCTTAGTGCCGCAGGGACAGCGCTGGAGGTTGGGGACATCAATCCAATGGCGGTAGCCAGTCCTGAAGCAGTTGACGGCGACTTGGGTAGAAGCAGGAAGGCCGACTGGATGGGGGATGTTCGTTCTGAGCAGGGTGTACCAGAGCCAGCTTATTGAATAAGGGTTCCATACTTGTTCCTTCTGTGTGGCTCATTCCCAGAGTTTGGTGGTGGCTCGAGAAGCGGCGGAGGTCAGTTTGGTGATGGATGGAAGGATGGCTGTCTCCACATCTGCTCAGTTGGCACCGGCTAGAGCGGCACAGTCGGCCTGGTCATTACCAGACAGTCCTCTGTGCGAGGGGACCCATAGCAGGATTGTGTTGAGGTGTGCCTGATGTCTGGTCAAGATTATAATCTGGATCGCGTCGGCAAGGGAGTGTCGGGCATTTGGGCGGGCGATCTCTTTGATGGCATTAAGAGAGTCGTTAATGATGATGGCACTTGAGTTGTGGAGGTCTTCGAGGGCCAAGTGAATGGCGGCGAGCTCGGTATCGAGAGTGGAAGCAAAGTCTGACACCCTGGTGGTGTTCTTTGTGTTGGAGAAGGGGATGAAGATTCCTGCTCCAACCGATGTTGGGTTAAGGGAGCCATCGGTGTAGACAGTCTTTGCGAGAGGAAATTCCACCTTCGCCTGAGTTATGGCCTCGAGAGCCAGGGAGTGGAGTTCTGGGGTGGTGTCAGCCGCCTTGGCAGCAACTAGGTTGGTGGTTCGGGTTTCCACTGGGATGGAAACCCATGGTGGCTTGTGAGGGCTGAGGGCGGTGTCTGCAATGTGGAGTCCATGGGAGTCCTTGAGGGTGGTGATGGCGTCCTTGAGGCGGTAGGAGATGTGAGGGTGACCGAGGGTCCCATCTCGGAGGTCGGCCGCGGCTATGAGGATTGTTGGTGAAAGACCTGAGGAAAGGGTTCTTGTGAGGTGGGTGGTGAGAAGTTGTTTGCCTCGGAGGTGGAGGGGAGGGAGGCCGGATTCAAGGAGGAGGATCTCGATCCTGGTGGTGCCGGGAACACGGAGGACAAGCCTGGCAGCCCGGTGTTGGATGTTCTCAAGTTTCCGGGCCTCGTTCAGAAAGATCTTATTTTTGGGTAGTCGAGTTTGGGGGTTGTCAAGCCCGAGGGATGTGAGAGCGAGTGTGGGCGCGGCCTAGTCGAAGAGGGAGCGGACTGCCTGGCGGTAGAAGAGTGCGAGTACACTGTCCGGGGCGCCCCCAGGAGAAGCCGGAGATCCTCTTCATGAGGAGGAGTCTGTTGGTCATTCTGGTGGCCAAGTGGCGGCAGAGGGCTCTCATGTTCAGGTCTCAGTCTAGACGGATACCTAGGTAGTCGAAGGTGGAGACCCATTCGATAGGGGATCCATCTAGGTAGAGGGGGTGAAGTGGTTGACCTCTGAACATGTGCATGATCTTGGTCTTGGTGGGGGAGATTTTTAGTCCAAGGTCCCGGCAGGCGTTTCCTACCAGGTGGAGCACCTGCTCAGCGAGATCCTGTGCGTTGATCGCATGGGAGCAGGTGATGGCGATGTCATCTGCGTAGCAGACTATGGTTATGTCTGTGATCTCTCGGGTGGCTAGGTCTTGTTTAAGCCTCCTCACGAGAGATGACATGACTGCATTGAAGAGGAGGGGGCTGAGCACTGCACCCTGGGGACGCCATTTTTTAGTTGGAGGTAGGGAGAAGAGGTGCCTTGGACACATACTCTGGCTCGCCTGTTGTGGAGGTAATTTCGGATATACGCAAGAGGCCGGCCGGCGATGCCAAGATCAGCCAGTGATGTCAGTACCACGTTGTGGTCGATAAGCTCAAAGGCTTTCTCGAGGTCAAGGAAGATGGCTGCTGTTTCGTGTCCATTACCGAGGCTATAGGAAATGCTCTCAATGAGGGTGGCGATAGCGTGCTGGGTGCCTCGTCCTCCTCGGTAGCCGATGACCTGCTCTAGTAGGCCAGTGGTGGGGTCTTCTGTGACCATCTGGAGATGCGTGAGGACAATTCTTTCGCTACCCTTCCCGAGGGATTGGAGAAGGGAGATGGGTCTGACTTCACCCGGTGTTTTCTTGGGGATGGGGATGATATCAGCATCCTTCCAAGATTGAGGTATGTCCACGTTGTAGAAGATATTGTCGAGGAGGGGGAGGAGAGTTTCCCTGTTAGTGGCAGATAACTTTGCCCATGCAGTGTCAGGAACTCCGTCAGCTCCCAGGGTTGTCTTCTTTGAGGTGGTGCCTAGGGCACGGTCAAGCTCAGCCCTTGTCAGGTGGGTGTCAAGATTATGGGTGGATGTTGTGGCTATTGATATGTCTATGAGGTCGGCTCTCCAGGTGGAGTTCCTGGTGAGCGCTTGTTGGTGGGTATAAGGGAGGTTGATAGCGGGGTCTGTTCTGTCCGTGAACATATTGTTGTATTCTGCTGCAATTTGGCCAGGGTGTGGGTAGAGTGGTGGGGGGGTGGTGACTCTCCCCTGGATGCTGTTAAGTTTGCGCCAGAGTTGTCTGGAGGTGGTGTGAGAGTTTATTTTGGTACACCAGAGTTTCCACTTCCTGTCCGATTCGGCCAGCTCGACATCTTTGGCCCAACTGGTGGCTATTTTAACGAGATTCTCAGTGCCTCGGTTGGGGTTCATCCGTAGCTTGTAGAGGAGATTGTTGCAGAATCTTTTTGCTCTCCTCATTGCATTGGAGGTGGTGCAGCCAGTGTGATTACAAGAGATGGTTTGCTTTATGGTGTCTGTCATTGCTTGGTAAGTGAGTGTTGTGAACTCATCACATGTGGTCGGTGGGTTCAGATCTATTAAGTTTTTTAGACGAAGGTTGAAGGTTGCCCAGTCCATGTGGTTTAGGTTGAATCTGGGTGATGGTGGGGGGTGGGTGACTTTGGGTGCATTGGTGTTGAGGAGAGCTGCGTGCTGGTCTGAGTATAGTGTTGTGAGCTCCCAGGAAGCTGCGGCTTCAAGGCAGGAGTCGGTGATGCAGAGATCTGATGCGCTTGCTCTGTAGGTAGGCGAGCCATCGTTGAGGATAGAATGGGATGTTGAGTCGAGGATCTCTGCTAGGAGGACACAGCCTTGAGGGGAATCGATGTTGTTGCGTCCCCAGGAGGAGTGGTGGGTGTTAAAGTCTCCCATGACAACTTGGTGATCTGTGCCGTTGCCGAGGGCCTGGAAGATATGGTTTAGAGTATAAGTAGTGTTGACAGGGTTGTAAATGTTGTAAACATCCATGACGGAGTGTGCTAGGTGGAGACGTATGCGTATGCGAAGGGTGTCAGCATGAGGGTTGGATCTGTTGGGTGGGATCTTGGTGGAGTGGATGTGGTTGCTTACGAATGTGGTGGTTCCTCGTGAGGGTCTACCTGCTGCTGCACGTCTTACTGCGGGGATGTGGTATGTGGTGTAGCCTTTGATATGGGGTGGATCGATGAGGAAGGTTTCTTGGAGAAGTGTGACATCAATTTTCTCTCTTTTTAAGGTGTTGCCAAGAAGAGCTATCTTGGATTTCAGTCCGGCATGTTAATTAAGCCGAATGCTAGGGCCTCAACAGAGATTCTGGGTGTTATGGTGGAAAGTGATGCATTAAGAATGCGGAGGAATATAGGGGTGGGATTTGGGTCAGAGGCAGGGGGGTCGCATGGTGGGGAGGGGAAGGTGGTTTGGGTGAAAGAGTCAGCAGTGGCTACAGTTTGAATGGAGATGGATCTGGTCTGTGGGTGGGAGGAGTAGGGGTGGCAGATATTGGGTTTGGGGGCGGTGAGGTTGAGGGAGAAGAGTGAGGGGGGCAGGGCTGGGGTGGAGGGATAATGCGTTGGAGGTGGTGAGGGGTGGAAGCAGAGGGAGAAGGAGGGGCAGTGGAAGTGAGGGCATAAGGTTGGGCAGGCAGGGCGGCAGTAAGGGGGGCCTCGGGTTGGGTGGGGGGAGTGGGGCAGACAGGAGGGGGAAGAAGGGGTGGGTTTAGATGCTTCCACAGCTGGATGCGCACTGGGTAGTCCATATGCTTGGCTTTGTGATTTCCTTTGCAGGCAGAGCACCTGACGGGTGCCTCACAGTTAGCGGCAATGTGCCCTGGAGCAGCACAGCGTGTGCAGACAGCAGCAGTGGCTTTGCATTCGTGCCTGTAATGGCCGTATTGTTGGCAGGTGGTGCAAAAGGTTGGTCTGAGGTGGGGAGTGGCGATTCGTAGGAGTCCATAGGCTCGACAATCAAGTCGGCAAGTGGTGTCTATTGGATGGTCAGTGAAGACATTGGCACAGTAAGTGGCAATGTCTCCCTTCTTTATCCAGGAGGCGCTGACAATGGAATGTCGTCCGATCAGGTCGGCGGGGTTTATGCATGGGTGGAGGCCAGAGATGACATAGTGGTGCGTCTTGGCTGATCCACACATCTCCATAAAAGTTGTTGAGGCTCGGAGCCTGTCGAGGGAAAACTGTGTCTTGGCACCAATGACGAGGTGGTCAGGGTATTTATCCAGGGAGAGAGGGGTGCGATCAAACTTGTCAAGTTCCTTCAGCGTGTCTTCTAACTTGCCATTGAAGAGGAAGAGAGTGAGGAACCTCTTGGGGCGGCAGCTATCACCATGGTACTCAGTTTGTGGAGGTGTAGCGGTGGTGGGTGTCTTGCGTTTGTTCTTTCGAACTACCTTGGACCAAGAATCCGCCACGGTGGGGTCTTTGGAGTGGGGGGCTGCTTGGGCTGAGGCTGCTGGGCGTGTGTCAACGGACTCATCGTCACTGGATTTGGGGTCCTTGTCGGATTCGGTGAGTGTGGGCTCATGGGGTGGGGAGACTGACCTGTTGGCGATGGTGTTGTTCTTGTGTGTGGAAAAGGAGGTGATTGTGGTGGTGGGGAGGCTGGACGAAGAGGTGATGGCAACTGTGTGTGGAGTGTGGTTGACGATGTTCCGAGGTGGTGTGGGAGGGCTTCGCGGAATGGGGTTGGCAGAAAAGGAACTGCGAGGTGGTGCATCTAGGCCACTGGGTCCACTGGTTGGTGGAGTGGCACAGCTGGAGTAGGTGTGGTCCGTTGTAGGAGTGATGGGGAGAGAGGTATCATCTTGGTCACTGAACACCGGCTATATTGGTGGTGCTGGTGGCATGGCGCGTAGCAGTGGTTCTGGTTCGGGTATAGGTGATTGTGAATCGTCCTGCACCGCCTCGCTGTGCACGCGCTCCTCCAGTATGCGCCGCAGCTTATTCTCGTAGACCCGGCGTGTCGACTCTGAGATGGGTCCAGGGTTGGTTCCATTGTCTTAAAACTGAGCTCTTAGGTCATCGTCCGACAGAGACGACACTTCATATGCTCCTGCTCCATTGATTTCTGTAGATGTTTTCTTTTGAGGCAAACCGGGTTTTTTCTTATGTTTTGTTGCCGAATTCAGTATCGTCACTTCGTCATCGGACGAAAACTCCGCGTGCTCATTTGCCTTGATATGTTCCCGATATAAGTCCAGATACACTCCCTTTTTCGCATCCTTTGGGATTGATATGTTTTGGTTAACGAGAAATGCTTTAAGCATATCTTTGGTGTAGAAAGAAGCCATGTTATCGGTAGATGAAGCTACATGCGTTGAGCCTGAGTGGTTTTTATTAATCCTTAATGAAAGGAGTGTGTCAGCTTCTGACAGTTAAAATCGGGAATGAGAGCGGGTGTCCACTGAACAGACAAACAATTCAACAAAATATATCACATCAAAGACAATGGAGATGTAATGGTCTTGATAAGCAAAAAGGTAGCCCATTGACATGGAGAATTTATCTGCTCCATCAAACCAGGCTGAGTATTAATGAATAAATGTTTTTATGTGGCTGTGCAACTTGAAACAAGGATTATGTGGCTGTGCAACTTGAAACAAGGAGGGATTGAATGTAACTTAGCGTTCTTTGATGAATTGTTGTACTCATGTTGAATAATCAAAATCCTGCAAATGGAATAACAGAATAATCAAAATCAAAGGCACAGATTAATCAAAATTGATATCCTGGTGAAACAGGATATCAATTACATACTCTAACAGTGATATTTTATCAATTAACCGCAAATTCGAAACGATAACGGCGATATTAACGCTGCCGCCAAGTCGGCGGAGTGACTCTGAATGCCACCATTTTGTATTCTTGTCTGAGTGTGTGTGAGCGTGTGTGATTCAATCATCAATAGAGATTTCCACCGCTGTGTATAACTTACAGCGTCATCAAAGGCCGGTTGCTCTCATACCATGTCTATGTGGTGTGGGAGGTTAAAAATCCCTTGGGTCGGTAAAAGTGTAGGCTCGGGCTTTCTATCGACCAGCAGTGGAATGAGGAAGACTGTCCAGATACGCAACTAGTGTTAGCCACCAGAACTACTTCTGGTGGTTGGAGGCCATCTTGTCTTAAATAAATCATAACAACACACATGCCAGAGAGTGATGGTTGATCTTTACAAAGACCAGTCGTCTATGACTGAAATTTCCCCTGCTTAAACAACTAATGGACCCCCCCAAAAAAAGAAGGATTAAAGGGGTGTATTATCTGTATATATATATAATTTAGTATTTCTACTGTTCTTTATAACTTGAATTGTGTCATGTATGTTAGTACTAGTAGTGATGACTTAACCAGTGACGATAGCTCAGATCAGCTGACAGGCCCAGAATCCTAAATTAGACGTTACAGCTAAATAGGATAGGATATCTTATGAAAGCAAATTTCGTTTGTTTTGTTATTGTTATGTTGTTGTTTTCACATACCGGAAGTAGAAGGATGCTGTTCCTGGTGATAGCTCAGCTGGGACCAGCGGACAAGAAGGCGGGGCATCCGGGAACCAGCGTTAACGATACGTGTCGGCTTGAAAACATTAGCGTGATCACGGGCTTTCCTTGCCCAAATCACCTGGATCTACTTTGTGAAACCGTTTGGTATCACTTCCAAAGGTTCTGTGAGTTCATGTAATTTTCCATACTATCGTATTGTATTGACGAACGCTATCTTCATCAAGTTCATGAAGACCTTAAGTCATAAAACCAGTTTGCTTCCGAGTGCACTCATCCGAACCGATTAAAAGGTCTCCTCACTGTTTACAAAGCAATGCCATTCCTGGGTGACAGTGAGTGTGTCAGTGATTGACACTATAACTATAACTAAGTCTATGCGGTATACCATCACCATACTGCTGTATTTTCACATCTGCCAGATGGAGCATATTGAGTGTTGACATACAACTTCCACAGTATGATGCAATCAGTGATGCCCCATTTAGAACCATAATATTAAAACAGATCTGCAGTGACCATTTCAACGCATTTGTAAACATTCGAATTTATTAGTTGGACGTTATTAGTTTATCCCCATCACCTCCCCTGGGACTGGGCCGTCAGTGCGTCACACTTCCACTCTCTACAACGTTCGGTTCCTGCCCATGACCCTAGCAGGTTAATGTGGCACGAACCTAAGCTAGGTTCCTTTAATTCATTACGTATGACATAACAAACATGTAAGGCCTTATTAATTTAATTTAACTATGTCTATTTATCTATTACTTGCATTAATAGTTCTACTAGCTAGGTAGATCAGCTAACATTTCAAAACACAACACACAATATACATTTAAGCTCTTTCAACAGATCTTGCTGAGACAAACTCAAATCTGTTGTAGCTGTATAGTCCGATGAAGCATCAAATTTTCAAAACCAAAATAAGTACCTCAATTTGATTCTACATATCTAACTTAAATACTGGTGCACTTGTTAAACATTTGTCACCACATAGAAGGGAATACTGAGGCAATTTAATAGAATTCTTACTTCATCTTCTGGATACCGGAAGTTAAGTATCCGGGGAAATGACAATCCCGTGCATGCCGGAAGTAGCTTCAGTAAACAACTCGGCAGAGGAGGAGTCCGTACGAGTTGGAGGAGGACAGATTTTGAGGTAAGCTTTTTGACGAACCATTTGGATTTTTTTTAAAGGTTTGTGGGTGAATGTTTTGTTATGTGAAGTGAAGTAATTGATTTCAAGAAATACCGCAATTATACCTATTCTTAAGGTTCTAACGCTTGTCGTTACAGAACATAGACTGTGAGAGAAAGTGCTATTCACCTCTCGGCCAGAATGAACGCATGTAACACATTTACGTGACTAGTAAACGGTGTGGTCGCTCAAGGCAAGATATCAGTACGGTTTCGACATTGAAATGGCTCGAATGATGGCTACTGAAGACCTAGCAAATGTGAAGTCTGCTGTTTATAATTTAAGCGGGTCAGAGTCTGAATCGGTGGATTGTTCGCATATGAACAAATCAAAACAAAAGAAGAAAGTAGTGTTGTTAGACTCAAAAGCCAAACAACGGCTGAAAAATATCGAACAAAGTTCTCCGATTGCAAGTACGAGCACTGATAATTTGACTGATATGACAGAGTTCAAGATAATGTTCGCGAAATTGATGGAAATAAGAAAAGAAGCGAAGGAGGCGGAGCAGAAGAGATTGGATTTGGAACGTACGAGAGAGTCGCAAGTAGGCGCCATGGCAACGGAGATGTCATATCTAGGTCATGGTGATGGGGTGTGCAATGATTTGGAGTACGATGCGCTGTATGACACAGAGGAAGATGAAGATTACGCCTATTATGAGGAAGATGATGGTGAATCTGTGAGTGCGATCAACATGAATGATCAGTTGAGGCTACTTAGAGCGGGTTTTGAGAGTAAAGAGAAGTAAAAGGCGACAGAGACGCTCAGTAAACCATCGCCTTTCAGCAGTTTTAAGGCGCCGGCGAAGCCAAAAGTGACAGCGGTCGAGTTGGAAACAACCCCGGCAGCGGTAACCACGTCGAAGACATCGACAACAAATACAACTACGGCAAAAACAAAAGTATGACGAGAGTTTAAGCTGGATACAGGGCTACATGAGGGCGCACTGTTAACAGAAATACAAGAAATATATAAAGCAGTGAAGAAGCCGGTGGTGCAGAAGATAGTAATTAGTGAATCGATGGCAGGGGTCATCAATCATTATTACGATGGGCCCAATGGTAGTGGACCAAAGCCGCTAAAAACAATACGTGAGATAGCAAGGCAGTATACGGGGCTACGAGATGTACCTGCGGCACAGGTGCAAGCTTTGAATGAAGAGATACGTTTTGCTGAAGGCAGGAAAGACGGTGAGTGCTCACTGCTGACTGCGACGAAGGGAGTTGTAGGATCGCTGACAGCGATAGCGCCTGTGATGGACATTATTATGCAAAGGGGCTCGGCAGATCCTGAACTAAATGAACACGCAATGCACATGCTGAATGCGATAAGACTGTTGGCATGCACACATAGACAGGAAGGCCAGTGTTAAGAAGGTAGTGAATTCACGTTTGGGAAAAGAAATTATAAAGGCGAAAAGAGAGGTGTATGGATTTTACCAGAACCATCAGAGTATTTGTTAGGAGATAATCTCGGCAAGAAAAACAGACAACTGATGAAGTCAGTGCGAGCCTCAGATACCTGTATGACATCAGGGCAGTACAGAGGGAAACAATGATTTTTCCAAGATAACCAAGCAAGAAGCTACGGCGCTCCTTATCCCAGAAGGGGAAATGGCAGGTTCAGACCCCCACAGAGGAGGAAGACAGACGTCATCCTGGGGTACAAGGCAGCAAGCGCCAGAGAAGTACTTTGGCAGAACGTCGGAGGACTACGCTCAATATGGAAATGTCCTGTCAGTGGCCAGAGGTGCGAGAGGTAGTGGGAGCTCCAGTCGGGTTTTTCAGAAGTGAGCTACCATAGCCAGGTGGGTAACTCAGAGTTAAGGACCGAACCTGGGGGATTATTTCATATTATCAATAATAATAATAAGACTAGGGATGAACAGGTAGAGTTTATAGCAGGTAATATAGTTAATTATCTGAGCAGTTGGAGGAAATTAACTTAAGATAAATGGATCTTGAATTGTGTAGAAGGGTTGACGATACCATTCATTAAGACACCAGTCCAGATAAGAGAGCCCTTTCCATTTAAAATGGAGGAGCAAGAAAAGGGTTTGTACAGGAAGAAGTAAAGTTGTTGATTGAAAAGAGAGTTTTAAAGGTAGTAGAAGAATGCCCGAATCAATGGGTGTCAAATATTTTTCTAAGACCAAAATCGAATGGGAAATTTAGAATGATTTTGGACCTGACAGAACTAAATAAAATAATAAGCTATGAGCATTTCCAGATGTATAATTTAAAAACAGCACTAGAACTGATAGAACATGGAAGTTGGATGGCGAGTGCAGATCTGACAGATGCATATTACTCTGTGCCAATATTAAAAACTCATAAGAAATATTTGAGGTTTCGAATAGGAAAGAAGTTACTCAAGTCAAGTATTACCGAATGGCCTGTCACCAGGACCACATATTTTTACAAAATTGTTAAAACCTATTTATGCAGATTTGACAGAAAAAGGGTTTATAGGATTCCCATATCTGGACGATAGCTTCGTGATTGGTAGAACAAAACAGGAATGTAGGGAAGCAATTTTGGAATTAAGAGACAGCTTTAGAAAGTTGGGGTTTAAAATAAACCTAGAAAAGTCTGTGCTGGAACCTACACAAAAATTGATGTTCTTGGGGTTTGAATTAGACTCGGAAACAATGCAGATAAGACTACTGGTAGAGAAAAAGGTTAAGAATAAGATGCTAGATGTCATAGGAGAAGTTCTATGGGAAAGAACACACAAGATTAGAACAATAGTGGGGCTAGTAGGTCTAATGGTAGCTTACGCGCAGGGAGTAGAGTATGCAGGTGTACACTTCAAGAGTATTGAAAGAGATAAGATTAAGGCCCTGAAGAGGAGTAAGGGTAATTTTGAGAGTGACATGTGGATTTCGCAGGAAGGTATGGCAGACATAAGCTGGTGGTGTGAGAACATACACAATAGTAAGAGGATCAGAAGGGAGGATCCACAGATGGAACTATTCACAGATGCATCACATGCAGGCTGGGGAGCTCATACGGAGACAGAGGAGACGGGTGGACATTGGCACCTGGATGAGTTAATGCACATAAATGTGCTAGAACTGAGAGCAATTTATTTCGGATTAAAGAGTTTATGTAGGTATGAAAATATACATATAAGAGTAAGAACAGACAATACAACAGCACTAGCGTATGTGAAAAACATGGGAGGAACCAGGTCAGAAGATTGTTTGATTGAAACAATTAGAATATCGGAATGGGCACAGGAACATGGGATCTGGCTGTCTGTTACTCATATTCCAGGAGTAGACAACATTTTAGCAGACTTGAGATCCAGAAAATTCAGGGATCAGCTAGAATGGATCTTAAGTGAAGACATTTTTGAAGAAATCTGTGACAAGTGGGGAACCCCAGAGATAGATATGTTTTCATCAAGACTAAATGCGAAAGTGGGAAAGTATGTAAGCTGGGAGCCAGAACCAGATAATTGGAAGACAGATGCGTTTTCATTCAAGTGGGAAAATATGTTCCTATATTGTTTTTCACCATTCAGCCTAATACCGGGGGTCATAAGAAAGATCAGCAGGGATCGGCCCAAGGTGATAGTGGTGGCTCCGGACTGGCAGGTGCAACCATGGCACGTGTTAATACGACTGGAAGCAAAGGAAGAGATTGCGTTCCCAAGGCAAGTTGGCAACCTGAGTCAAGCAGGCAACCCAAGTGGCGAAGGGGTACGGCAAAATCTAGAAGATATAAAATTAAAGGCGTACCTCTTTTAGCTAGGACATAGATAATAAGACGTTGAGTTATTTTCAAGACACATGGAGGAAATCTACACGGAAAGGATACATGACACACATTAATAGAGGGGCACTTTGGGCCATAGAGCGAGGAGTCAGTGTTTTAAACCCTAAGATGGCAGAAGTTCTGAAATATTTAAGGGTGTATTTTGAAACGGGAGTAGGTTATCGAGCGATAAACATGGCCAGATGTGTATTGAGCGTGATTTTGCCTAGAAGAGATGGGAGCACCATTGGGGAACATTATTTAATCAGGTGGTTTTGTCAAAGTTGCCACGAGTGGATACCTCCACAACCTAGATATGATAGTTACTGGAGTGTAAACATAATACTAGACTGGATTAAGAAATTAGGGAATAATTCGGCACTGAATCTGAAATTCTTGTCATATAAATTAACGTTGTTATTGTTATTAGTTTTGTCACAAAGAGGGCAAACGATTTTAAGTTTGTCGATAGACAGAATGAGGTTCGAGGAAAGCTCAGTGGTGTTTAAAATGAAAACATTATTAAAACATAATCAGTTGGGTCAACGATTGGACTCTATAAGATTCCACAATTACACTGAAGATAGAAGAATGTCTGTAGTAAGGACTGTTAAAAAGTATTTATTAAGAACGGCAACTATAAGGAAGCAGAATAAACAATTACTGATTTCGTATATTGGGCCACATGGACCCATAAGTAGAGCAACACTGGCTAGGTGGACACTAAGTGCGATGAACTTGGCAGGTATTAATACGGATAAGTACAAGGGTCACAGTGCTAGAGGAGCTTTGGCATCGTCAGCAAAAGCACTAGGAGCAAGCTTGAATGCAATCATGCGTAACACTTCCTGGTGGGACAGTAAGAGCTTCGCGAGGTACTATCATAAAACAATTGAAGACCCAGGAGAGGTTCAGAGACTGTTATTGAGAAACAATAGAAGGAGTTAAGCGTGTTTGTTAACGAATATATAAATAATTCGAGTATTTAAAATATACTGATTGACATGTGATTAACGTGGTAATAAAGCCATAGGCACAGAAACTCTGAATCTTGGGACTGGAACTTGATTCCATGTGAATAGAACTGTTGAAGCAATGTCTAATGTTGAAAGACAAGAATTGTTGTTGAATAGAAGGACGAGAGAAGAAGGAAAGGAAGGAAGGAAGTAACAGAACGGAAGTCGGGCAATAAAAAGCCAACCAAGACTCTCCCCGGATACTTAACTGTGGGTAGGGTGGGCCCCTGATCATTACCTTCGTATCCATAGATTCGTAAGAATCTTAGTAATACTTCAACTTCCAGGTAAGTCTAGTTTTACTAAAATAATTTTGCTTGTTTGCACTTCAAATATCTCAAAAGTTAGCTAGTTAAAATAAAAGTTACTTCAAATGAAAGTAGGGTAGATTATAACGATCAGCCTAATATCTTCATCTCAGAAAATGCCAGAAACCCAAAACCCATCGGACGATGCAACTTTAATAGGGGAGAAAGTTATGGCATTTCTAATGTCGGCTTAATTGTTAAATTTAGTCTGGATTCACCATTATAATAAACTGTGACCCTTGGCACATTGTTACAGCTTTGTGTGCTGTAAGTAATTTGATTTGGGTATTTTGATGTGTATTTTCGGTGAGATTATGTCATGTTCTTTCCAGTGATATAACATTTATGAAAATATTCCAATGCAAAAGTAGTGTAGTAGTCTGTACATGAGCCCCACTACCACGCTGTGGCGGCTAAGACTAGACCGCACACCTACGCAGTTACCCTGAACTGTGCTAGGTTGCAGCAGTCTAGCCACCGGGCAGACCCCCGACGGGGCTGCCCTCTACTGCGTGTGGCTAACTCAATGCCCCCCCGCCCCCCACCACTACCACCACCACCTGGCGAGTTAGGGGGCACGGCAGTTGACTCTTGACGCCACGGAGAGCAGAGAGGTTTTGTAATAAACCAAGTTGAAGCGTACTGATACTGAATCTTGGCGTTCTTCCGTGAGTGCGTGGCAGTGTGGGGGAAGACCGTGGGCCATTACAGTACTTTAATCAAGGCCGGAATTGTGAAAATGAAGAATATTTTACTATAGACATGGTGACCTACGCACCCCATATCAGAATCTGACATACCTAATACTAGTCGAGACCATTACCATAATAATAATAATACTGATAATAATCATGCTTATGCTGACAAAATTAGGTAGTTCGGAGACGAGAACCCTAGGCACATACTTGTAAGCACACTTTCAGAAGTTTGTTTGTTTTTTCCTTACCAACTGAGTAGAATTACCAGAAAGCATCAGTTTATATGTAATATATTTTGCCAGTGACTGCAATGACAATGGTGTTGTGTATAATGCATCGCCATACATTTAAACATTTTTTTTTTATTGAGGCTGTATTTATACTGTCCATAGCATATAAGCCCGGGTACCCAGGCTTGTTTTCAATGCTGACCAGTTGTAGTGTCGGTGTTATCTTACCACACAGTAGTTGCTGATAAGTTATTTAATTGCCTGCATTTCACTAGCAGATAGATAATTGTTTGGTATGGTTAGTAGCCTATGTTAGTTTTTTTGGATTTTCTTGGCATAATTGTTGTACTCTTATTACTAGACTAGCCTACTCCTATTTACATATCATAGGCTTGTACGTAGCTGTGTGGTGTGTTATCTGGCTACTCTTGGCATGGTTACCTTCCTTTGGGCGTCCCGCTGGTGACATATCACATGCCCCTTTGCAGTGCAGCTTAGTGGGGGTTTCATAGCCTAGTTTGCACAGAAGTTTTTAGGACAGCAATTTGTCGTTCCTTTACCGTTTGGGCATTCCACGCCTTGGCAGCCATTTCCAGCGCGTTTGAGCTTTTATTTGCATTCCAGTAGTGGCGCATTATTTGCTCTAGTAGCCCTTTGTGGTTTTGTTAGGAGTTTATTGTTTTGACTATAGCTATATACTAATGTTTTCAATTGAATTATTCTCCTATTTTCTAGTCTTTTCACTTTGGTTCTTTTGTGTATGTCATAGGTGGGGTGGAGCTTGTCTACTCTTAGACAGATTTTGAGAGCTCTGTTTGCAGTTTTTTTAGTAGTTCTTTTCTCGCACCCATGTAGTTTACATCTCCAGTAAAAATAGGGGAGCACCATGGCCTTGAAGGTTTTTATTGACATTTCTTGTGTCATGTAGTCTCTTAGCTTTGCAAATAGCCACAGTTTGTGGTTTACTTTCTGGTTAATTTTATTTATACATAGGTTGTAGTTTAGTTGGCTGTCCAACTCAAGGCCTAGGTATTCGTAATGGTCTTTAGGTCTTTCTGGCATTTGTTTATGCGAGAAGAGTACTGTTTTTTTATTTGCTTGTGTTGATGGTTATTTTGTTGGACTCACACCACTCGTCTAGTTTGAGTAGGAGTTTATTTAGTTTCGTTATTACCTCCTCTTCTGTGGTGCCATTTGCGTATATGACTGTGTCATCTGCATATAGTTGGAGGCACTCAGTTTGCAACCATTTTTCTAGATCGTTTATATAGATTATAACACTGACCCTTGGGGTACACCACATGTGACAGGTTGGTTGTCTGATAGTGTATTGATCATTTTTGTTTTCTGTTGCCTGTTGCTGAGGTAGCATTTTATCCAATCCATACTGTTGGATTTTATGCCCATGGTTTTTAGTTTTTCCAATAGTATTTTATGGTCTACTGTGTCAAATGCTTTGCTGAAGTCAATGTAGGCTGCTCCAACTAATTGGTTTTGGTTCATTGATGCCAGTATGTCATTTGTTAGGTTAGCTATTGTTTTTGATGTGGAGTGCAGTTTCCTGAAGCCCCCCCCCCCCCCGCCTTGTCTTTCATTTAGTATATCGTTTTTTCCCAGGTGTTCATTTATGTGTCTATGTAACACTTTTTCAATGAGCTTGCCTGGGGTTTGAAGAATTGATGTTGGCCTGTAGTTTCCCATGTTTTGTTTGTCTCCCCTTTTGTGAATAGGGGTGGTGGTTGCCATTTTCCAGGCTGAGATAAAACGCCCCTGCTCAAAGGAGAAGTTAAATAGATTTACTATAGTGGCCGGGATGGCTTGGAGTGCCTCTTTCAGTATTTTGGTTGGCATTTCATCTATTCCACTTGGCTTATTCGTGTCTATGTCATTTTTTTTTTTTTTTAATTTCTATCATATCTGTTTTGCAGGAGGGGATTTCGTTCTGCACAGTTCCTGATCTGTTTTCCCATCTTTAAAAAAAAAAAAATGACAGCTTTTGCCTTATTGTGGCAAAGTGTGTGTTCAGTTTGTTTGCTGCATCTTTGTCTGTGAGCATTGCCCCTTCGTTATCTTGGAAGTTTGTATGCTCTTCTTTGTTATTTTTTGGGAATAATAGGTTTACATTTTTCCAGAATTTGTTTGTGTTGCTTCCCCATCTTTGTCCTGCTTTATTATGTATTTCTTTTTTGCTGTTCTAACAGCTTTGAGACAGTTGTTTCTGGCAACATGGTAGGCCAGTTTGTCTTCTATTGTTTCTGTGTGCTTTGCTTTATCACCCAGTTTACCTTTGGTTGTGATGAGTGTTAGCAGGTCTTTGTCTACCCAAGGGTCTTGTTTTTTTGTTTTTTTTTGTTTTCTTTATGGGGCACATCTCATCAGTTGATTTTCTTATTTCTGTGATGATGATGATAGATTGCCGAATTTAGCTATGCACATTATATTGCTCTACAAATTTGGCTGGTTTTGCATTTAAGAAGTCTTGGGTTCGAACCCTGGCCGAGTCAAACCAATGACTTACAAAAATTATATTCATCATTATGCTTGTCGCTACCTACCCTGGCTCTAGGCGTTACTACGATAGGGAAATGAGCTGTAAAATGATGACCAATTGTCCACAGTTGAAATCTCCCCTGCTTAATTATCAACTTAAAAATATATATTTACAAAAATGTGCACGATAAAGAAAACATTAAGTTCTTAATTTGTTTGAAATTGTTTTGCAAATGCCAACTATCTGGCGTGCAACGCTCTTCTACGACTGAAATTGCACTGGTAACAGATTTGAAGTGAGCAGAAAAAAACCTGCTATTGTTCGTGTGTAAATCAATGTTGAGATTGATACTGGTATAGACACGGTGAGTGTTGTTGCTTACATTGTAGATTGCCAGTACATGTGCATTGCCTGTGCGTTGGCAAAAGGCACCAGTAAACATACCCAATAGTACTAATATTATCACAGTTTTCTTGTAGCTGGGTACTGGTTAGGAGATTGTGGGGTATATTTATATATTTATGTTTGTTCATTTATTAGGAATGCTTTAGAAAAATTGGACGGACACACCCAGTGACACAGATAATATTCACTTCCTACCCCTCGTACTCCGGCTGAGACTTACTATACTGCATATGGTGTGTTTGTCGATCTGTCAAAAACTTCTTTTTCCTGATCGGTCTTTTTCTTCTGGGTATGGCAAGAGTAAATCAACTACACAAATATATGGATTGTCCTTATTTGAAATTCGCCTATAACACCTATGCATTCCTTTCATGTATTGTGTCTATATAATCAATGTATTATGATTACCACAGCTCGCTTGTAACGTTTAATTGGGTTGTGGTTTATAATCCATGGGCTTTAAACAACAATTTTAATTTATTTATTTGTAATACTTTGGAAGCATTGCCATTGGGCAGGCACACACATATATTGAAAATATAATGAGCTGACATTAATGTATTTGACAGTTTTTCCCAGTTTGAAAATGATTAAAAATGAGCAATTCATTTGAAGTATTGCGCTATTGGTTTCTACATAAATCAGCACCCATCTACTTTGTTTCGCCAAATAGGCCTATTCTGAGTGTGTGTCAAGTGATAATAGTGATGTCACTGATGAACGGGTCTATTGTTTTAGTGGACATCAGGACGCCATGGCTGAGGGAGGCTTCGACCCGTGTGAGTGTATCTGGAATCATGAGACGGCTATGCAAAGACTTATGAATCTGGTGTGTATTTTTCCAACTCAATTATTAGATATTTTCAGTTCACTTACTTTTATTTTGGAATGTTACATCCATATACTTTATAAAAAATTGTATCCCTAATGGCTTGAAACTGCATGTATATTTTCAAAATATTGGTTGGTTGGTTGTTGGAGTTTTATGTCCTGGCAACATCTAAGGTAATATCAGGATGAGTACCAACTTGTGACAGTGCACACTTATGGCAACTTTATAGTGATGTCCCACTGGAAAATCAGGCTGCCGGAATTATGACCCGGTATCCCACTAAGTAACATTATCCTGACATTGAGCTAACCAGTCCTTGCCATTTCCTATTAATGCCAACCGCCCATCAGCCTAATATCTTCATTATAAGTCATTGGTTTGACTTGACCTGGAACCAAACTCCCGACCTTCCGCACGTGAGGCCCGCATTCTCTATTGGTTATACAATGATGATGTATATATATAATGTGTCACTATACATTTTAATAATGCATTGTTCTTTATGCTACATAACATCATAAAACTGGATTTTTCCTCATCAGAATTTTGCACAATGGTACACCTCTCACTTCCCTCCGTAAGACAAAGGTGGTACTAACACTGAAATTGTTTGCTTCATTTCACACAGATACTCTGCTCATACTGAGATGAGAGAATGCCTCTCATTCAGTTGAATTATACTAATGTAATTAGGTACCGGCAGCCTACCAGATCTGTGCCCATCTACCTGAAAAATGCTCAGATTTTGCCTTACTTTACACAAGGATTTCATCAGAACCAGTGCATGGATTACTAGCATTTTCATACTGAACTGAAGTCCATTCATTTATCTTTTAAATGAGTGCTCCATTGTATTTCTTGCTTGAATATCAAAAAAGTGTTTGTTTGATAAAAAGTTGTACCATATGACAAAAACTATGAATGCTGGCACGGTAATATGTTGTGGCACCAGAGCTAAAAATTCATTTGCCTCTTCCCATCGCTACGCATGCTTTCCATACATGCACCACACATCTATATTTAGTATCACAAAAACCGCATTGAGCTAAGCTACACGCCAGTATATATTTCGCTAGAATCGGTGGAGATGTGACAGAGTTTTTGCAGAATGTTTGATATAATGGTTGGTTTTCATCAAATTTCACCTAAAAAAAACAAAAAATAACACCGTAGTATTGGGTACCAAAAGAAAACTTTAAACTAGCCTAGGTTTAAACTTTAAACTAGCCTAGGTGGTCACTGTGGCCGTAATTAGCCCTGTTCACACGGGGCAGTTAATTCGACTCATAAATCGCCTTGCCTAGTTCGGCTCACATTTGGCATGTGAACGCGCAGCTGAGGCGGTTTAGGGCTGATTCGATTCATATGATTCACTTTATGTAAACCACCTCGCGAGGTAGTTTATATGAAGCGAACTAGCTTAAGCACGTAATGCGCATGCGCAGTCGAGACCTTAGTTTGTTGACTTTCCGGTCGATCAAAAGCGCATATTATATAATTTGGTCTATGAAACCACTAGCTGTGCACAGATATTTTTTTCATAATTTATTTTTAGGGTTTCACTGCCCAGCAGAAGTTTTGACCGTTCCAAACCAATACGATTCAGTCCATACATATCTAGGTCGAACCCACTCTCTCATGGTGACGTCGCCTAACCGAAAACTGGTGCTGGTCAGACTGGACTTGCTCATGCGCAGATATCGATTTCCGGCTAAAAGTACTGTGTGTGTGAACACGACACTAAATCGATTCATATAAATCGACTTGTCTAAGTCGACATAAACTTTGCCCGTGTGAACACAGCTACAGATTAACATGACCCGGGCGACTCGGGTCACCTGAGTCGTCAGAATTTCAAATCGAACACCGCGAGTGGACAAAAAGATCCTACCCCAGTAACCCACCTCTTGGCTGGGGTTTGCCAGGAGCGATGACGTCACATCTGTGCTGGTACCTTTAGGATAACAGTTACTGGTACAACTCCTCCGTGTTGTTTTAATAACACAGATTTTCAGCTTCTACAATCATGAAATACTTTAAATCCTATTTTGCTGTATTTCTGTCGGTTATTGGAAAATAATATTAAGTTTCAGATTAAGCCAACGTTTTGTCCACCCCGAGCGTATTCGTTTATTCAACCCGAGTCTGTAGGATGTACGCATGCGCCAAAAAGTGCCTCGGGTGACCCGAGTTGATTAATCGATTACGCCCTGTATTTACACGCTGTCGAGGTCAAGGTCGTGAACTTTTCCACACCTAGTCTCGCGAGACACCACACTGTCAACTATGGCCGTAATCGATTAACACGACCCGAGCGTCTCGGGTCACCGAGCGACTCGGGTCACCCGAGTCGTCAGAATTTCAAATCGAACACTGCGAGTAGAGTCGACAAATACACGTGCCGTGTGCAAAACGATCCGACCCAAGTAACCCACCTCCTAGCTGGGGTTGGCTATGAGCAATGCCATCACATTTGCACTGGTACCATCCTGCAGGATAACAGCTACCAGTACCAGTCATACATGTTTTTTTTTAAAGAATAACTTAGATTAATGAAATGGAAATATAGCTAAACTAGGCCATCATAAAATACTTTAAATCCTATTTTGCTGTAGTTTTATCGGTTATTTAAAAAAAAAAAAAAAATTTGTCCACCCGAGCGCGGAGAAGCGTATTCGATTATTTGACCCGAGTCTGTAGGATATGCGCATGCGCCAAAAAGTGGCTCGGGTGACCCGAGTTGATTAATCGATTATGCCCAGTGAGTTGGGGTGAGAAGCATGGCTTCCGACATTAGCACAAGTGAAGAAATTCGAGATTATTGGACATTTTACAAAGAAATCTACCCAAACATTATTATGAAAGATGTTAAAACATATTTAGGTTACCCATGGTCAGTTAGAATTATCCTGATACAGTCTCTCTTCGGGAAAATGTGGTTAGATAATGTAAGTTTAACATAGCATATGTTTAACATGGCATGCCATATGTTTCTTTTCGCTTATCTTGTTCTGTACCTATCATTCATGTACCGATGTTTTGCTTAGTTTCCTGTAATTGTCTATCTGTATATTGTTGTAGATTTGTATACTGTGTAAAGGCAATTGTGATTAGGGCTGGATGACCAGTGCATTAGCACTGACAACATGTTATTCAGAGGAATAAAAACACTTGAACAATCGAAACAGATGAAATGGGACAAAGTTGATTTTGTCAGGTCGGTGGAAAGAAGTCAAATTCTCGTCTAAATTCTTTAAGCACCCAAAGACTAATGAGCAGGTCTTTTTCCAAATGCTTTAATATTTTTGTTGGCATTGGATGGTAAATGATTTACTCAATGTTCGGTTTAAAAAAACATCGCTCTAGTAAACCGGAAGTGGCCAGTGTTGTTTGCTTTAGATTTCACAGTGTGGTGCATACATGTTTAGAAGCTGATGTGAATGGATCCTAACTCAAACCAACATTCACTAAACTAACTCGACATTCACATTAATTATAATATAATTACATCTTCTCATAACATATTTTTAAAAGGTAGTTTGTGTGAGAGTGAAAATATCTGCTTGTTTGTGTTGGTTTATCAGTTTTTGTTGAACCAAGACTTAAAATCATTTTGTTTTGCCTTGGTTGTTCATAACAAGACCTAAATGCTAAATTTATTATCTCTGCCTTCTATATTGGTTGAAATTAAGTACTTATTTACAATTATACATACATATATATAACTGGAACTCGAAGCAGAACATAACGTCTCATTTTTAATGTTGTGAGTGTTAAAAAGATAATGGTACTTTCAGAGCAATGAGAAAGGAAACCGGGATTAACCTTTCTGATATGTAATTTTTTCAGAGACTTTTCATGCAGTTCATTCATTGAGCAACAATTTTTGTTAATATAAATCTTTTGTAACAACAGTAGTCCCAATAATTTTAACTATTTATTTTAAAGGCAGTGGCACAACTAGGAACTATTCAAAATTTCAACCAAATCCATCGAGTACTTTCCAAGTTAAACTCAATTAAGCAAAAATAAACTCTAAGAATGTTCGCAACTGCCAAAATGGCTATTTTTCACAATTTTAGGGCATCATATAATTGTTAAATATGATTTGATCACCATGAAAAAAAACTTTTATGCTCTCTGTATACAGGTCATTCTAAAATATTGATAATGACACTTACTGGACAGTTTGGATTGGAGTACTGTTGAGTCAAAGTCGGCATATTGTGGAATTACCATGTAATTGAACAAATGCACTTTTGTGTAATTTCCCTTTTTTGAGAGGGCACCGGTATCATATTTAATGGATGCTTGCTTAAGGAAATTTGTGTGCTACTTCTCTATGTATAGATAAAGATGATCCTCATTTCTGAGGATTTTCCTTTGCTATTTCATGGTGTGGTTGGGTGGCAAATTTTGATCATTTAATTGAGGTTTACATGATTTTTAGGAGTGCTAAAATTTCTACCTTCAAAAGGCCATAACTCAAAAACGTTTTGAGCTATTAACATAATTGTTTTAAAATTCTGTTTGTATTGATTAGTTCTTTAAAATAGACCTAAAACCATAGTTTAAAAATGATATTAAAATTTTGGTTGCTACTACCTAATGTAATACAAAGTGACCAGAATGTAGTTCAGTAGCAATTACTGTGTGCTTGTCCAATAAAAAACGAAATACATGTAGTAGACTGTACTGACCTCAGGCAAGGAGCCACGTAGACAAGTAGACGTGGATATGTGGATGGCATCAGGGAGCCTAGGTAGTGTAATGGTTGGCACGCTAGCCCCGGAATAGCAAGATTATATAAACTTGTAAATTTCTATTATAATGTATCCCCAGCCCAACGAGCCATGCTTAGGTACATTTCAGATTCAATTCTACAGGTTCTATCTATAGATGTATATATTTTATGAGCAGCCTCTACCTAAATGGAAAATATAGATAGGTAGGTTCAATTGGCCTATACCTAAACTCGCAAATGCGTAGTGAGGCGCACTGGTCTCCCCAAGTGAAATGCCACGTGGACAGAGAGTTAGGTGTGGGCTGGTATGTTGATTGCATCAGGGAGCATAGATATACTAATTGTCAGGATGGCAGAAATCTGCATTCGAGTTCCTCTCTAGGCAAATACCTGCCCTCTCCCCACACCCCACACACCCCATGACATGTGTATATAATTCGTCTTTCCTTCTTTCAGTTGAGAGATTCACAGTCTTTCTGCACAGACAATGAATGCTTGACGGACCGTGAGTATTCTAATTTCTATCTTGGCTTGCTGGCTTGTCGTTCTTTTACGTCCTAAGGTCATATCAGGACGAAAGTATCTTGGTGTATAATGAAATAACAGAAACTGTAGCGGTACTTGTGAGTGCCGGGGAAAGTAAAAGTGCTTTTGTTAGATCTTTGACATACTAATTACTAAGCTGTCATCAATGACTGGAGTCTTGCCCAACTCATGGATTTAACAGCATAGAATTCACGATTAAGGATTAAATTTAAGTTTTACTGGTACTTTTGTATGTCATTGAAAGACTCAGCTGCTGTTATAAATACTGGCACCGAGCAGGATGGTCTGAACTAAACTAAACTAGTGAGTTGAGCACTCAGGTTATGAGTTCGATCCCTGGCTGAGTCAAACGGCTTTAGGGTGGTTGACCTGTGGAATGACCTGCCGGAGAGTGTCGTAGCAGCAGAGTCGGTGAACTGTTTCAAGTCCCGACTGGATGCATACTGGTCAAGCATTACATATATCTTAGAGCCAGTGACAGTTGCTACGATTGACCACATCTGAAGAACTGTCTCCATTTCTATTAATTAAGAGCGGCTAACAGGTCCAAGGCCTATTATAGCTGTATCCTATTGATTGAAACCAAAGAACTGGTTCATCAAAGGCTGTGGTGGGTGCTCTCCTGTCTGTGGGAAAGTGCATATAAAAGACCTTGCTGCTTATCGGAAAGAGTAGCCTATGTGGCGGCAGCAGGTTTCCTCCAAAGAAATATATGTCAGAACGACCATGTTTGACATCCAATAGCTGATGATAAAAAGCAATTTGCTCTAGAGGCATCGTTAAATAAAACAAACTTTTCTTTTGAGTCAAACCAGAGATGGTCTTAGCGGATTCTATGGCCGAAAAGATATTTTTGTATATATGCTCTAACTCAAAAGCCAATTATAGTGTTCATATCACCTGCTGTTAAGATGAGGATAATTTGGTAACGTGCCAGAATCAGTTATAATGCCAACCACATATGGGATTTCTTCTGGTTTCTTTTTTAATTGACAGATCTTAATTAGAATTGCATCCCTCTACTGCTATACTATAAGTATAAAAAAAACTTTGCTTCTTGTGTAGTACGCAACTGTTTAAGGAAAGTGAAGAAAATATTCCTAATTTAAAGTTGCCTGGTTCGATGGTTTTGAATTTCTGCTCTGCATTTTAGATCAATCTATTAGTTTTGTCATTATAATCTACTTTGAGACTACCAGACTCTGAGAACCTTGTTTCGCATAGGGCGGCAATATTGATGTACTTTGCTAGTTCCATTGCTACTAGTGCTGTACGTCTTTCTGGTCGGTCAGCTGCTTCTCGGTCGAGGAGAGTCCTGACGTTCCATTGAGCAATTGTCAGTAGTTGTGGTGTGTTGTGTGTTGTATTCCTCCTAGCTGATTTTCCACTGTCGACAGAAGATGAGCTAGAGCAGCGCGGTCCTTGGTAACCCGGGCGACGACCGAGTCGGTATGGTGTTTTGTGCGGTTGTACATTTCATGAAAGCTGCCTGCAAAAGTGTTGAAGTGCTGCTGGCTTTTGCAAGTTACCAGCGGTACTCTCTCGGGGAGCAAATAGCGGTTTCACACCGGCAAGAACATGTCCAGACAGGCGCAAAACTATTTGTCCCTGCAGTGGCTGGTCGGGAGATGTTGGGAGTTCGATACATCAACCGCCCTTGATGCTGCCACAGTGACATGGTTTTCTGTTCAGGGTTTGCTCCCTTAGCCTTCGGTTCTGTCAAGAACCTGTACCACAAGGCAGTGGTTTAAAACTCTGCAGGGCAGGGGCGTCAAACTCCCTGAGGTATTGCAATACTTGCATACCGATATCAAGATTAGTTACGTTAATAACATATATCGGTTTGTCGACTTCTCCAGAATAATAGGGGTTTTACGAGAATCCTAACGCCCACACTAGTCAGAAGGATAAAAGATTATGTACTTACAGTTCTGCAGGGCTCCGGCCGGACTTACAGTTCTGCAGGGCTCCAGCCGGTGACGGACCGCAGGAAACAGAACTTCTGCATTATCCACTGCCCCTCTCATTATCCCTCTCAGTCAGTTTGGGCGGTCCGCCCCCACTCTTTTTTTGTGTGCAGGCGCGTGTTGGTGTCCCGGAGTGACTTGAACCACTTCTGGAGATGGACAGATGTCCTCCCCAACAGCATCACCTGGTCCTCCAACATCTTCCCCTTCCTGTCCGAGCGGCGGTAGTCTGTCATCTTGACATTCCAGATTACTGGATTCTCCTGCAGGAAGTCGAGCATCTGATCCTCCTCGAACAGCGACAGAGAACAGTCGCTTTTCTTGGCCCTCCTTCTCTTGGCAGAGGAGAGGCTGGAGGTGCTGGTGGAGGCGGAGGCGACGGACGCTGCCCGTGAGCTACCCCGAGAAGCAGGAGATGTAGAGCTGGAGCGGGGTCGCCACTGGCGCGTCGTCTGCGTCTCCACTTCCATCTACATCTCTTGCAATGCAGACTGGTGTTCTGGAGAGTGGTGAGTTGAGGAGGCAGGTGAGGAGACTGCTGATGGTGAAGATGGTGAAGTTGGCATAGTCTGCCTCTTCCTGCCTCTCCCACGGCCTAGTCCTCCTCCAGTGAGAGCAGCCCTGAAGCATGGTGTAGCAGCAGCAGCAGCAGCAGCAGTAGTGGTATTCCTCTTAAGTGGCATGGTGGTAGAGTCTGGAGAAACCAAATTCTCCAGGGTATTTATACCCCTGTGGTGACCGACCACGTGACCCAACGGCGATAACATACGTCATCACACGCTTTGCAAACGCTTCGCATAGGTTGTTCACACGCTACTCATAAGTCGATACGCTAGGCATAAGTCGGCGAAGGGTACGTATATATATGCTTGACATGTCAATCATAACCGTCAACACACATCACAGTAAGCCGCCATAGGCTAGTGGTAGGTTACATATAGGTTACGCATATGCTTCATATGCCGCTGGGACCTCCCGCAGTGCAAAAAGGTCGGCTTATCTTGACCTATAACGTTTTTGAAATTATTGCGCCACGTTCCGCATACGCCGCCGCCATACGTCATAGTGTGACAGGGCCTTTAGGCATAATGTAACCGGGGTTCCAAATTTCAATATTGCTTGATTTTATGTGTTAATAAAACTCCACATTCTGCATGTTATTATTAGGCATCATTGTAGCCAGCTGAAAAGGGCCTTGGCAGCTAATTATGAGAGGAATGTACCATGCTGGTTAGACTAAGACTAAAGATAATTGCCATAAAAAGTGTTGCTTATGGAAGGAAGGTTGCAAGAGTAACTGCGGGTAACTGTAATCTTAGTTACCATGGTGCCTTGCTGAACAAGTTGCTGCTTTAAAGGGGCAGTAAGGGGTCATCCAAAGTTTTCAACATTTTCATGGTGATACAAAGCCTACTACTTTTCTAGACACCACCCACCCCACCCACAAAGTAGTACAGATCAACATTTTACTACATAACATAAAGAGCGCTGAAAAATATCAACTTTTTATTCAGTGATAAAAGCCATATTTGACTGATGCCGCTTCAGCCTTTCATAAGCTTTGTGCAACCGCTTTCAATGTTCCCATGTCTCTTGCAGCTCCGGCTCTGTCGAAAGCTGGTGATAACGGATTTAACTCGCATCTATTGTGTATCTATTCTATGTTGCTGTCTCTTGTTGCCCCAGCTCTGCGAACGTAGGTAACGGCGGATTTAACTTGCATCTATTGTGTATCTATTCTATGTTGCTGTCTCTTGTAGCCCCGGCTCTGCCGAACGTAGGTGATGGCGGATTTAACTTGCATCTATTGTGTATCTATTCATGTTGCTGTCTCTTGTAGCCCCAGCTCTGCGAACGTAGGTGATGGCGGATTTAACTTGTATCTATTGTGTATCTATTCTATGTTGCTGTCTCTTGTAGCCCCGGCTCTGTCGAACGTAGGTGACGGCGGATTTAACTTGCATCTATTGTGTATCTATTCTATGTTGCTGTCTCTTGTAGCCCCAGCTCTGCCGAACGTAGGTGATGGCGGATTTAACTTGCATCTATTGTGTATCTATTCTATTTTGCTGACTCTTCTAGCCCCGGCTCTGCCGAACGCTGGTGACGGGGGATTTAAACTTGCATCTATTGTGTATCTATTCTATGTTGCCGTCTCTTGTAGCCCCAGCTCTGCCGAACGTAGGTGACGGCGGATTTAACTTGCATCTATTGTGTATCTATTCTATGTTGCTGTCTCTTGCAGCCCCGGCTCTGCCGAACGCTGGTGACGGGGGATTTAACTTGCATCTATTGTGTATCTATTCTATGTTGCTGTCTCTTGTAGCCCCAGCTCTGCCAAACGTAGGTGACGGCGGATTTAACTTACATCTATTGTGTGTCTATTCTATGTCACTGCCATTGGCTTTCAGTTTTCCCATGTCTCTTGCAGCTCCGGCTCTGCCGAACGCTGGTGATGGCGGATTTAACTTCCTGCTGTTCACCTTCATGTGGATGGCTCTGGCTCTCGTTTTGTTCCTTTTCCGACCGAGCAGCCTCCGACGTATCCGTGAAGACCGAAAACCGGGCACAGACCGGGTATGTACATGTGTTTATATAGTTTCGGTTTTTGTGAGTTAGGTTTTACATCCTAACATCTACAGTCATATTAGGATGTGTGGCGACTTCTGACAGTGCCCACTCACGTGACTTTATGGTGCTGCCCCCACAATGGCCGTAACGGTAGGGTGCAGGCTTCCCATGTGGAAGGTCGGGAGTTCGAATTCCAGCCGAGTCAAACCAATGACTTACAAAATTGATACTTATCGCCGACTAGCCTGGCACTCAGCATCACTAGTATAGGGCAAGGATTGGTTAGCTCAGTATTCGGATAATGTGATACGGTGCTGGTGGCCTGAGCTCCCAGTGGGGCCGCATTATAAATGAGTGTGCACTGTCACAAGTCGGTACCCATTCTGATATGACCATAACTGCTGCTAGAACATAAAGCCCCAACAAACAAACTATACTGCTGCCCCAGTGACCTGATATCCCACTGCCACATTATCCTTTTACTGATCAAACCAATCCTTGCCCTATCCTAGTAACGCCGAACACAAGGCTAGGTAGCGACATATATCAGTTTTGTAAGTCATTGGTTTGACTCGGTCAGGGTTTGAATCCATAACCTCCCACACTGATGACTGGACCATCTTTAAACCATATTACACTGACGACTGGGTCGTCTTTGAACCATCTCACACTGTCGACTAGGCCGTCTTTAAACCATCTCACACTGACAACTGGGCTGTCTTTGAACCATCTCACACTGTCGACTGGACCGTCTTTAAACCATCTCACTCTGACAACTGAGCCGTCTTTAAACCATCTCACACTGACGACTGGGCCGTCTTTAAACCATCTCACGCTGACCACTGGGTCGTCTTTAAACCATCTCACACTGACGACTCGGCCGTCTTTAAACCATCTCACGCTGACCACTGGGTCGTCTTTAAACCATCTCACACTGACGACTCGGCCGTCTTTAAACCATCTCACACTGACAACTGGGCCGTCTTTAAACCATCTCACGCTGACCACTGGGTCGTCTTTAAACCATCTCACACTGACGACTCGGCCGTCTTTAAACCATCTCACGCTGACCACTGGGTCGTCTTTAAACCATCTCACGCTGACCACTGGGTCGTCTTTAAACCATCTCACGCTGACCACTGGGTCGTCTTTAAACCATCTCACACTGACGACTCGGCCGTCTTTAAACCATCTCACGCTGACCACTGGGTCGTCTTTAAACCATCTCACACTGACGACTCGGCCGTCTTTAAACCATCTCACGCTGACCACTGGGTCGTCTTTAAACCATCTCACACTGACGGCTCGGCCGTCTTTAAACGATCTCACCCTGACCACTGGGTCGTCTTTAAACCATCTCACGCTGACGACTGGGCCGTCTTTAAACCATCTCACGCTGACGACTCGGCCATCTTATTACATGAAATACACCAAGAAGGAAGTGCCAAGTAACTGCTTGACTAAGAGTTTATCGACTAATTTTCCTTTAATTTATTCATGTGAAATCGTGCAATGGTGTGGGGATGAGTTTGTTTGTTGGAGCTTTATATCCTAGCAAAGGCTAAGGTCATGTCACGATGGGTACCGACTTGCAGTATGCACTCATAACGACTTATACTTATAGTGCTGCCTCACTGCTGGGAGATGAGACCACGGGTCCTTGACCTGATATCCCACTCAGTCACATTATCCCCGTACTAATCGAACTAGTCCTTGCCCTGTCCTATTAATACCGAGTGTCAATTTTGTATGTCATTGGTTTGACTCGGTTGGGGTTTGAACACATGAGTCAGCGCCATTACCGAATAGGCCATCCCATCTAGTCTACTGGGGGTTGGGGGTGGGGTGCAGAGTGTGTATGACGGGGTGGGGGTTGTCGGGTTGGATCGTCAGACACGAAAATAATTATATGTGGAATGACTTTGCTTTGAATAAAGTTGGTCATTTATCTGTAATCGCTGGGAATCCCATCGCCTGGCGTCTGTCTATCTAGGTCGTTGAACACAGCCAGCCTGGGGCTGTCAAGTGATTAAATAGTCGTCAGTTTACACGAAAATATTTTTTTCCTTAATTAGCCTCAGTTTACACGAAAATTTGTATGTAGGCCTACTTTATATACTGGGCCGTTTTTAATAGGGTTCACACAGTCTTGGAAACAATTTAATAGGTATTTCATCAAAATACTTTGCAGTTTTTTTTCCGAAATGAAATATCCCAAAAGCTGGAAGCAAAATTAAATTAGACGTCGGTCGATCAGAGGAGGATGTGAACTATTGATGTCTATTGTGAACTTTACAAACTAACCATTGCCTTATCATTTAGGGTTAAAAAGGGGGGGGGGGACCTGTTCTTTTGACAGCAGGTTATATTGAATTACCAAATGTGGTTGACACTTATTAACCAGTATAGGACACGTGTTAAGTATATCAACCAGAAAAGTGATTAGGTTTGTTTCTTTCAAATATTGAATGTCAGACTTCAAAAGGCCATTGAAAGAAAGACAAGAATGGGCTGGAAAGCCTTTGAATTGTGTTGCTAAAAATCTATTCGAACCCAGTTTAAAGCTGCATGGTCTGATGAAAGCCTCAATATATATATATATATATATATATATATATATATATATATATATATATATATATATATATATATATATATTTTTTTAACCAGACACTTACTTGAAATTGATCCTACGTCAAATTCGATACTAGTGCACTTGTTTCGCGTTTACTGTTGCATAGAAGGGAATACTAATTCAATTTAATAAAGCCTATTACTGTTGAAGTCTATGGTGCTAGAATTTCCATGTATACGCCAAAAGTAATTTAACATGTTTTCACTTCAATAATTCGAAAGTTAGCCATTTTTAATTTTTTTTAATATTTCAAAATAAAGATTTTTTACGAGCAACTAAATATATAAATATATACATATGACCACATGTCAAGTGATGCCAAAGTTCTAATAGTGACTCCATGAATAGTCTTTGCACAATTTGTTCCTATTTTAGGAGACATTTATGGCTGCAATTTGCATACGTATATTAATATTTTTTTAATAGAATAAGATATTCCCCTGCATGTATATATATATATGCAATGATTTTGCATATGGCTACGGGACAATTGATGTCAAAGTTACATAGCATAGTGAGTGCGTGAATCTACATTGAGATTCTCTCTTTTTTTTTAAATGTTGATGGTATAATCTACCTTACTTTAGTTGGAAGTAACTTTGATTTGAAATGGCTAACTTAGGAGATGTTTGATGTGTAAACTTGGAGCAGACATTTCACCGCCATACGGACGTGGCACATTGTCAGTAGGCGGTACAACTCGTGCCACCTCAGTTTGACACTGAGAGCACACGTTGCTGGTTTTCTTATAGAAGTCCGATCACGACACCTGTGCTTTGTGACTGCTTCTGGGTGGGAGAGGGTTAGGGAAGGGGCTGTTCTTTTGCTGGATTTAAATGCATGTGATATGTGGCCATGTTTGGTTCTGTGTGGTGATTTGTGGAGGGAGGTGAAATTGTTGGTTGATTGTTGGAGTTTTACATCCTGGCAACTTCTAAGGTACTGACTTGTGACAGTGCGCACTCATTGCAACTTTATAGTGCTGCCCCACTGGGAAATGAGGCAGCCGGCACCATGACCCGATATCCCACTCAGCCACATTATCCTGACACTGAGCTAACCAGTCCTTGCCTGATCTTATTAGTATTAATGCCGAGCACCAGGCTAGGAAGCGACAAATATCTATTTTTATAAGTCATTGGTTCGACTTGACTGGGAACTGAACTCCTGACCTTCCGCACGTGAGGCCCATGCTCTACCGATTCGGCCACCACGTCCGGTGGGAGGGAGGTGAGTCGGGGAGAGCGGCAGTAGAAGGTGGGTGGGAGGTGGGGACGGTCAATACACCTCTAGCCAATGGGTGCTTGCCACGTCAACTTAGATGTAATATACCTGTTGTTTTGCCAACACGTAGCATTAACCGTTGGTTTATATCCACGGTTCCGGATTTGTGTTTTTCTCTGCATGTAGATAGTTTTTATTGTCGACAAATCATTAAAGAGAGCAATCACTTTCTTATCCCATACTTGCATATATATTTAGTGTCCTTTAAATTTTATTTCTGTACTTTTCTGAGATAACGATATTAAATTGATTGTTATAATCTACCTTACTTTAGTTGAAGTGACATTTATTTTAAATGGCTAAGTTATGAGATATTTGAAGTGCAAATATGTCAAATTAGTTTTGGCAAGCACGTCAAAACTCTGCCACCATAGACTTCAACAGTAACAGGTTCTATTAAATTGACTCAGTATTCCATTCTATGTGGCAACAAATGCTTAATAAGTTAGACATGTAGAATCAATTCTGGATAATTGTTTTCGTTTAGAAAATTTGATGCTTCATCAGACTATGTATGCAGCTTTAGTATCAGGATAACATGACTGAGGCGGATATCGGCTCATGATGCTGCCATCCCGGTCTCTCAGTAGGGCAGCACTATTAAGACTCCGTGTGTGTGCACTGTCACTCACGAGTTTGTACCTGTCCTAATACATACCTGCCAACTATTACGATTTTGGCGGAATAATTACGATTTTTTTATTCTCATTCCGCCCTACGAATTATAAACATTATTCCGCTTTTTCAACTGGTAATAATTTCTTTAATAATGTGCCTAAAGTGTCTCTGAAAATGCACCAGAATGCACCATTTTTTATGTATTTTTCAAATTTTTCGGGGGGCATGCCCCCGGACTCCCCTAGAACGCTTGCGCGCCTCGCTTCGCTCGGATGGATTTCTATTATTAGAATTTTCGTTTAACAAAAGTTGGCAGGTATGCTAATATGACTTTAGATGTTGCTAGGATGTTAAATCGATACATACAAGGAACCATCTAGTTCCAGTGATCCTTACTGTGAGATATTCCGGTTTTGCGGTGTCAGATGGGTTGTACCGGGTGGGTATACTCATGCCAATGGACTGCCCATCATCTTTCACGGGGCCTGTCATACCTGCATGCAACAACACTTGCTGCATCTTTTTAAAAAATGGCTTTATTCAACATGGCCACTGTGCGCTCTGTATGCAGGCCACTTTCAGGGATGAAAGATCTCCGCAATTCTGCCGATTTCCGGGATTTTTCAATTCCGCACCACCATCAGCGTATACTAATATGTGGTGCAGATGCCACAGCACTATCAGCATATACTACTAATAAATGTTCCAAACGCTGCAGCACTAAGTTGTATACTATTAATACATGCTTCAAACGGCACAGCACTATCAGCATATACCAATATATATGAAACCTGACTTCCAGAAATTATCCGCGATTCCCTGACAATGCTAAACCTATGGGAGAATATCTGCATTTCCGCCTTTTTTCCCGGAGTGCACTTTCATCCCTGCACTTTAAGGAGACACAAAATGGAGGTGGGGTGTATTCATCAGTGTGTTCAAGATTATGTCAATAACTGCCGATTTTCCTCATTTCTATTAAACAATGTAAATCTGTATTAAAAAAGAGGCAGTGGCCGAATCGTTGGAGTGCAGGCTTCCCGTGCAGAAGGTCGGAAGTTCTATTCCTGGTCGAGTCAAACGTCTTACAAAAATTGATACTTATCACTTCCTAGCCTGGCGTTCGGCATTAATAGGATAGGGCAAGGACTGGTTAGCTCAGTGGCAGGATAATGTGCCTGAGTGGGATATCTGGTCATGGTGCTGGTGGCCTGATTTCCAATGGGGGGCTGTACTATAAAGTTACCATGAGTGTGCACTGTCCCAAGTCAATACCCGTCCTGATATGACCTTAAATGTTTCCAGGATGTAAAACTAGAAAAAGCAACCAATGTTTCATAGATGTTTTTTGTTCAAATTTGCTGGTGTATTTTTGTCACCAGATAAATCACACTCACTGCAGTATTAATTGACCACCTACATTGTGCCAACATTCCAGCATGTAGCCACGTGGCTGGCGGTTCTTCACACGTGTACTGTGCGTTTGAACCTGATGCACTTAATTTGTCACCAGATGGGATGGCCGAATGAGTTAGAGCGTCCATCTCCTGTATTGGTAGACCGTGGGATGATGGGTTCGAACCCTGGTTGAGTCAAACCAATGACTTAAAAATTGATACTTGTCGCTGAATGAGTTAGAGCATCCATCTCCTGTGTTGGTAGACCGTGGGATGGTGGGTTCGAACCCTGGTCGAGTCAAACCAATGACTTAACAATTGATACTTGTCGCTTCCTAGCCAGGCACTGGCTAGGATGTAAAACAACAACGAACAAACTTAATTTGTCCAATTGTTGTATATGTTATATTATCTGCGCTATAGTAGTAATAATAAGGACAAGAGACATATATATATATGTAAATGGAGTGAGTAAATAGACTCCGGATGGCCTCTCATATTCCCAATCTTTTATTAAAAGAAAAAATCAGGTAGAAGTGACCAACCGGTAGTGGGACAGGAAGCACTTGCTGACCAGCTGCCTTTACTTACCTGTCCCCCACAAGCAATAGGGCTCCAAGCCGCTCTAGCTGTACCCCATAGAACCTTCCAGAATCAGCACACATTAGATTCACCTGCACCGCTTATATAATATTTGCATAATGGTAAACATTTATACATACACATAAAATTCTGTCTGTGGGAAAGTGCATATAAAAGACCCCTTGCTGCTTATTGGAAAGAGTAGCCTATGTGGCGGCTGAGGTTATGTCCGAATGACCATATGTTTGACGTCCAATAGCCAATGATATGAAAACCAATGCGCTCTAGAGGTGTCGTTGAATAACACAAGCTTTCCTTTTTATGTTATATAAAAATGGATACTTTTTTGTTTTTTGTTTTTTTTTGGTAATGGGTGTATTTATGCTGCCCATAGCAGTTAAGTCTTCCGACTTATTTCTTTATAGACAGTAATAGTCTTGTGACTCTCCTTCTTTTTTTATCACTTGCAGTTGTTGTGTAGCTATCTACTGCATGCATTCTTTCTCTGTTTGTAAGCATTCTCCCACATCCCCCAAACCTCTGTGAGTTTGTTCGTTCTACAACCGGATAATTGTTTGGTTACCAATAGTTACTTTCTCTTGCTGTGTTAGTGGTCATTAGTTTCTTATTTTAAGGTTAAAGTTTACCTTCTGTGTGTATCGTAACTAGCATGTATACCCTCTAAAACCTTGCTTGAATTATCAGTGCGTTTTCTATTTATTTATTATTTTACCTCGGTACAACGCCTCGGCTACTCGAGGCCGAGGGAGAAGGAAGCAACATCCGGTTCAGCAATTAGCATATTCCACTCGCGAGCGGTGGACGTTTGCGAGTAAATTCAGCGTTCTTTTTCTACAAATAACTCCAGAATTTGCAGTTAGTTTCTGGATATTTTTCACAGGATGCTTTATTAAGGTATTGTGCAACTTTTGTGAAAGTTTGGTTAATTTGGCGACCATATTAATGAAGTTATGGTTGGTTAACCGTTGAAATTTCCGGTACGCTAGATTTGCCATTCGCCATGTTGGTTTATTTGTGACAAACTCCATTATCGCTATGCTTCTATAGCTGTTTATGGTTTTAAAACCCAAGAATACTGGAGGATACATATTTCTTGTGTAGAATAGTATTCTAAATATTAGAATATTGGCGAATATATTAAAGAATTGGCGAAAAACCGACTTGTGTGCCGGTACGGTACTTTGACAGCGCCATGTTGTTTACTTCTTGTCGGAGTTCCAGACTCGATTATCGCTATTGTTTTAGCGGTTATTCTTATGAGTTTAAACCCAAGAATACAGGAGAATACGTATTGCTTGTGGAGAACAATATTCTATGAATATTAGAATATTGATGCATATATTAAAGAATTTATTGGAGTTAAACCGATTCGGGAGCCGGTACGGTAGATTGACATCGCCGTGTTGTTACGGCTGTCATGTTCTGGTCGGTTGCTCGACTCGATTATCACTTTTGTTTTAGTGGTTTTTCTTATGAGTTTAAACACAAGAATACAGTAGAATAGGTATTTCTTGTGGGAAAACAATATTCTATGAATATTAGAATATTGATGATTATATTAAAGAATTTATTGGAGTTAAACCGATTCGGGAATCGGTATGGTAGATTGACATCGCCGTGTTGTTTACTTCCGGTCGGATGCTCTACTCGATTATCCTATTGTTTTTAACAGTTTTTCTTCGGAGTTTAAACCCAAAAATACAGGAGGATACGTATTTCTTGTGTAGATATGTTTATTACATTATTATTAATCGAATTAAGTGGTGTTTTTCGATTTTTATGGATTTATTTTATAATTAAAATTGTGTATGTAGATGGTGGTTGCCACATCACAGGTAAGATTTTGGTTCAACAAGCCGCCCGTTGCCGAACGGAGAGCGATGTTGGCTGGAGCCTCATCACGTTTGGATTTTTCCTCGGTTCTTTTATGATTCACGTTGGAAATTAATCCTGGGTTTCTTTTATGGATTCCCCACCTTTTTTAAGGCGTACCTCCGAGTTTCGTAGCATTTTCTCCAACTTGCTGGTGCAGTAGACGCAGGAGGGAGAAGTGTACGGAACAGAGAGTGTGGGAGCGTACCGATATACTGGTCCCTACCCCTCGTTTGGTTTCGGCTTCCATACCGTTACCCTACGACATGACACATTAGCTTACACGCCTGTGTTGGAACGGTGTAAATACGTTCTCCAACACCAGTAATTGCCGCCCGTGACCGAACGGAGAGCGATGTTGGCGAAAGCCACATCACGTCAAGCCGCCCGTTGCCCAACGGTGCACGGTGATGGCTGGAGCCGTATTACGGTTATGCTGTCTGTTGCGAAACGAAGTGCGATGTTGGCTGAAGCCTCATCACGGTAACCTGCCCGTGACCGAGCGGGAAGCGATGATGGTTGCGACCACATCAGGTTATGTAGCCCATTAAGAACGGAGAGCGATGTTGGCTGAAGCCACATACCGTTTAGGCCGCCTGTTATTAAACAGAGGGTGATGTTGGCTGAAGCCACATCCCATTTTGGCACCTGCTACCAAACGGAGAGTGATGTTGGCTGAATCCACATCCCGTTTAGGCTGTCCGTTACTAAATGGAGGGCGATGTTGGCTGAAGCCTCATCACGGTAGCCTGCCCGTGACCGAGCGGAGAGCGATGATGGTTGCGACTACATCAGTTTATATAGCCCGTTAAGAACGGGGAGTGATCTGGGTTGAAGTTACATCCCGATTAGGCCGCCCGTTACCAAACGGAGGGCGATGTTGGCTGATGCCACATCCCGGTTAGGCCACCTGTTACCAAACGGAGAGCGATGTTGGCTGAAGCCACATCCCGTTTAGGCTGTCCGTTACCAAATGGAGGGTGATGTTGGCTGTAGCCACATCACGTTTAAGCCGAGAGGAGAGCGATGTTGGCTGAAGCCACATCATGTTATGCCGCTCGTTGACAAACGGAGAGCATTGTTGGCTGAAGCCACTTTACGTTTAACCCGCCTGTGGCCGAGCGGAGACAGATGTTGGCTGAAGCCACATCATGTCCATCCTGATATGAGCTTAGATGTTCTAGGATGTAAATAAAAACAATTAGTTGGTTGGCCACACTCAAACTTTTAGTTGATGGTTACAGGGTGTCTGGCCTGAGAGGTACTTTGGCCATTATTAGCTATGAGTATGTACTGTTACAAACGGTACCTGTCTGGATATGATTATAGATTTTCTAGGATGGAAAACAACAAACAAATAGTTGGTTGAGCACTCTTAATTTTCATTGATCGTTACAGATCTTGGATTTAAGGGTTAGTTGCCTATGAAGGGCAGTAATACCGAGGCTTCCATTTCTGATGATAATTACGTGTCACTGGGGGTGATGGTTTAAGCCTCCCTGGTACACACAGTGTTAGGGGAGGAAAGCAGGCCAGATTCCGGCTCTGCTGGGCTAGAAAAGTGGCTCATGAAGCTGGAGCAAATGCCCTCAGCTAAATCTCAGAAGAGAACAAGTAGAGGTTGCAAGGCAAACTCAGATGGCCGCCGAAACAGTTTTTCCCAAGAGGTAAAAATAACTGTATTGTTTCCATACATTGATGATTCATTCATTATGGCCCAGTCACAGTCGAGCTGCTCACAGGCAGTTACCGACCAATTTATGAAGTAGACCAAACATTGGTAAGGTTTATTTCGAATGAACAACTATATGAATTTACTTGTTTACCAAGTGGTTTAGCTTGTGCTTCTCCCTTCTTTACAAACTTTTATTTTTCGCTCATGAAGAGTGAGGGACAGGTATGTTCCCGGACAGTGATGATTCATGTTTTGGTGGGCAGACAAAAGTAGCTGGTCAAAATGCAGTAAATGGTTTAGGTACCACATTTACGAAGTTAGGAGTTGCTGGAAATGGATAAGAAGTTAGCATACGACAGAACTAAAATGGATTTTGGAAGGCTGTTGGCTTGATGAAGAACTTAGATCATATTTATGTTCTAGAGTTGAGAAGCAGTGTATTTAGGGTTAGGTGTTTAGCCGGCTTGCCCTAATGCTATGTCAGGATGTTGACAGATAGTACTACAGTAATGGCTTTCATTCGCAACATGGGAGGGACAATGTCCAACTCATATAATAAGAGAGCGAAATTAAATTGGAATTGGGGAAGCCACATATAATTTGTTGGCATCATGAAATAATAACATTTTATAAAGTTGTTCATGGCATCCAGAGCAAAAAATTTGGCAACTGGAGGTTGTCTCTTTGATTTGGGGGGAAAATAAATTTTATTACATTTTCTTAAACATTCAGCCTAATCGGCAGAGTAGCAAGGAGGGCTTTGATAGTCCCTGATTGGGACATGCAGCCAATTCAGCCTTATCGGCAGAGTAGCAAGGAGGGTTTTGATAGTCCCTGATTGGGACATGCAGCCAATTCAGCCTTATCGGCAGAGTAGCAAGGAGGGCTTTGATAGTCCCTGATTGGGACATGCAGCCAATTCAGCCTTATCGGCAGAGTAGCAAGGAAGGCTTTGATAGTCCCTGATTGGGACATGCAGCCATTCACAGCCTTATCTATCGGCGACGTAGCAGGAGGAGCTTTGATAGTCCTGATTGGGACAAGCAGCCAGGGTTGGACGTATTAGCCCTAGCAGCTAAGGAACATTATATTTTTTCCCTACACAAAGGAAAGATTTTAAGCATTAATGATTCGTGGGGATGTGTTAACAACACCCCTTCTGGCCTTCCTTTCGGAACACATATTTACGACACTTTGGTTTAGAGAAAGTTACTCAGCATGATTATTTGGACTGGTCATTAAATGATGATATTGGTTCAATAAATTGATTTGTTGGAATCAAGAAAGAATAACAAGTTACATAAATAAGTTTTATGCCATCCACAAAATAAGGCATTTTTTGTTTAAATACATAAAGTTAAGCCAATGGAACCATCCCTTGCCCAGGTAGTCCGCCTCTTACGAATGATGCAGGATGATGGATTAGGTTATAGAGCCATTAATGCAGCTCGATGAGCTCTTTCGGTCATCTTACCAAGGATTGACGGAGAATTAATTGGGAAACACGAAGTTCTTCAGTGTTTCAGGAGGTCATTATATGAAAGAAACCCTCCTAAACCATAGTATAATAGGTTTTGGGATGTCTCAGGGGTATTTAAGTTTTCTTGAAAATGGTCTAGTCATGGACATCTATCGATTAAACAGCTAGGCTAAAAATTAGCTGTATTGTTACTTTGGGTAACCGGTCATAGGGCCCAAGTAATTGTTGACCTTTTTACTTACTGGCCTAGACATTGATGACAAGGAGGCCATGTTTGATTTGGGAAAAATGTTAAAATCAAACAGTACAGGAGATTCCCTCTCCTTGATTCATTTGTAATGGGTTCCCACATGACAGGAAACTGTGTGTAGTGTAGGCCATTAGGGCTTATATATCCAAGATAAAAGGAATACATAATTCCAGACAGCTTTTGGTAAGCTTCATAAAGCCACATAAGGCTTTATCCAGAGACACGATCGCCAGTTGGACGATTCACGTGCTCAAGTCAGCAGGCTTTGACATGGGACACTACGCTTCGCACTTTACAAGAGGTGCTATGGTCTCGAAGACGAGACAATTGGGAATCTCAGTGAAGAGAATCCTAGCATATGCCGGCTGCAAGACGGCAAGGTCGTTGGCTAAAAATGGCAACAAACGACTAGATAAGATGAGCGGGGTTGTAACCCGCCTACTCACCAACTAAGAAGATGTGTGAGAATTTACAAAATTGGAATTTACAACTGAAAAGTTACTATGCTTATCAGATAATAGAGGGTAAAAATGAGGCTATGTAAAGTCTCCCTCGGCCTCGAATAGCCGAGGCGTTGTACCGAGGTAAAATAGTATAGTTAGACGAATCTTACCTTGGTACAGATGATGGATAACTCTTGTTTTCCCGAGGTACAAGCCTCGGGTAGTCGTGGACTAGGGCCCGCCCACCACACCCTGCCACGACTATTATGTTTTGCTTGTGCCAAAAAGAAAACATGAGGAATTCCAATCATTAAGCTCATTTTTATCCTGAATAATTAGGTGAAGATTGCTGAACTGGATGTTGCTTCCTTCTCCCTAGTCCACGACTACCCGAGGCTTGTACCTCGGGAAAACAAGAGTTATCCATCATCTGTACCAAGGTAAGATTCGTCTAACTATACTATCTATCTTTTTATTTTTTAATTCATTTTATTTGTTGTTGTCATTAGTCTAGCAGTGCATTTACCTCTCTTTTGATTTATTTTTTATATGTTTCTATTGTCCTTGTACTTCTTTCTTCTACTCCCAGTGTATTCCATTCCCTTGCCTTCATGTACTCGGTACTCCTCTCATATGATCTGTTTATTATCAGTCTGGGGCCATCACTACTTCTTGTTGCCTTTGTTGTTACCTGCACCCTCTCAGGCTTCCTTGTTTCCATGAATGCTGCTATTTTGAGATGTGATTTTCTCCTGCAGGTTAGTATGTTGACTTGTTTGGAGATCATCAGTTGAGTATTTATGTTCCACCTTCAGACATATCTTAAGTGCTCTATTTTGTAGTTTTTGTAGTTTATCCAACATATTTTTGTTACTCCCCATATATACTACGTTACCATAGTCGAAGTATGATAGTATCATACCTTTATATATTTTAATAGCCATATTTGTAGTTAGGTATTTTCTGGTATTCGCTAATATCCAGATTTTCTGGTTTGCCTTCTTGATAACTTCTTTTATGTTATCATTGTAGTTTAGTTTCCTATCAAGATTCATCCCTAGATATCTGTAGTTGGTCTGATAATCAAGAACTTTTCCTCATAAACTTATTGGCTCCTCATTGCCATAGATGATTTTCCCACTGGCAAACACTATAGGACCTTCGACTTCTTGTGGTTTATGGAAATCTTGTTGGAGTTACACCAATTATCTAAAGCTACTAGTTTCACATTTAGCTTATCTCCGTTCTCTTTTCTGCTATTGCTTGTTGTGTATATCACAGTGTCATCAGCATATAGTTGGAATTTGATTCCCTATAATGACTTCTCCAGATCATTGATGTAAATGATGAAGAGGAGTGGGTCTAATACTGAACCTTGAGGGACTCCAGGTTACCTGTATACTTTCTGATGCTTCCGATGTTGGTGTTTGTTTAGGAATTAAATCAGGGGAATGTTTCATAGAAGGGGGTAAAGCGGCTTGTTTTTGCAAATGAAATGAAGGGAGCAGCATGTACAGAATCCTGGTGACGGTACCAATGTCTTTGGGGGGTAGTGATTTTGCAAATGACGAACAGCATGCCAAGCGCAGGTTTCGAACCCACACTTCTGCCATGTTAGTGTTAGCATCCCAGCCATTAGACGATCTAGGTTCCCTGATGCAGTCAACTTACCTATGCCTACCTGTGTACGTGGCATTTCACTTGGGGAGATGAGTGCACATCACGAGACTCGTTATCTTGGTGTTGAGAGTCTTACACTTGCAATTACAAATACCCAAGTTGCGCAGCACTCTTACATTTACATACACCGGGAAGGTTCAAGGCTATTAAGCATGCAACATGTACAGAATCCTGGTAATGGCATCAATGTGGTTGGGTGTTTTTTGTAGGTTGTTTTTGTGTGTAAATAAAGGCAAAAAGCAAGCCTAGACCGGAACTCAAACCTACACTTCTGCCAATCCGGGAGGTAGCGTACTAACCATTAGTCTACCGAGGCTCCCTAATGCAATCAACCTACCGGGACCTATGTATGTAGCATTTCACCTTAGGAGACGAGTGCATCTCATCTCTTTAGCTGGATGCATTCGGGTAGCTTTATTCGTGGGAAAAATAACGGAAATAACTGTGCCATTGTTCACCTGGGGGGATTTGGGTAAATCTCTATCCCTTTATTTGTGTTTAGTACCGACACAAATATGACCTAATACTGAGCAAATCGATCCTTGCCCTATCCTATTAATGCCAACCGATAGGTTAGGTGGTGACAAGTGTTAATTTTGTGAGTCATTAGTTTGGCTCTTCCCGGGTTCGAATCCACCATCTCTCACATGGAATGCCAGCCAAGGGCTCTTACCGTCCTGCCCGGTTAACAACTCTCTTCCCCTTCCCCCCCCCCCCCCCCCTCCCCCCTCAAACCAATGACTTATAACATTAATATTTGTCGCTACCTAGCCTGGCTCTCAGCATTAATAGGATAGGACAGGGACTGGTCAGCACAGTATCAGGATAATGTGAATGTGTGGGATATCAGGTCAAGGTGCCGACGACCTGGTCTCCCAGTGGGGCAGCACTATAAAGTCGGCATTAGAGCGCACTGTCACAAATCAGTACCCGTCCTGATATGGCCTTTGATGTTGCTAGGGCGTAAAACAACCAACCAAATATAACCCCCGTGTTTTGTCACTTGTCTCTCCCGTAGGACGGGAGTAACCAGCCGCCGTTGCCACCGTCCGTCCAATGAACGCCGCCGTCTCACCGCCACGCTGTTACCACGTGACACTCCGCGTCACGTGATTCGCCAACGTCACGTGACATGGGGGGTGGTCACGTGACAGGTTGTACCCGAACTGGACCAGTTGGCAGCAGTTAGTCTCCTGCACCACCAACACCACGACTACCACCACAACTACTACTATCGCCATAACAACTACCCTTACAATTACTAGGCCTACTATTGCCACAAGAAGTACGACCGCCATATCAACAACTACTACCGCCACAACTACTAGTGCTATAACACTACTACCACCACAACAAGTACTATGGCCACAACAACAACTACTACTACTACTACTACTACTACTACTACTACTACCACTACTATTATTACTACTACTATTACTACTACCACTACTATTATTACTACTACTATTACTACTACCACCACCACCACCACAACTACTATCTTAGGAGGTCAAGCAGCAGCAACGCCTACAACAATACCCTTGTTTCACAAGCAGAAGGCAGTGTGGGACTGCAGTGCACATAGCTTTAAGATCTCGAGAAAAAACAACCATGTTTTTATGGTTTGGCGTTCTGTGGTATTGGGTTCACAGGATAACCCAAGAAAGATTCTCACGGTCTATAAATAGAGCAGTGCATTCAAGCCAAGCTCGAACTGACAGTGTGCACTTGAAGCGACTTTAACTTGGTAGGTGTCGCTTCAGTAAACTTGTCGCACTAAGAAAATATGAATAAGCGGTTATTTCCTGATATCCGGCTTTGAGTTCTGAGAAATACCGAGGCGAACCCGGGTGGACAAACCCCGAAGAGGTCTGAGGGTCTCAAACCCCATATATGGGCAATACAACACGAATTTAATGCCTTTATCGCTTTAAATCTTAGCACCTTTTCATTAGTGGCAATTAAAATGTCAATGTGTTTTGAAAATAGTGTTTGAATAGTCAGAGTAACTAAATCATTTAAAGGGGTTAATGTTGGATTGTTGAATGGTTTAATATTACTTTTATTTCAATAGATTTTGACATACATACATATAATATGAATTGGCCGGATGTTTTTTTACATACCCACAGATGTGTGTAAATAAAATCTGATTCATACATGCATACATACATACATACATACATACATACATACATACATACATACATACATACATACATACATACATGCATACATGCATACATACATACACACATACATACATACATACATACATACATACATGCATGCATGCATGCATGCATACATACATACATACATACATACACACATACATACATACATACATACATACATTAACAACTCCCTATTACCTGTGAAAAGTGAGCTTATCACTATAATACTTTTTCGCGCAAAGTGAATTGGTCGTAGTAGACGCAGAAGTACCGAGAACCAGCGGTTGTGGCGCCACTATAGCCCCATATACCGCAGCTTATCGGCCAACAGGCTGGCCGGTCTTGTAATATTGGGAGTTTTGATCACACTACTAATGGTTCGATTTGGGATGTCGATTGCCATAATTACACTATCCTACCTTGGTACTTGGTGCTTAATAAATTATGGGCATTATTTATATATGTTTTAAAACTTTGTTTGATTTGATAAACTAAAGTAATTTAAACAAATTCATTTTAATAACAATAACTTATGATAATAAAAGTAAACTTTTTTTTTAAATTGACCACCCATAAGCCATACTTAATCTATTCAACATAGTTGAGTTTAGTCTAATGCGAATTTTAAGAGAGTACTCTGTTAACTAAATAATATGATGCATAAACATTGTGTTCCATTTAATTGTTTTTGTGTTAGATGTGGCTGTGGCTATTGTATGTTTTAGCAAACCCATTTTGTTGTTATGTTAATGCTTTAGGAGGCTTTGAATTTCATATTGGGCAGATAGATCTGGGTTTCTATTGAATCCACATTTTCCCTTCCCCATCCTTCCCCTCCCCTCCCCTCCCCTCCTCCCCTCCCCTCCCTTCCCCTCCCCTCCCCTCCCCTCCCCTCCCCTTCCCTTCCCTTCCCTTCCCTTCCCCTCCCCTCCCCTTCACATCCCTTCCCCATCCCATAGCATCACTCGCATCTGGCGGGGAAGTATCAGAATTGTGTTAGAATTGTGTGTTCACCATTGGTTCAAAAGGCCAAAGGGTATGGAAGAAGCTGCTGCTTGTGGTACCTTACATATTTAACACTTTCTGTTTTAAGCAACATCAGCAGAAAACCTTTACAATGACATCTGTGATGTTTGCAAATGATGCGTTGTAGAAGGTATTCAGTGCAGTATAGCCCTTATGATATACGTCGATAACATTTTTGTTAAAGTTGCATAGTCCGATGGTCTTAAATTTCTGTATTTTTTCTGAGATAAATATATTAGATCGATCACTAGTATCTACTTTACATTAGTTCAAAGTTACTTTTATTTTAAATGGTAAACTTTTGAGATATTTTGAGTGCAGACATGAAAAATTAGTTTTGGTAAGCTTGCAAGCTTGCCAAAACTCTGACACCATAGACTTCTACAGTAACAGGTTCTGTTAAATTGACTCAGTATTGCCTTCTACAGAGAAACAAATGCTTAATAAGTGCATCAGTATCTAAGTTAGATATGTGAAATCAAATCTAGATAATTGGTTTGGTTTTGAAAATTTGATATTTCATCGGACTATACAGCTTTAATAAAATCTGTTAAGCAATTTTTGTTGGTGTTAAAGGCTGGAGTCAATTATAAATTTTAAAAGCCTATAATAGCAGTCGGACATTACCGCCTCTGCTTCAAACCCAACATATCTCTCGGTATTTATGAAAAATTACCTGAGCACTAACTGGTTATTCATCCTTATTTTACCTCCATTTCTTTATGAACATTTATTGCATACGGATAGCTGTGTCTTTACAAATAATATGTTGTCTAATTGCTGTATATATATCACCGCAATTTCAATTGAAATAGCAAATGCCATCGGAGATAGTAATTGACGAATCAGTCATGATGACAATTGTCCACTCAGTGTTTATAAACAGCCACCACATGGCCAGAGACGACATTGCAGCACTCATTCAGTGTCCTGATTGGTGATCACGGGAGAGGGCCATAAACATCAACATTGGCGGGGGCGGCACCATATGAGCTGAAATAGGACACCTGCCCCAAATAAGAGCTGGTGAGGGCCAGGGTCTTAATTGGGAACCGACTGGTTCGTCTTTCGGACCTGCATGCAACACCACCTGCAGCATCGTAAAATGGTTGGGATTTCGCTATTTTCAACATGGCCGCTGTGCACTCTGTGCAGGCCACTTTAAGGAGTCACGAAATGGTGATTGGGGGCGGGGGGGGGAGGGGGGAGTATTCATCAGCGTGTTCCAAGATTATGACAATCAGCTCCTGATTATCCTCATTTCTATTAAACAATGTGAATCTATATTCAAAAAGAGGCTTGGGACTTAAAGCTGCATAGTCTGATGACAACATCACATTTTCAAAACCATAGCAATTATCCGGATTTGATTCTAGATGTCTAACTTAAATACTGGTGCACTTATCGAACATTTGTCACCACATAGAAGGGAATACAAATTAATTTGGGATGTTTGCACTTCAAATATCTCAAAAGTTACTCATTTAAAATAAAAGTTACTTCCAGCTAAAATTAAGGTAGATTATAACGATCAACCTAATATATTTATCTCAGAAAATGGCAGAAACTCAAAAAACCATGGGACTATGCAACTTTAAGCACAGAAATGAGGCGTGGATATGGAGACAGCAAACTTAAAGGTGCCAGGTATGGACTAGCATGGCCAACCAATGCCCTCCAATATTATGGGTATTCTTTTTTTTTTTCAATTCACTTCTTTATTTCAGACTCCATCTCTTGTACTTAGACAAGCATAGGTCCACACGAATGTGATATATGAGAAAATTACAGCATGACGAGATATACAAATAAGTAAATAATTGTCATGTGACCAATACATTTTAATAATACAAAGCCGGTTTCAAATGTACATTGTGTTTATTTCTTTATTACACCACCAATGCTGAACGTGGCTGTTTTCAGTGCCCTGTGAGGTGATCAGTAATTTTCTCCTAACAGTACTTGTACCTTTTTACCGGTACTACTTTCAATTTAGGCCAGTTGGAACAAGAAACAACAGAAATGACAAAGAAAGTAGTCCCTGTCTGCTTTCAATTTTCATATTCAATCCAAATCTTTTTAAAAAGATGAAGAAAAAAAGTATTATTAAAGCTGCATAGTCCGATGAAGCATCACATTTTCAAAACCAATGCACTCACTTATATTTGATTCTACATATCTAACTTGAATACTGATACTCTTATTAAGCATTTGTTGCCACATAGAATGGCATACTGACTGACTCAATTTAATAGAACCTGTTACTGCATGCTTATCAACATTTATTTTGCATGTTTGCACTTAAAGTTAGCCATTTAAAATAAAAGTTACCGCAAACAAAACATTTATCTCAGAAAAATGGTCGAAACTCAAAACCATCGGATTATGCAACTTTAACTAATAATAAGCATATCGTGTAAAAAATAATTAGCATTGTCTTTCCACCAATATAGGACTTAGATTCCTGGGATCAATATCCAAGTAGGGTTGGCCGCTGCACAGCTCCCATCTAATTATATATCAATCCATGTTAGGTGTGACCCTAATGGTCGAAAGACATGTATATGTACGGCATGTTCGTGTTTCTCAAGAGCGGCATCTATATGTACAGCATGTCCATGTTTCTCAAGAGCTATGCCTAGCCGATCTGTATTTAAATACTGAGTTAGCAGTTACGATACATGTCCATCTAAACATAGTTGAACGAAGGCTTTACACTGAGGCCAGAGAATGTAATGGTGAAACTGGATAGTGATACCATCTATTCCTCACGCGCTGTACTTCCGGTTACTCGCTGTCACTCTCCCAGCACATGGGAACTTGGCCACAATCTGCTGCAGAGCAATTAGCCTGCCAGAGTCAAGAGTACACAATTGGCCATCCAAGGCTATATCCACACTTGTTGTATAAACATGGGGGGGGGAGGCATATTTTGTATAATAGATGTTAACGGGTTAGTTAAAAGATATATTATAAGAATGAACTTTGGTTATTTTTTTCTTGCATGTCCTTGCTAGTAAAAAAGGGAAAGAGTGGTAACGGATTAGTTAAATTACTAAAGAAAGGACAGATTTTTCTTACAATTTCTTGCTAGTAAAAAACAAGATTAAAGAAAAAGGGTAATTGATTAGTTGAATCACTATATATATTTTCTTGCATGTCTTGCTCCCATTCCCCACCCCCCTTTTATTTTATATAACTCAAAATAACCGGGTGTGGGATTTTATTGCTCGTGTATGCAGGCAAATATTGTCACTATATTTTAGTTTAAACTATAATCATCAATGAAAGATATATTTAATAAATGAGTAATTTGGGGCCGTGAGTGAGGGGTTGGAGCCATCTAGATTTTGAAGTACCATATTGTACTAGTACGTGGCTTCATTCTATGGCCTATGTGAGAGTTTCAAAATGACGCTCCTACTATTACTTAGCTTCTGAACTTTAGAATTCGTAGAATGGCCAGTTACGCAAAGTTAATATAATATGTGTACATTGTAAAGGCACAGATGACATGTGTGCATGGTTAGCATAGCATATGCAGGTGGTACACATAATATGTGCACATGGTACAAATAAACATGTGGACATGGTACACAGTGTGTGTATATGGTACACGTAACATGTGTATGGTACACGTAACATGTGTATGGTACACGTAACATACATGTGCATATGGTGGACATGTGCATGGACAGTGTGTGTAGATGGTACACATAACATGTGTGTATAGTACACATAACACATGGTACACATAAAATCATACATGGTGCATATGTACATATGATAACATAACATGTGCATATAGTGACATAACATGTGTGCATGATACACATAACATAAATTGATGCACATAACATACGTGGTAGACATAACACCATACATGGTACACATAACACCATACATGGTACACATAACGTGTGCATGGTACACATAATGGGTGTATGGTACACAATGTGTGTATGGTACACATAATGGGTGTATGGTACACATCACATACATGATGCACATAACATCGTATATAGTACACATAGCATGTGCACATAATGTGTGTATGGTACACATAACATACATGATGCACATAACATACCATCATACATGGTACACATAACATGTGCACATGGTACACATAACATGTGCACATGGTACACATAACGTGTGCACGATAATATCCTTTTCAGGATAACACGTCTCGATATTGTAACAAACTCATTGGATTCAGTGCGGAGAGAGGTTACTCCAAATTCCTTAGCGAGGTGGTACCGTGTCACATATCATGTGTTGTATGATAACAAAGACCCTATAACCCTAAGACGGCTGACTCAGCCTGTATTATGTAATCAAGAGAACAGCCAGCGCACCAGGTTGTTATAATGGGTTGTGCGAATAGTGTGTGTGCTTGAGCGTGTGTGTGCGTGTGTCAGTGTGCTGGAAGAAGGATGCTGGGGGAATGTGTGTATGGTGGGTGGGGTGGAGAGGTGGAGGGGCAGGGTGGGGGTCACGGTGGTGGTGTTAGTTCTATAGGAGTAGCAATATGCAACCAGTGGGGGGACCCCCCCGCTTACATCAGGGGGTTGTGAGGTGTGGTGTGAGAGTGCCAGGTGAGGAGGGGAGGTGTAGAGGGAGTGCAGGGGAGGAAGAGGGAGTGTGGGGGAGGCGGAGAGGAAGGGGGAGGGGAGGGAGGTGTGGTGTGAGAGCGCAGGGTAAGGTGGATGAGGAGGGAGAGGGAAGGGTATGGATGGGAAGGATGGTGAGGCAGGGGGAGGGTGGGGGGGAGGGGAGGTAGGGGAAGGGAGGTGAGGCCGGGATGAGTGAGGGGCGGACGGAGCAGAGAGCACGAGAGGGAGAGAGCGGGTTAATGAGGGAGGGCGGGGCAGAGGGAGGTGGGGACCAGGCAGTAGGTGCAACATCGGCATCCAACTGACAGGCAATCTCTCTTTTTTTATTTTAAGCTCACCTTGTATGTCTTTACATGTGAAACACCAGCCAGCAGCGGGGAGCGGTCTTAATGTTATAGGGTCTTTGATAATAACCATCCAGCTCACGACACACGAAGGAAATGTGGGGCTTGTCACGTGGTGGGTCCTCACAGGGCGGGTGCAATTTGACTCTTGTTGAGATAGCCGAATACGTTACTTTCTGAATCTTATTAACTTAAAGTTGCATAGTCCGATTCTTTTTGAGTTTCTGTCTTTTTCTGAGATAAACATATTAGGGTGATCGTTTTAATCTACCTTTCTTTAGTTTGAAGTAACTTTTATTTTAAAAGGCTAGCTCTTGAGATATTTGAAGTGAAAACGTACCAAATAAATTTTGGCAAGCATGCCAAAACTCGTGTCACCATAGGCTTCTGCAGTAACAGGTTCTATTAAATTGGCTTGTTATTCCATTATATGTAGTGACACATGTTTGATAAGTGCACCAGTATCTAAGTTAGATATGTGGAATCAAGTCTAGATCACTGTTTTGGTTTCGAAAATGTGATGTTTTCATCAGACTATGCAGCTTTAATCCGATAAAAGCATGGCATTTTCAGAACCAAACACACTTACCTAAATTGTATTCTATATATCGAACTGAGATACTGATGCAAGCATAACACGTTTATTGCTGCATAGAAGGAATACAAACGCAAGTCAATTTAATGGAATCTGTCACCGCTGAAGCTAGATAAAGCGATTCACCCCATATTGTTATGTACAGTAGGGGATTAACCTATTAGAAAAAGTGGCGAACGGCTGGACAAATGAAATGAGCACATATTTTTAATTTAAAAAGCTGAATATATTCTTCAAATACATCTTTATATTTACCCACTACTTTTGAATTGTTGAACAAATTATGTAGCTTGATAGACTTTAAAAGTCAAATATAGAGCATTCTTGGGTCGCCGTCTTGCTTGTTGACATCCTCTGCCATTTCACCAACTCTATGCCACCTTAGGTAGACACTGGATGCTGGAACCAGGTATTCCACTTCCTGATCCATACTAAAACGGTTTTCGCTCGTTTTTAGACTACGTTGTTATTCACTGCTACACTGGGTAGGGGTGAATCTATTATCTACGCTGAAGCCTATGGTGTCCAGCATTTTGGTATGCACGCCAGCATTAGCTTGCATGTTTGTTTTTGTTCAAGATCTCCAAAGTTAACTCTTAAAAATAAGAGTAATATAAATTACTACGATGTAAATTAGGTTGTAATGATCAAGTAAATATATGTATTTAAAAATATGGCATAAACTGAGAACCGTTGGGCCTATGCAATTTGCATCCCACTCCGCAACAAGAATTAACACAATGGTTACCTTGAAACCTATATCTGTTTCATATTTCAATTTAATCACCGAACTTCTTGCTTATCCAACTAACATGGTGTGTATTCCTGATCTGGTTTAGAATTATATTCCAGCCAAAAGAATACATTCAGGACTCATTGAAGTATGCGGCAACTCTTGTTCGCCAGGGAATTGACCGTTTTCATACTGACTTAAAGTAGCAAGGAATTCAAGTGGCAATGCAGGTACAATTCATGACTGTGATACAGTACACCAATACATGTGATTTGTTTTCATTTAATTTTAAAAAGGCTTTAAAAAAACCCAAAGAAACCAACAATAAATCACCCCGGAATAACTGTTTGTTAGTAAATCTACAACAGGAGCAGACAGTATGTACCCTGGTGTGTTTTTTTGTTTTTGTTTTTGCTTATATGCAATACTTTTTAAATAGATTAAGGTGTTTAAGTGTTGGCGTTAAATCGTCCCCTTTTGTATTACATACGATTTATTTAACGAAATAGGTTACACATTTTTTAAGTAGGTGTGTAGTTAGTACTCCTATGTCCCAGTTTTGTGTGTTGATGCTTAATATCATGTAAGTGTAATAATGTCACATTGAGGTGTACATAGTTATCTTTTCTGGGATATTGTAGGTTTTGTGTTGAAGGTTAAATAATATTTATTTAACTACCTGTAGTTCGCCGCTTTTATAACTTGAATATCGACTTTATATAGATTATACATCCGTTTACTTATGTATTCATACATATGTATTTATATATTATATATATGCATATATATATACATAAAAACAAGTCGTATTTTCTCCTATCTTCTAGCGATAAAGTCATGCCCTTACCTACATTTATTTGTTAAATCATGTGCTTTTGATAATTATTTTTGGATATCTGACTTCTCTTTTATAGTTAAAAAAAAGAAATTTTGTTTAATCGGTAAATGTACTGTATATTTTTTTTAAACCGAATCAGGTTATAAGTTAGTTTAGCCATCATTAGGGAAACACAATGCGTGACATTACTATAAAAGGTTCTATCTGACAAAGTGACCGAATTGGTGTTATGGATGTAAAAATGTTCTATCTACAAAAGGCTATCATGCAGTTACACAACTGTTTCTCAACTGGTATTTTTCACTGAGATATATTACAAATAATATCGTTCTATCTGCTTTGCTATCAGGCAGTTACACAGCTTCAGTCCTCATTATTTCGAAAACACCATTTTGTCAGATAGAACCTTTTTATAGTAAGATCGCGAATGGTCGGACCGTTATCAGTGAGTTGGAAACCAAAGGCCACTTTCATAACAAAGAGCCTGATAATATTTGGGATGGAATATTTATGCATACCAGAAATGTCATATTATATTAAACGTGTTGGGAAATTCGGTTGATAGCTCCCTTTAAAGGTTGTCTCGTGTTTATCGCACTTTGAATACACATGTTAAATCATGTGCTTTTGATCATTATTTTTGGATACCTGACTTTTCTTTTATAGTTAAAAAAAAGAAATTTTGTTTAATCGGTAAATGTACTGTATATTTTGTTTAACCGAATCAGATTATAAGTTAGTTTAGCCATCAGTAGGGAAACACAATGCGTGACCTAACTCAGGGATGAAAGATCTCCGCGATTCCGCGGATTTCCGGGACTTTTCAATCCCTCAGCACCATCAGCGTATACTAATATGTGGTGCTGCGACCGCAGCACTATCAGTGTACACTACTAATACATGCTTCAAATGGCGCAGCACTATCAGCGTATACCAATATATATGTAACCCGACTTCCGGGAATTTTCCGCGATTCCCTGACTATGCTAAACCTATGGGAGAATATCAGCATTTCCGCTTTTTTTCCCGGAGAGCACTTTCATCCCTGCTTACTATAAAAAGGTTTTATCTGACAAAGTGACCAAATTGGTGTTATGGATGTAAAAATGTTCTATCTACAAAAGGCTATCACGCAGTTACACAACTGTTTCTCAACTGGTATTTTTCACTGAGATATATTACAAATAATATCGTTCTATCTGCTTTGCTATCATGCAATTACACAGCTTCAGTCCTCATTATTTTGAAAGCGCCATTTTGTCAGATAGAACCTTTTTATAGTAAGATCGCGAATGGTCGCCCCGTTATCAGTGAGTTGGAAACCAAAGGCCACTTTCATAACAAAGAGCCTGATAATATTTGGGATGGAATATTTATGCACACCAGAAATGTCATATTATATAATATACCTATATTAAACATGTTGGGAAATTTGGTTGATAACTTCCTTTAAAGGTTGTCGTGTTTATCTCACTTCGAATGCACTATTAAACTTAATTCTGTGTAAAGCAATTCGATTTGTCTTTGTCTTGTATCTTTTCACTCATGGAGATGATGAAGATTTCAAATATTACGTCTAGCACAGGATTTGAACCCACTTCTTGCCATTTTGGGACTTGCATACTAACCATTACACTACCTCGGCTCCCTGATAGTTGGTTGATTGTTGGATTTTAGGTCCTGGCAACATCTAATGTCATATCAGGACGGGTACCGACTTGTGACAGTGCGCACCCATGGCGACTTTATAGTGCTGCCCCACTGGGAAATCAGGCTTCTGGCATCAGTCATATTATCCCCGACACTGAGCTAACCAGTCCTTGCCCTATCCTAATAATGTTGAGCGCCACTAGGAAGTGACAAGTATCAATTTTTATAAATCATTGGTTTGACTCGACCGGGAACCGAACTCCCGATCTCCTGCGCTCTACCGATACTGATGCACTCACCGTATTCATGTGTACTAATGTCCCCACCCCATGACCTTTTTAATCATTACCTCTAGTTCCAAAAGCTAGTAATATTTCATCTACGTAGTCATAAATGTTTGATAAGTAAATATTTCATCTACGTAGTCATAAATGTTTGATAAGTAAATATTTCATCTACGTAGTCATAAATGTTTGATAAGTAAACGGTGTTCCAGTATTTCAGTTTGATAAGTAGGATTAATTCTAGGCAAGTTCTTTGGGTTACAAGATTTTATTATTCAATCGGATTATGCACATTTAATATAATATATAAAACTAGCTTTAACCCGTGCTGTGCATGGGTAAAACTAGGCTCCACATCAATCCTTGGACTGATATATATATATATATTCATTCAATCTGTCTATATTCAGAGACCATGCATATATCTAGATTCTGTACTATATTCCGGATTCGTGCACAGTCCCACTTCATATAGTGCCGCCATCTGGTGGAATCCATCTGTACATTTATACGTTAAACCATATCGGTGGCACTATCTAAAGGGGCTGTCACATTACGGCGTATGGCGGGAGCGTATTGAAAACCTACGTACGCCATCGGGTGCCACTTTCGGGTGTGTTTGAGCGTATGAGGAGCGTATGAAGAGCGTATGCGTAGCGTATGTGTAGCGTATGGGACGATGGAGCGTGCTGTGACATTTTTTGACAGTATGGGCCATACGCCCTCATAGGTCGCGTTTTTTTGAGCATGCACAAAAAAATTTGGACGGACGGATTTATGAAAGCGTATGGCGGCGTATGCATCATAGGCTTCACATACGCCGGCGTGTTGCGGCACTGGCGCGTATGCGGCGTATGGCGACGTATATACGAGCCGCTACGCCGCCATACGCTCCTGCCAAACGCCGTAATGTGACAGGGCCTTAAAGGCGCTGTCACATTACGCGTATGCGGGAGCGTATGCGGCGTAGCGGCTTATGTCATATACGTCCCATACGCACGCATACGCTACGCATACGCCGCCAGTGCCGCAACACGCCGGCGTATGTGAAGCCTATGATGCATACGCCGCCATACGCTTTCATAAATCCGTCCGTCCAAATTTTTTTGTGCATGCTCAAAAAAACGCGACCTATGAGGGCGTATGGCCCATACTGTCAAAAAATGTCACAGCACGCTCCCATACGCTCCCATACGCTCCCATACGCTACGCATACGCTCTTCATACGCTCCTCATACGCTCAAACACACCCGAAAGTGGCACCCGATGGCGTACGTAGGTTTTCAATACGCTCCCGCCATACGCCGTAATGTGACAGCCCCTTAAGGGCGGAGTTAACAACACTCACGGTTATGTGACTCAAAATGGATGCCACTCTGGTGACCAAAGTTAGTAACAAAAAAAACCATCAAAATTAATATGAAATGCGTATGGTAGGCACAGAAAAAGCACGCTATTATTTATTAACAAGCTGTAAAATATTCTGATAAAACGCATTGGTGGGGAATGCAAATGGTCTATAAAGGAGTACAAATGGTTTATTAATGTAAATGATGTATAGGGCCAGGTGCATAAATGTATTTATGTAGTTGCTGGTGATTCTTTACTTGTGGTCAATAGTCATTGTGTATTAGGTGGATAGTTTGAATGAGGCACTCGTGTTAGTGTGTAAGGAGCCCCAAGAGCTCTACTCACTACCCCCCCCCCCCCCCAGCTGTTAGTCACAGATCACCACACACACACACACAGGAGGCAGGTGCAGGCCAAGCAGCCACACCACATGGTGGTGGTGGGTAGATCACAGTAGCCATGGTGACCCCAGAATGCTTACTGTTCATTGGTGGAACTATAAATGCTTGTTGCTGATTGGAGATAATGGTCAGGTGGTATGCCATATCAGATCCATGTACCACTATATAATAATAAACCTGAGGGTGCAAGCTCTCTATTTTTCACTCTTTATACTCTTCCTTTCTCTTCTTGCCTGTATTGATTTCCTATAAGCCTGCCTACACCACCCAGATGCCAGCCGTTGACTTTACAAACCGATACATCGTGAAGCATCAGTGGAGTATAACGATGCGCATTGGCAGTGCCGATTAGAGCTGCATTGAAGGGAATATTGAGTCAATTTAATAGAAGTTTTAGAACCTGCTACTGCAGAAGTCTATGGTGACCAAGCTTGCCAAAACTAATTTTCCATGTTTGCACTTCAAATATCTCAAAGTTTACTGATTAAAATAAAAGTAGCTTTAAACTAATGTAAAGTAAATACTAATGATCGATCTAATATATTTATCTCAGAAAAATTTCAGAAATTCAAAAACCAGCGGACTATGCAACTTTAACAGAGTAGTGATCGGAACGACCCTTAAACTTAACCACAGTTTGGTATTATATATAGATAATTTGTAGGATCATAAGTATGCTAGCATCTGGGCTGGATTTATAAGATCAAATCTTTGATAAGTGTTACGATTTAGAGGTATTGATGCTGTTTGTTTGTTGTTGTTTTACGTCCTAGCAACATCTAAGGTCATATCAGGACAGATATTGATGCTTTTATCGGACTATGCAGGCTTAAGAATAGAATGCACTAAGTTCATCAATGTTGAAAGCGCCCTCTAGCGACATCAGCACCGCCAGGAAAACTGCCAGTTATAACGCGATTCTTTGCGACCATAAAATGTCATCGCCAAAACAGTGGGGTCATGCGAAATCGGGGTTCAGTTGATTGAATTACCTTTGAATCGCATTATATCAGAATTGGCGTTAAATAGAGAGGCTGTTTCACTAGTTCATCAAAATTCGCGTTAAATAGGAGCGCGGTATAACAGGGGTTCGTTGTAGTTTATCGCATTATATCAGAATTCGTGTTAAATCGGGGCACAGTATAACGGTGATTCACTGTAGTTCATCGCGTTATATCAGAATTACTGTACTGTAGTTCGAACTATGACCACACCACTAAACCTACATGCCAGAACACATACTATATCAGTATCATTTTAAATACAAGTCACGTTTTTGGTTCTTTTATTTTGCTGTCCAAATACATTGTGTGTGAAGAGCTATACATGTATTGTCTGTCATTGCTGTAGGATACATCCGAAAGGCAGAACCCAAATACTTAGGGCCTAATGGAGAACCCAACTGTTCGTTTTTGTAATATGTACAACTGTCGTTTTGCTGCCTGAAATGGAGGGACATTTTCGCAATTTGTCACTGCGGGTGATTCGGCGGAAACGACACGAGGCAAGAGGCCCCCCCCCCCCCCCCCCCCCCCACATACACTTGGTGGAAGCATTCAGTCTGTTCTGTCCACCTAATTGCACCGCAGGCTTCCACCTTTTCCACCATTGTTGCTACCAGCCTCACTCTCCCGCTATCTGCTGCTGCTGCGCGAACATTTCCCACCCACCCACCCGACTTTCTGATACTATAACCCAGGGTGCGTCTGGTGTTATGCCGTATCAGAAAGAAACCAGGTTTACCTGCACTCTTTGCCTCCATGTCGTTCCCTTAGTCAAATCACATATAGTCAATATATCGCCTTCCTAATACCTCAGTCACACTACTGCTTGCGACCACTTTGCAACCACAAAAAAAGGTTGGTCGCAGAGGTCATCGGTGGTCGCAGACCGATTTCTGGACAGTGTGGTCGCAAGGGGGTTCCAGCTATTGCACTAAAAACAATCTTGCAACCATTTCGGTCACAGTCCACAACCATTGCTTTGATCATAAGGTTGGTGACCATTACTTTGGTTGCCAGTGTTCTTTAGCACAAAGTTGTCACAAGCCATAGTGTAACTGGGGCGTAAAGGTGTTTTTTATAAGGCATTGCTTACGTGAGAATGAATTAAAGACTCACAAAAATTAATGTACCAACGCTAGTTTTCGCACAGGTAGCCACAGAAATAGATTTAAAGTATTTGGACATGCACAAAGTTAAAATGTGAAAAAAACAACTTACTACTTTGTCTTTGATGCAGAGCAGCACCTTACACAATAATGGGACGAATTTTATCTGTAATTTGGAGACCAAAATCCCCATAAATAATCAGTAACAAATGTACTCATTATTTTATTCAATACATAGTAATCCAGTTTCAACCCTCTGTTGGAACTAGGCCAAGTTCATTAAAAATCTCACTTTCACAACATGATGATAGGAAAGGAGAAAGTTTATACACAATGAACAAACATACTTTAATCAGGATTCATGTAATCCAAGGTAAACCAAGGTCAGCACATAGATGGCTTTCTTTCTTCTATATTTAAAACAATGATTTCCTCCTAAAAATGTGTGAGGTCCAGGAGTTTAAAAATGTTAACACTATCTCAAATGCATACTGAATGCCCTTGTGGTATAGCAATTCTAAAATTGAAACATTATCCCAAATGCATACTGATGCCATTGTCTCATAGCTTATTTTAATAGCAATAAAGCAATTGGTTGCTTCGTGTCAGAAAGTCAGTCGAGGCCTACTCGATTGGCAACATCGGTTTAACTTCAGTCTTGAACCGCAGTGGCAATCCAATAAAGTAAATGGCACCAGCTCGTGTAAAGCAGTTATTTACACAAGTTTGTACAAATGAAATCCCTATTTACTGCCATTTACTCTCAAACTAGTAAAACCCAGAGCCATTTCGAAGTTAAGGCAACATAGTTTCTCAAACAGGATCATAAATATATGGAAGTCTCCCACAAAATGTTATTGATGCTGAGTCAATTAATTCATTCAAGAATAGATTAGAAAAAGCATGGGCGGATGATCCAGGGAAATTTGACCCCTTATTCACCACATGCTACTAATTATTCCTTGTGTTGCTGATTTACTCGCACTCAAGCAAAAATGAGAGACAAATAAGTGTTCACACTTCCTGTTTACCATTCGCTATATCGCTATATACACATCTTTGTGTAATTAGGGCTATATTTACACGAGTTCACGTAAGCCTTTAAAGGTGCATAATCCAATGAGTTTGAGTTTGCGCCATACTTTCTTAAATGTGTATAATAAGTTGATCATATTTTGTCTTAGCTGAAAGTAGCTTCTATTTTAATAGGTTAACTCTGGGGCTATTTATTTATAGGTGAAAACATGCTAGATAGGTTTGGGGTGCATGTCAAGATACCTGACATCGCAGGTTTCAGCATTGGCAGGTTCTATTAAATTGATTTAATATACCTTCTATGCAGCAATAAATGGTTAATGAGTGGACCGATAGCTCGGTTGGACACGCATGATCAAATATCGATAAGTGTTTTGGTTTATGAATATTTCATTTTTGTCAGAGGCTAAAATTACGTACCCTTAAAAGGGTACGACTCTGTACCCTCAATTGTTGGGATAATTTAGTTTTTAACAGTTCTTCAAGGAGCCAGAGACAACAAAGCCTCCAGACCCCATCCCCCATCCCCCATTCTGTGCACCCCCAAATTATCTTCTAGCGGAAACCCTGATTGGATTATACAGCTCGATGATAGATACCTGTCTGTTGTAATAGGGGTGAGAACTGGTCTCACAGGCAGTGCACATTATCTAGCAAAGCAGTGTGACAGTGTATAGCAAAGTCTGACCCAGCACTGAGCAGTTATTGCCGACGCAAGTGTTTTCATCACACACAACAAAACAAAAACTCACAGAAGCTATGGGAACACAAACATTTTCACATTCATTCAAAGTATACAACAGGTGAGGAGTGAGGAGTGAGGAGTGACATGCACACCAACATTTTTCAGTATGTTTTCACTTATAAATAAATATTCCCCAAGTTAACATTTCTAAAAGGAAAGCTACTTCAAGTTCATGTACAAATCTATGGTTTAATCAAATGTTTGACTCTGCCACTACCACTTCCTACACAATGAAGATGGCATGGGGGGGGCGGACGGACAACCCCACACACTGTCCTCATTTTCAGACTTTCCAACGATAACAAATAATTAAATTTCAGAACAGTTGTGTTATTGTGAAAAGAAATAGGAAAGGGAGAAATCTATTTTGCTACTTTTGGTATTGCCACCTCCCCCGCTCCCCCAACAAACAAAAAACACCTCTGATATTCTCTCACCCCAAACAAACAAACAAAACACCCTAACCGAAACCATTTCTGACACCCCTCCTTCCAAAAAAAAAAAGGGAAAGAAAAAAGTAAACCTATTTAATAATTTAACACCTCCGTCATCACAAAAACAACCCTCCCCACCCAATTTAAAATACAATACCCACCCCCGTACCCCCACCCCCCTAAAAAGGTGAAAATGCACAAAAACCCAGCCGTACTTGGCGCCACTTTCTATGCTATTGCGACTTGCTCTTCTTCAACTCGCGGATCTGAGAGATGAGCCCTTTAATCTTGTCGTACGTGCCGACGGCGTCGGGTAGGTTCTCGAAGGGGATGTGGTCCTGCACGCCGACCCGGAATCGCGTTGCATCGGGCAGATCCTCCGTGCACACCTTCGTCACCGGCGTACCCATCGTCTTCTCGATCGACGCGCTGTTCGATCTGTTCAGCGCGCTGTCGGGGCTGCGTGACGTCACCGGGGTCACGCACGGGTCGCCACCAGGGGCCGCCGCACCGCGCGGGGTCATCGGAGTCAAGGGCGGGGTGCCCGGCGGGAGAGGCGGGGCGGGCGGCGTCTGCGGCGGCGGTCCGGCCGGCAGTGGCACCGGCAGAGGGATGGTGCCGCCACCGGGGGTGCACGGCGGGGCCGGCACGGTGAAGCGGTGCGGCCGGGGTTCCTGCTCCGGCTGCTCCTGCTCCGGACTTCCGCGCGCTGGGGTGCCGGCCGAAGAGCCCTGCGACGAATCGTTCTCCCCGAGTTGCTCCCGAAGCAGGCTCTGCTGTGCCTCCAGCTCCTCCAGTGTAGGGGTCGTCGAACGCGCCGCCATGCTGCCCCGGGAGCTGCTGCGGCTCAGCGCATGCGCACCGCCACGGTCTGCAAGACACAACGCGCCCCGCGGGCAGGTTGGTTGTGTGGTTCGTTTTGGGGGTAGGGGGAGACATGCAATTAAAAACAACGAGAAGAAAGAGGAAGAGAGAGACAGGCGGGGAGGGGGGAGGTAGAGGAAGAGAGCGGGAGATGAAAAGGAAGGAGTAGAGAAAGAAGCAAAAGGAAAGAAAAATAGTGGGAATGAGAGGGAGAGGTGAGTGAGAGGGGGAGGGAGCGGAAGAAGTAGAGAAAAGGGAATAGTAGGAGTGAGAGTGAGAAGTAGGTGAGAGTGAGAGTGGCAGATGAAGAAGTAAGAGTCAAAAGTAGAGGGAAAGGAAAATAGTGAGGGGTAAGTGATTGTGAGAGGAAGAGGGAGAGAAAGAATTAGAAAAAGAAGTAGAGGGAAAGGGAAATAGTTGGAGTGAGAGGGAGATGTGAGTGAGAGATCCAAGTTTACTTTAAATAAGAAACCTATCAAATTATAGTGGAGCCAAGGCACACCATTCACCCACACATCGGGTGAGAACCATCATAAACAATGTTGGGTGATAGGGGTTTTACATCCTTGCAACATCTAAGAGTCATCAAGAAGAGGTACCGATCTGTAACAGCGCACACCCATGAATCTTTTGTTGTTGTAATTTCTTAAATGTCCCACTGGGATACCATGGCCCGATATCTCACTTATTCCGATACTTGAGCCGACCAGAAAACACCAGCAGGTTTCTAAGTAAGCAAGGCTCTTGAACCCATTACTAACAGCAACTCAACTCTCGATGAGTTCCCCCTAAAAATTGGGTCCACTATTCAAGGAAGTGGGGGAGGGCATCAAAACTATCAACTAACTGTGCTGTTAACACTTAGAGTTAGCGATAATAGTTCAAACATGGCTCATCTAGCCACCAAAGGCTTTAGACAGGCTGATGGAGAAATCAATAGGAACCTGACTTTGGTCATGTTGATCTTTCCATAGGCTCTGACACTATCAAAGTGGTGTAGTTAGAACCTCTGTAACGCATAACAAAAGATGATCGCGTACTGTCATTAAGAATCGAGTCACCAAACTGATGGTGTTTACGAAATGCGACAAATTCAAATGAGCAAAATCAAGTTTTCCAAGTACCTGCTCTTATCCTGTAATTCTATGACTAATCGTCGCTAGTAATCTTATATGTATGTTTGTTGGTGCTGTTTTAGATCAACCATGTGAGATTGAAGGTTACGGCAGTGCGTTTTAGATATTAGGTCTAAATCTAAGAACACAATCTTTTAAAACAGGATACTAACATTATCAACTGTCAAACCACAAGCACTTTAATAGTAATACAAGTATACTATATACAGCTGATAACAATATTTTGTATTCAGTAATTTCTATTTTCTTCGTCATTTAACCGAATGTGCAAAATAACTGAAGAGAATAACTAAAATTGAGATTTGAAAATATAAATTTGGATTTTGTTTGTTTGTTCTTGTCATAGCAAGGTCATATCAGGACGGGTACCAACTTGTGACAGTGCACACTCATGGCAACTTTATAGTGCTGCCACACTTTGAGACCAGGCCACCAGTACCATGACCTGATATCCCACTCAGTAATGTTATCCTGACACCGAGCCAACCAGTCCTTGCCCTATCCTAACAATGCTGAGCGCCTTGCTATGCAGTGACAAGTATCAATTTTTAAGTCATTGGTTTGACTCAACCAAGGTTCGACCCCATGAACCCATGAGTTCAGATCCCCCGATCTCCCAAAACAGGAGACGCACGCTCAACTCATTTGGCCATCCTGTCTGGTCATGGATTTTTGTAAGCAACAGCCATAGTTTTTTTTGTTTACAAAAAGTTATTGAAATCAACAGGGGTAAATGTGGGTTTGTAATATAGTGAGTGACCATTGGGCATAGCTTCATTATTACCGAAATCAACATCATGCAACAGTAAATCATGATATGTAATGTATTGACAATTTATATACAGCTTTGTTATTATTGAAATAAACGTAGTAAAACAGTAGATGTGGGTTTGTAATCTTCTGACAATTGGATATATGCTTTGTTATTATTTAAATCAGCACTGTGAAACAGTAAATCTGTGTTTGTAATGTAGCGACCCTTGGATATGGTTATTATTGTGATAGGCCACAGTAGCAGGCAGTCCATTCAGGGCACTGCCTGGTGGCTAGCATGCCACCACCTGGCACAGCGGAACTGCGCCAGCCTGCAGCGTAGTCCCTGCAGCCACCGCGTGGTGGTGGAGCTCATGTACGGACTGTTAGTCTTGAAATCAACACAGGTAAACAGTAAATCTGTTTGTAATCCAGCGACCATTGGATACGGTTGTTATTGAACTCAACACAATGAAACAGAAAATCTGTTTGTAATGTAGCGACCATTGGATATGGTTGTTATTAAATCAACACAATGAAACAGTAAATCTGTTTGTAATGTAGCGACCATTGGATATGGTTGTTAATAAATCAACACAATGAAACAGTAAATGTGGGTTTGTAATGTAGCGACCATTGGATTTGGTTATTAGTCAAATCAACACAGTGAAACAGTGAATGTAGGTTTGTAATGTAGCGATCATTGCACATAGCTTCGTTACTACTGAAATCAACACCATCCAACAGTAAATCTGGATATGTAACATACTGACAATTAGATATAGTTTGGTTATTATTGAAGTAAACATTGTGAAACTGTAAATCTCGGTGTGTAATGTACTGACAATTGGATATAGCTTTGTTATTATTGAAATAAAAACTGTTAAAAATAAATCTCTGTTTATATTATACTTTTGTAGCGACAATTGAATTTAGCTTTGTTATTATCGAAATCAACCTGGTGAAACAACACCAAGAGAAAATATGAGTGAATGAAACCGACACGATCTCAGTACATCTATTACAGAGATTATCCACAAATAGCTTAGCGCTCTTTAGTTAGTTTGACATTCATGCTCCAGAAGGATCTGGCACTATCAAATGAGTTGGGAGCTCAAATAGCAAATTTGTGACAACATAAAAGATAGATGAAATTGTTCATGTTATGATAACATGGGTAATTCACGGGCGTACCATGATGACTGTACTAGCACAAGCAACATAAACTCCCCTAACTGGGCAGCGCTCAGGGTAAGCCTCCGAGATATTTTTGTGTGCCTATTTTTGTTCAGGATGTTCCTCAGAGTTGACTCCAAGACATCTCGCTTTTCAGACAGGAGGCAAAAAGCACCTTGAAAATGGCCGCCGAATTCGGTGGTTTCAGCCAATCAGAGCTCTTCTTTTCAATTGCAAATGGCTGCACCATATAATGGCCGCCATTTTTTTTTAAGGCATCTGCCAGCTAAAGTAGTTCAAACTAGTGCGACATCTGGAATATCTCCGAGGCGTACCTTGAATGCAACCCAGGACCGATGTCTGAGAACTACAGAACATTAGTCTCTTAGGCTGGGAGGGTGCTGCATTAACGGGGGAGCTAAGGATCATCAATAACTATGAATAAACTAACCGTAACACACCCCAGGGCCGTATACATGACGCGGTATTAGCGAGCAAAAACTGGTTTTGGCGGGGATTTCTAGGTTAGCGGCGAAAACTCAGTACGCAAGGAGCGGTGTTAGTGCAAACACACCGAGTGTAAGCTAACACTGATTCGGCCACTGCGTCCATTCATATGGATTTGTAGTTTTCAGCAATGTTTCCATATTCACACTGCTTAACAAAGGTTAGCACCGTTATGATTATTTTGTTAGTTTTAACCCCTCGTTGAGAGATTTAAAGATTTGCGTCTTTCATATGGCTAGTCCATGAACCACCTTTTTGCAATGTAGAAAGGTAGTTAGTCAGCCACTGAGTGAGTGAGTGAGAGAGAATCAGTGAGTGAGCGAGTAAATCAGTGAGTGAGTGAGCGATTCAATGTATGCATGAATCAGTGAGTGAATCAGTGAGTGACCTTTGCTCTGGCGCTGATACTATACTTGTTCTGATGAATAAACACTTTTGGGGGGAAAAAACCGTTTTGGGAGTAAAAATAATAATTCTAACATCATTTTACACTCCCTTTGTAAACAAAATTACCTTTGAAATCTCAATATATTTACCCTTCATATCAATTTATAGTTCTACATTGCTTACATCCTAGTTCTCGCTAACCCCTCCACAAAAGGCATCATACCCAAAAACATTGTTTTTCCGGTGCTAAGACACAATTTCCTGAGTACATTGACAATGGGGAACGACTCGAAGAGGCCCACATGGGTAGTGAACATATAGGATATACCTAACAGTTTAACAATACATTAAAAAAAAAAGACCACACAGAGAACATTGTTCATACATTGCACTGCTAAATTCAAGTCTGTCTTCTTATCCGACTTTTAGCCCACCCTCCCATCCCCCATTTTCCAAATCCTCACACCCATTAAAAAAAACTAAATTCATTTATTTAATTTTAACTTTTTCTGTGTGTGAAGTACTGATCTCCCGGGTCAAGTTGGAAGTACTCACCCTCTGCCCCGGGAGGCAGGAGTCTGCTGACCGGGGCCGCACGCCTCCCCTCACACACCTCGCCTGTACCCAGGGCACCCTCAACCCCAGGTGTCGGCCACGCCTGGCCCTGCCAGAGGACCGGCTGGGCGCCAGCGGTGTGGCGGCTGGCGGCTGGCACTGGTCGAGGTGGTAGGCGGTGTAACAAAGAGGATGGGGGTGGGGTGCCTGACGCGCAATGTGGGAAGCCGGGCATTTGTAATGGAAGAGCGCTTGGCACAAACGGTTCGGTGGAGGGTAGTGGCTGGGTGCAAGACGGTAGTGGCGGAAGAGTGCCTTGTATGGTGATTGGTGCAAGCAGTGGAAGGATACCTGGCAATGCTGGTGGAAGGGTGCCTGGTAATGTTGGTGGTGGGGTGTTTGGCAGTGGCGGTGAAGGAATGCCTGGTGGCAGTGGTGGTGGAAAGGTGCTTGGCAATGGCAGTGGTAGTGTGTTTGGCAATAGTGGTGGTGAGGTGTTTGGCAGTGGCGGTGGGGGAATGCTTGGCAATGGCGGTGGTGGGGTGCCTGGCAGTGGCAGTGGAGGGGTGTTTGGCAATGGCGGTGGAGGGGTGTTTGGTAGTGGTGGTGGAGGAGTGCTTGGCAATAGGGGTGGCGGTGGCGGTGTGCTTGGCGGTAGAGGCAGGGTGCCTGGCAATTGTGGTGGAGGGGTGCCGGGTGGCGGTAGAACACCGCAATGTATCTGTGTTGGGCAACTCACTGACAATGGTGGTGGAGAACCAGGCGGTAGTGGGGGTGGGGAGAGTGGAATCAGTAGCGGCACTAACGGAGGAGAGCCGGGTGGGAGAGGTGGCGGGGAGTCAGGGGGAGATTCCGGAGGTGGTGGCGGAGGTGGCAAAGAGGCGGTAGTGTGGTTGCGGAAAGCCACTGTGCGGTCATACTCCTCTTCCTCCAGCCGGTTCTGAGCGTAAGACCGTAATGGCATCTGTGCGTATGGGTAATAGTGCTGCCACCATGTGGAAGATGGCACAACTGGCGGTGGGCTGACCAATTCCGTCTCTGCGACACAGACCACTCGTAATTAGTGTACTCAACATCAGTGCTCTCCCAGAGGCATTTCATCAAAGCCACAACTCCTCTTAACAACCCTCAAAGTGCTAGTAATTTTGCTTTCCCAGTGTCGAAACAAAGCCTCATTTAGCATCAATTAAAGGAAAGAAAATTACAAGGGAGAGCACTGTTTCCATTTCCACGAAAGTGAAATTTTGCAATGATTATGGCCGTTATATAAATATTTTTTTAATGGAAATTTTAAAAGTTGATATACTATATTCTTATGTAGACTATACATATGCCACAATAAAACTGAATTCAGAGTTGCCAAACCTAAAGGCCGGACTCTCGGTGGTAGGACAAATGGGTTGGTTGCTAATTAGGGGCCTGGCCTGGCCCACCCCATCTCCTCATTAAGATGTGGTCATCTTCCGATAGAGTTACATGACACTTCCGCCAGGGTTAATGTTTATAACACCGCAGTAAATGTTTGTCAGGATTGCCTGAATCCAATGGTCTTGAGTTTGTTATTATCCTTTTGTAAATTAATTTTTTTAATAGAAAAACATTAGGTTGACCATTATAATCTACCCTACGTTTCAAGTAATTCTGATTTTAAATGGGTATTTTTTAAAGAAATATTTTAATGAAATTTATGGAAAAACACATTAGGTTGACAATTATAATCTATCCTACTTTTCGAGTAATTGTTATTTTAAATGGCTAGCTTCAGCGATATTTGAAATGAAAATGTGCCAAGTTAATTTTGGTGTGCATATAACAATTCTGACATCATATGGCTGGTCGGTTGTTGGAGCTTTACGTCCTGGCAACATTCAAGGTGATATCAGGATGGGTACCGACTTGTGACAGTGCACACTCATGGCAACTTTATAGTGCTGCCCCACTGGGAGACCAGGCTGCCATCATCATGTCCTGATATCCCACAAAGTCACATTATCCTGATACTGTGCTAACCAGTCCATGTCCTATCATAATGCAGAGCGCCAGGCCTAGATCTTTCATTTCTGATATATTGAGGCGTGACACAGACCAGTAGCATGTCAAAGTAAAGGGGGAGTGTGGGGGGGGGGGGGGGAGAGAGCCAGGCCAGGCCGCTGACAAGGTTCCTTAATTGGTTGGTTGTTGGAATTTTTACGTCCTGGCAACACCCAAAGTCATATCAGCACGGGCGGTCCCTTAACTGATTGATTGATTGATTGATGGTTGCTTTACGCCGTGTCGGCAGTATAGGCCATATTCATGGCGAGAATTGTTTGGCTTTTATTCAGACCATCGCTTTTACATTTTACGGTCCCTTAATAGTGTCAGGGGGGACGGCGGAGTCCAGCCTTTAACTCATTTGCAATTTAGAATTAAACGGTCAAAATTACACACCTCAGGACATTTTAAAATTTTGTCAACAATAATTGCATAGAAATGCTTAGATTATTAAAGCAGACAACAATTTGAAACACAGCACACAAGACGAATAAAACCCATTTTTAGCTGTTCTTGTGGCGTTCGCAACCCCTTTGCATGATTCAAATATAATACCCATGCGTTATCGTATTGGGATTGTACACAAGACGCACACCTATGCAGGCTGTGTTGCACAGCGTCAAACCTTCCTCGTGCGCTACCTGGATATGTCTAACTATAAGCACGAAACTTACAATTCCAGCAGGGGGACGAGTGTAGAAGTGAGGTGCATGGACTCCCCAGGTGAAATGCCACATGCACAGGTAGCCATGAGTCGGTTGATTGCATCAGGGAGCTTAGCTACTCTAACGGTTAGGACACTAGCTCCGGAATAGCAGACATGTCGGTTTAACTCATGTGCTAAGTCCAATGCTTCCCCTTCATTTGAAAAATCCTCCTCCTATGACATTGGGTGTGCTACAGGAGGATGCACTATATCGTGTTTATTTGGGTTTTACGTCCTAGCAACATCTATGGTCAAATCAGGATGGCACGCTATACCCAAATGTAAGGCGTCATGGCCACACGGCATCATTCACGAACATGCTGCTATTGCTCTATGGTGCACTTGCACCGCAGAAGAAAACCAGATATAGTTAATTGATAGCATGCACACCCAGCAGTGTCCATAACAGAACGAAAGCAGGAAACGCAAAGCGCTTAGCTGTTAAATCATGCGTTCAGGTGTTTCTCTGCCCCAGTGAGAATTACACCGCACACAGCTCTGTTCGGCACAAAAACAAAACTAGAAGCAACATTGAGCAGGACCAGTGTCGGTAGAGCTATGTACATACAGACCTACTACTTAATCTATCACGCGAATACTTCATTCTGATGTCTTTAAGAGAGAAACCAACATGCTAGGTTATCAGCTTCTTTAGATAGCACCACAGAATCAGGCGCAATCACGACTTCCTTTGTGACTGAAATCTAGCAATGTTTTCCCATCAGATACTAAGCAATGCTGCAACAAATGGTCATGATCACCGCCACCTATTGCGAAGCACATGTTCCAAATATGGTCGATTCCATCCACCCCAACCACCAGACAAAACTATTAGTTGTTTGGGGTTTTACATCCTGGCAACATTTAGGGTCACATCAGCACTTTACCTGAGTTGCCGAGGTCCATGTCCTCCACGCAATGCCGCTTGGGTCCCTGTGGACCATCGACTACTGTGTTACTGTGAGTGCGCTTCAGTCCATTCGGCTGAAACAGAGGGTTTGAGAATGGCAATTCGGTGATAGGTTGATTACTGAACATCAATAATGCAAACAATGATGCAGTGGTTGGTTGGTTGTTGGAATTTTACGGCCTGACATCTAAGGTCATATCACGATGGATACCGACTTGTGACTGTGCACTCATGGCGACTTTATAGTGCTGCCACACTGGGAGACTAGGCCACCAGCACCATGACCTGATATCCCACTCAGTCACATTATCCCAACACTGAGCCAACCAGTCCTAATAATAATAATAATAAAAGATAGTGAACACAAACTCAAGGATGAGTGAACACAAACTCGAAATATCCTTATTATCCTTTGTGGACATTATAAATAATAATAATAATGATAAAAATAATAAAATAAAATAAAAGACTGAACACAAACTCAAAGATCAGTGAACAAAACCCCGTAATACCCTTCTTATTCCTTCTTGTCTACGTATAATCCTAGGATTATGGGGGTATTATGGAACGGATCCAATAGGCGGGTGCATGGGCTTCAGTGTTCTGTGGGTGCTGCTTGATGGTGGGCGGGTGGCTTGCTTTGGGGTAGGCGCTGTGGCTGTGAGGTCACAGGATGTCACCTGACCACCACCAGTTGACATTTTAAATAATAATAATATAATAAAAAAGACTGAATGACTTACCGTAGGGAGTGACATCAGCATGTGCTCCTTTGAGTGTGCGGGGTGCATTGGCGGGCATCTGTAGAGATGGGCCTCCTGCAGATAGGGACGAGTAGGCGTAGACAGATGCAACAACGGAAGTTAGATAGGTAGTGGGGGGAGGTGGCAGTCACGGTTTCTATCTTTTAAAGTTGAATAATCCTATGATGGCATCAAAGTTTTAAAACCAAAACACTCACTTAGATTTGAAGATACATCTTCACTATAGATATTGGTGCACTTAGTAAACATTTGCTGCTGGGAATAGGAAGTCAATTTATCGCTAAAGCCTATGGTTAAAGGCTTTGGTTTTTGGAGTCCTAGCAACATCTAGGGTCATATCAGGACGGGTACCGACTTGTGACAGTGTGCACTCATGGCAACTTTACAGTGCTACCCCACTCGGAGACCAGGCCACCAGCACCATGTCCTCATATCCCACTCAGTCACATTAACCTGACATTGAGCCAACCAGTCTTTTCCATACCATAATAATGCCAAGGGCGTGGCTAGGAAGCGACAAGTATCAATTTTTAAGTCATTGGTTAAAGGCTTTTAATAAATTTATTCCTCAAACACAAGATTTACAGTTCTCATAGTGGGACTCTCAGACAAACCAAGCTGATTGAGAGAAGGCTCCCTCTAATAGAACATATTTATTTTGTCCTTCACATACTCACATCGTCAGTGCCCTCCGGGAGGGGAACGTTGAATCCTGGGAAGTCGACTATCCTCTCCACGTTGTAGACCACTGAAGAAGCATACATAGAGATATAAGGGTCATTCTCACAAACTGTGCGCCACATCTGTGCTTTCCATGTTACATTGTTAATGATTTTGTTTCTGTTTCGGGGGTAGTAAGTCAAGTAGTTATTGCCTCTGTGTCAGCTACAAGTATTTAATATATCCCACAAAACGTATCCAAAATATGCTAATATGATTCGATGTTAAAGTGAAAATATGAAAATCTTCATATCAACAACATACACCTACCTAAACAGGTTTTCCCCCAAACTTTTTTTTCTAGTAAGAAACAATTCTTTTGGCTTAACTTTAATCAATAAAATCTTGTTTTAATTTGCTGTGTATTTTTAAATGATGCTATGGATGTTTGTTAAAATGATGTTATGGATGGATGTTACATGGTTAATTTTAACAGCTTTCTTGATTTGTATAAGATCAAGGTAAAGTTGGTTAAATTTAAATAGTAACTATTTGAAGGATCTTGATTAAGGCAGGGTTGGATAAGTAAATAGTGCCTATTTCAAAGATGCTGGATTATTAAGGCAGGGTTGGTTAAATAAAAAAGAGTGACAACTTTAAAGAGAGGCTGCATATATGCCTACCTCGCTCATCCTCGTTATCTTGCATCTCGCCATCTTCTGAGCCTTGTTCTCCTTGTGTCTTGGATGCTGTGTGCGGGAGAAGTTATCCATTGTCATGCATAATAGGCAGTGACCCGTAACTTACTTCAGGGATGAAAGTGGTCTCCCGCAAAAATCGCGGAAATCAAGCCGAGATTATTACACCTACGGTGAATTTCCGCGAAAACGCAGATCCCCCCCCCCCCCCATAGGATTAGCACTGTCAGGGAACCCTGGAAAAATTTTCGAAGTCAGGTTTAACTGTCCTTGTTTTTGTTGTCGTTTTTTTTGGTCCATTAGTTGTTTAAGCAGGGGAAATTTCAGTTATAGACGACTGGTCTTCCTCATTCCACTGCTGGTCAATAGAAAGCCCGAGCCTACACTTTTACCGACCCAAGGGATTTTTAACCTCCCATACCACATAGACATCGTATGAGAGCAACCGGCCTTTGATGACGCTGTAAGTTATACACAGCGGTGGAAATCCAAATTGGCAGAGCTGGGAGCACAGGGAATCGAACCGCCGACCCTCAGATTAGGAGTCTGACCTAGAAAAAAGTCAGACACTCTAACCACTCTGCCACAGAGAACGCCACGTGTTGTGACTATATTATCGCCCATATGCAGCTATATCTTGTTTGGGTTTTATGTTCTCGCAACATCTAAGGTCATATAAGAACGGGATTCGAACTAATCATTTGTTGCCATATAGATCTAGATTCCTTAGCACTTTGCTTAACGTTAATTGGTAAATACCAATAATCGCAGAGACCTTTCATCCTTGTTACTTCCACACGTAAAGAATTGTAAGTAAATAGACGAGTAAACAGAAAATAATAGTTGAGTCTACAAGGTCAATGATTGATTGATTGATTGATTGATGGTTGTTTCATGTCATGTCAGAGCAAAGGCCATATTCACGGCAAGAAGGGTGTAACTTGCATTCTGTCCATTTTCGTTTAATCATACGCTTTACACAGCAAGACCTGCCATGTGTGAAAAATCTGTCATTTAATCATACCCTTTACACAGCAAGACCTGCCATGTGTGAAAAATCTGTCAATGTGGAAACTGTTGTTGACTCATTTGACTGTCCCTCTGATGACAGGCCTCATGCTTATATCAGGACAACACTGGTCTGGATACAGAGTTGTCACTTAGAAGATAGGTGACACTGATGACGTCACAATGGACTGGTAAACATGCAGCAGGTTCTTACTTGCGTCATTGTCGAACACATTGATGCCTGACCGGTCCACCTCAGCATCCTGCAGATAGCCGGGCGGGTAGCCCAGCACACGCATTTTGTAGGCGAAGAAAGGAATCTGGCCCTGCCGCAGTCCTAGTCCTTTTAGGAGTGCGTCACTGAACACAACAACAACAATCATCATCACCTCACTTCCAACATCAGCATTCTAGAACAACCTACTTTTCACTATGCAACATCATTTAACACTTTTCTTCCAACATCGGCATTCTAGAACTAGCTTTTTTTCATTAAAGATAAGGGACTAACTTTTGTTCTTCACCCCATGGATAGATGGGTTGTTAGTTAACCACCTATTTTATCAATGCCAAATGTAACATACATATTTCTACAATAAATGTAATGCTTCTTGTGATTCTTGTGTTGGTTCTGGGATCAGTCCCTGGTTCACCAGGGATGGCTGCCCGCTGTGATGGACTCGCAGCCACCACCTTCCTGCATCTGCAGGTAATCTGTGAATCTGGTCATGTCTAGAAGACTGTTCGTTTCAGCTCTCCTTTGTGCAGTGTAGCCTTGAATCTGAGGCTCGTCTGGAACCGTTGCCAGGAATTTATCTAGTTGACTTTTCATGTGGTCAACTGAACAGTTAGTCAGATTTCTTATGTTCACTGCATTATATTAAAGAGATAATAAGACGAAATAAATAATATTCTGTTTTAAAAAGCGAGAAAGAGATATATTTTTTTTAAGTTCAAGGTATAATTAACTAATTTGTTAGCTATATTTACCATATATTACACATGGACATTAAACACTTAGATGTTCAAACAATGATACATCTTGTCCTACCTGTAAACACCGGGTTTAAACGCAGAAAACTTAGAATCGTCAACACTGGAAAGAAAATACAGGTAGATTTAGTCGTAGGTGGGTGCGTAAAGGAAACTGTGTAGATGAGTGGTATTTGTCGATGAGTGGCATTCAATATGAACATGTAAATTCTCTAAATATTCATTGCCAATTTGCGGGGATGAAAGTGCCGCTGACAAATATACCAATAAAACCTGAAGAAATCGATGGCAAGGTGGGGAATAATAATAAATGTAAGTTAAATGCAATCGCTTCTACTTTGACAAAAAAACAGCTAGTCGGTTGGTCTTCAAGTTGCACGGTCCGATGGCTTTGAGTTTCTAATATTTTCTGAGATAAATATATTAGGTTGATTGCCGTAATCTACCGTACATTGGCTTGAAGGAACTTGGATTTGAAATGGCTAACTTTGCAGATAATTGAAGTGTAAGCATGCACAATTAATTTTGGCGTGCTTGTCAAAACTCCCGAGCCCATAGCGCTCAGCAGTAACAGGTTCTATTAAATTGACTTAGTGCACCCTTCTCTGTAGCAACAAATGCTGAATAAGTGCACCAATATCTAAGTGGGATATGTAGGTTCAAATCTAGATAAGCATTTTCCTTTTGAAAATGTATGCTTTTATCAGACTAAGCAACTTTCAGCTCAACCATATACTGCACGGCAAGTTTAATTCTTCTGTTTACAAGTGATGGCTCGTTTGCCTCTATCACTTTCACCCCTGTTTTCTGAATTGCCCAAACTGTTCAGGTTTTCCAGAACCCCTTGGAACCCTGCCACTTGAAACTGCATAGTCCGATAAAAGTTTAAACATTTTGAAAGCAAAACATGTATGTAAATTAGATTTTACATATTCAACTTAGATATTGGTGCTTACTAAGCAATAGTTGATGAATAAAATGGGATATTCAGTCAATTTAATAGAACCTGTTACTGCTGAAGCGCATGCTCTCAGAATTGTGACCTGCTTGCCAAAATTAATTTGGCATGTTGCACTTGAAATATCTCCATAATTAACTATTTATAATAAGTTACTTCTAACTAAAGTAAAGTAGCTAATAATGATCAACCTAATGTATTCATCGCAGAAAATGACAGAAACTCAAAACCAGCAGACTGTAATGCAACTGTAACAGGGTTTTTGCTAGAGGGTAAATTGGTAAAATTCTGCACCCTTAAATTTTCTTAGGGTACAACTCTATACCCTCAAATTGTTGTAATAATCTTTTGGTAACAGTTGTTCAAGGAGCCAGAGACAACAAAGCCAGCATCAATAATCAGTCAGACTGTTAGTATACAACAGGAATCGTAGCAGTGTTCATAATTGACCAAGTGAGGTGGAAAAATAATACCGCCTGCCCCCCACCACATTCTACGCACCCTCAAATTATTTTCTGTCAGAAACCCTGCATATCCGCCCCATGGCTCCAGTGCTCAGTACTTACATGCCTTTGTTGAGGGTCCCCTGTGGCTGGCGAGAGGCGGCCTGCTCCTGGAAGCGTCTGCGGTTGGCGGCTATGCGCTGGAAGTCTCGCTGCTCCTGACATTCGTTCAGGCTGTGCTGCCCACCGCAATTAAAGCATCCCCGTTGCATCCTCCTGGAGAAACAGCAGTTCAGCGTTCGCACTCACAAGAGACAGATGAAATTCATACCTGGTTGGTTGTTGGAGAATTACATCCTGGCAATATCTAAGGTCATATTAGGATGAGTACTGACTTGTGACAGTGTGCACTCATGGTGACTCTATAGTCCTTCCCCAATAGGAAACCAGGGCACCACCACCATGAGCCAATATCCCACTCACATATTATCCTGATACTAAGCTAACCAGTCCTTGCCCTATCCTAATAATGCAGAGCACCAGGCAAGTTAGCGACAAGTATCAATTTAGTATGTCATTGGTTTGAATCAACCAGAAATCCAACTCCCGACCTTTCAAACGGTGAAGCCTGTGCTATATCGATTCGGCCATCGCGCCCGGTGTGTCGTATATGGTGCTAAAACTATAATAATCGACTGAATTCAATATGCAACTACAAATAAATAGCATTAACAGCAATAAAAACACCCGACCACTCCTTGTAGCTGAATTCTGCTAGGAGCTACAAAACGTACCCTGACTTGGCAGACCGGTCCTCATCTTCTTCTTCATCATCCTCTACGGGAAGAACCTTGCGGAATTGTTGCTCATAACTGAATGTGTTCAGGATTCAATGCGCGGACGGGATGCTATTCATATCAAACCTCAAGGTCGCATAATCTGATGGTTTGCCGCTTCTGCCGTATTTTTATTTATAAATATGTTAGGTTGATGATTCTAATACAGTTTTACTTTAGTTTGAACTTGAAGTAACCGTTATAGTAAAGGGATAACTTGATCATTTTAATTAATTTTTACTTTACTTTGAACTTAAAGCGACCTTTATAATAAAGGGATAACTTGATCATTATAATCAATTTTTTACTTTAGTTTGAAGTTGAAGTAACCTTTATAATACGGGGACAACTTGAATTCGAAACATTAAATTAATATTGGCTTGCATGTGGAAAAGCTGGATAGCATAGGCTACACATAGCAGTGACAGGTTCTATTATATTGACCTAACATTCCTTTGCAGCAATAAAATGTTAATAGCTGCACCAGTATCTAAGTTAGATATTTAGTGTTTTGGATTAGAAAATGTGCTTTCATCGGGCTATGCAGATTTCATTTCCAAAGGAAGACATCATAGAAATGTACTGATTTTTTAAAACAAAAACACAATATTTTGAAATAACAGTAAAATGTTATAATTTTAAACAGGAAAGCAAATTATTTCTATGCCAACAGAAAACAGGAAAACCGCTTTAGGAGAACCAGCATTATTATTTCATAATAGCAAACATGCCAATATTTCATTCTGTTTTTTTAAATAATCGAGATTCGGTATGGAACAGCTGAATCAGTCTGAAAAGTGGAATGATTGTACAGAAATGTGACTGTCTGGCAGGTGTGCGTCAGCACCCACTGTAGGAGTAGTGTAGGAGGAGGATACCGAGGTATTTCCCAGCCGTCGGACAGGGCGGGGATGTAGTCGACCAGCGGGAATCCCATGTGGTCCACGGTAAACTCGGTGTAGAACCGTGAACAGCCGATCACCTAGAACAGAGGACCATCATCACTTAGCATGATTCAGGAAGGAGGTGGGCGGTGGGATGGTGTTACACCTAGAACAGAACAACTTCATCACTTAGCGTGGTTCAGGAGGTGGGCGGTGGGACGGTGCTACAACACCTTCATCACTTAGCGTGGTTCAGGAGGTGGGCGGTGGGACGGTGCTACAACACCTTCATCACTTAACGTGGTTCAGGAGGTGGGACGGTGCTACAACACCTTCATCACTTAGCGTGGTTCAGGAGGTGGGCGGTGGGACGGTGTTACACCTAGAATAGAGCACCTTCATCAATTAGCATGGTTCCGAAGGTGGGCAGTGGGACGGTGTTACATTACAGCACCACCTAGTGCCATATCAGGTCTTCTTCAAGAAGTTACATATTTACTGACTGCTGTTGTTTGTTCGGGTTTAACGCCCAGGCAACATCAAAGGTCATATCAGGAGACATATATATACACACACTATAACCCCTCGACCGAGGGAAAACACACACACACACACACACACAAACTAAAGTATTTATTCATTCTTTAAAAATGTTAGTAATGGACCAGCAAAGCATATTTGACCACACTGACGCTAGCTGCAACTTACAGTGCTGGTTCGGTGCTGCTCAACACTTGTCTTCTGGTCCGACACCTGTGCAGAACCCTCGGCGACGCACACATGGTGAGGCTGTAGGGGAAAATCATTGTGACACTTCAGTATTACCATCATTCTGTCATGTATGATGCAGGTATTTAGCTACCAGCTGCTTGGGACAAAAGCAAGGGGTGGGGGAGGGGGGGGCGGAGAAGAGAACATTATTACTTGGATAAAATAAGCAAAGTATAAACTTTTTTTTTTGTAAGACACAATCTTTTTTGCTTAACTGCAATCAATAAATCTTATCTGAATTTATTGTGTGTGTGTGTGTGTGTGTGTGTGTGTGTGTGTGTGTGTGTGTGTGTGTGTGTGTTAAAATGATGTCACGGATGTGCGTTAAAATGATGTCACGGAAGGATGTTACACAGTTAATTTCATGGCTTTCTCGCTAAGATCAAAATAAAGACGTGATAGAGAAGAAAATTCACATCTGACATGTGCACAACATATAAACCACATCAATATGGATTCTGCTATCATTTGGAATGTTTACACCTTTGGTTTCCATGTCACAAAAGCGGTACAGTTTCTGTGAATGACCCATATTCAAACTAATGCACTCACCCGAGTTCGAACAGGCTTCATCGACCCGTCATCGTAGTCACCCATGATCAAGTCGGTTACAAACCGCTCGATATCGGCACGGTATTTCCTGGAAAGAGAATGAACCACATCAAAAAACATATACCGTATTCTCGTAGGTTAATTTGTGGGCTAATGCTCACCCCTCAATTGGCCAATATTTTGTAAACACCCACCCCATAAGCGCCCATGTGTGGGTAAATCCCCCCCCCCCCCCCCGCACTTCAGTCAATTTAAATTCCCAGGGTGTTAACCCGCCAGAATACGTTATTAAAGTTGCCCGGTCCAATGAAACATAACATTTTCAAAACCAAAACAATTATCTAGAATTGATTCTATATATCTAGCTTAGATAGTGCGGTATTCAGCATTTTGTTGACGTCCAATAGCCGATATTAAAAATCGTTTTTTTGCCCCCCCCCCCCCCTCTCTCCTCCTGCGTGCCGGCGACGGTTGGGTTACGCAACGCCCCCCCCCCCCATCTCTGCCTTATAACCCGGCCTCCCAGCTGCCTCCAGCCATTCCGCCTCCTGCAGCGCTTCTCCAACCATTTTTTCTCCGCCCACCCACCCATACTTCTTTCTTCCCCCTTCATAGGGTGGAGGGCTCTTTGGGGCCCCCGCTTCCCCCCTGACGCTGAACATTGACTCTTCATTATATTGTCCTCATTTATTGCTGTCATTTTTCCTTCATTGTACTTTCTTCACTGCTTATGTTCTCGCACCTGAATAAAGTGCTCTTATTCCACCCCTGCCTTATCTTCCTCCTTCGCTGCGTATCAGAAGCTGAGATATGGCATTTTTAAATTTCTGTGAAAATGTTACTTTTATTGTTCGGTAGTAAATAGGTACTTTTAACTTCATGACAGGGCCAAATTGGTATTTTAGCTGTTTTAAAAGTGGTAAATCCATGTTATTCATTTTGTTTTTCTTCATGAAAAAAAAAAGCAATCTATATGATATATGAAACTTGATTATGTCCTTAGTTTTGGTTTTCAAGTATATATATTCACATGTTCTATGGCTTTGTGAATTTGCTAATTTGGCCAATTTCGTTTTTGGATGAGAAAAGCCCTCAAAATTATATTTTAAAATGCTCATAACTTTTGAACCGACTATCACATCAGGATAAATTTCACACCACTGAAATCAGTGTATAAAGTTCTATCTGATTATCACAAAAGTGAAATGCAAACATACATTTTAAAAATCAGTTTGGAGTACCTAATAATATACAAACTGGCATCCACTTGCAAGGTTTTGGTAGCTCAATAAATCATAATCAAATTTTCCGAACCAAACGCCAATCTAGATTTGATTCTAGTTATATTGGTGAACTTATTAAGCATTTGTTGCTGCATAGAAGGGGCAGTAAGGCAATTTAATAGAACCTGTTACTGCTGAAGCATGTAGTGTGCGGTATTTCGACATTCAATTTAATGTTCCATGTTTTCACTTAAAATATCTCCAAAATTAGCCATTTTTAATAAAAGTTACTTCAAACTAAAGAAAGGTAGATTACAGACCAACCGAACATTACTTTTGTTTAACCATCAGACTATGCAAACAAAACCCATTTACTGTATTATTTGTTTTAGAAAGGCAATAGATTTGTATAACAAAAAATAAATAAAATTGATGTTGAATCAGAGAAAAATTCAGAAAGGCTAGAAAGCATGATGAAACATGTTATCTAAACTGATTCTTTTCCCCAGGTCAATTCACAGACAATTTCAAACATAACGAGTTTGTAAGATCCATGCAAAGCTTGTTAATACACGAGGATTTATAATAATGCATGCCTTACAGATCTGGTCACGTGATTTTAGACACCGTTGGCCACCAAATTCACAACATTTTCAAGCAGACATGCAACATTTTGATATCAAAATTATATACCATCTACCCAAACAAAAAACTAATCGCAGTTTACCTTGAAAATCGATGATTCATGAACAACACTTGAAGTGCAGGACCCTCCCCATCCGAATCGGCCGGGATGTGTCTGAAAAGAAAATACATCCATTAATATTATCTCACATCGATTCCCAACGTTAATTCAAGGCACGAAGATGTCTGAAAAGAAAGTACATACATTAGCTTACATATATATGACCCCAAGTGTGTTTAATTCTAACAAGAGATGAAAGTGGTCTCTGAAAAGAACCCGTAGAACCTCATAGCATGCAACTCTCCGATCAGAGTGTAACGATTGGTCAAAGGGGTGGCGCTAAGACTATGCTAGAAGAGTAGACAGGGTAGAACAGTAACTTTTCGCCCCAACTTGCCCAATCGGGCAAGTGACTAAATGTTTTACTTGCCCGAGTGGCAGAACTACTTGCCCAATCCCAAGTATGCCAATTGAAACTGAAATCTGCTGCCGCAGATCTGAAAAATGATGACTTTCCCATTTGGGCAAATCACTGAGAACGTCACTTGCCCGACCGAGTAAACTAGGTGCTTCGGGCAACCCGTATTGTCATACACTGTCTAGAGTAACAATCATAACATGCAACTCTCCAACCAGAGTTAGTAATGATTGGTCAAAGGGGTGGCGCTAAGACTATGATAGAGGATTTCACCTGCCCGACTGAGTAAACTAGGTGACATGGGGAATCCTTAATGTCCTACCCTGATTTAAATTAAAATAAGTTAATCTCACTCACCTTGTTGGGTCGACGAGGCGTGTCTGTCTTTTATACAAATTGTCTAGTTTTTGTTATTAAGGTGATTAAATCACGATGATGGCTTAGCTTGAGCAGTTTGGTGATAATTTGACGTAGTTTCTAACTTTTCACATTTTAATATGTACTGTAAAACAATTATAATTTATATACGCACCATTTTAAACTTAAAGGGTGGGCACAGACTATATAAGCAATTTTAAAAACATGGCAAGGGTCATTAGTTTGTGGTTTATTGTCTTGTATGATTTGTTAATAATTTGCAAGAGGTATTTATTTCAGAGCTACCTACTAACCTAGGAGCTTCCTAGTCTTACACCTAGTTAGTTACATCAGATGCTGTGTGGTGCACTGCGGTATAACTGGCTCCACTGCTGCAGCTGAACTCTGACCACTGTACTGCATTATCATATCCAGTGGTGCTCTTTAAAATCCATTCATAAATCCTATGCAAGTAATGTACCGCAAAGAATGACATCATAATTGACCAATCACAACACTGTTTACATCTGGGAACAGTTTGTAACCACCCGTGAGGAACTGGGTTAGAATAGTTCCTCTGCACCCCCTTGCAGATCGTAAAAGGCGACAAATGGGGTGACTCGTTTGCCATGAGTCGCGGCTCGTGTCAGTGGAGGAAGGGATCCTGGTGCCTGAGGACTGCAAGGGGCCAAGGCTCCTTGTGCACCAACACTGCACTTTGGCCCCGACTTCTTCATCTAGACGAGACGTTGGACTGGCCCGGTCCAATCAATCGGCTGGTCATGCCAAGCCCTAGGTAGATTAATGGAGAATGGATATATATGTCGTACAACAACTGTATTCATATTTATATTTGGTCATAATGTTTGCATTGCGTTTGATTCGGGGCGGGGAAGGGCCCCCCCCCCATATGACGGTTATCCTGTTACATAATCTCCTGCGCTCCCCTGCCACTCTTTCTTCGAGCTCCGCCAAACGCTCTCGTGCCTCCAGGCCATTTCTATTTTGGCCTATCTTCACCACCTTTGGCTGTGCTACGCTATCGGTGGCCGACTTGCACGACGGCCCCTCTCACCATGACCGATCTGCACCATGCCTCTGCACGCCCCGACATGCCTCAACGTAGGGCTCTGCCTCCACTGGCCTATCCTTACCACCATTGGCCGACCTACACTGTCGTTGGCCCATCTACACTACACTGTCCTGCGTGACTCGCCTCTCACCACGCTTCTACACGCCACTACACGCACGCCACCATGGCGGTGGCCCATCTACACTATCGTTGGCCGGCCTGCACGACGGCCCCTCTCACCGCGACCGTGGCCGATCTACTACACGCCTCTGCCGCCCCCTCGCCGCCCTACCCACCGACCGCTGGGACGGTGACGTAACTTGCTGCACACCGCCGCCCGCGAACCCTCGCCTCGCTGGTTGTCTCACCGCAGTCACCCCTGTCATCTCCGCCTCCCCTGTGGCCGCCCACCAACAACCGGAAGTCGCCCGGAGCGGTCTCCCCGCAGTCATCTCTGCCACCCCTGTGGCCGCCCACCAACAACCGGAAGTCGCCTGCCCGACACCGGAAGTCGCAAGCCCCGGTCCCGCAGCGACCCCCCCCCCCCGCACACACACACACATGGTGATACACCACGATCAAAGCGGCAAGGGCTCCCAACACAGGGATGTCACAGTCACCACCCACACCGCCGCCAAGTCCCCCCCCCCCCACCACCACCACCACCACCACCCCAGCCCTCTCATCTCAAGCACTGTCATCTCCAGCTCCCATGACGCAGGGATGAATGTGCTCTACGGGAAAAAAAGCGGAAATGCTGATATTCTCCCATAGGTTTAGCACTGTTAGGGAATCGCGGAAAATTCTGGGAATTCAGGTTTCATATATATTGGTATACGCTGATAGTGCGGCGCCGTTTAAAGCATGTATAGTAGTAGTATACGCTGATAGTGCTGCAGCGTTTGGAGAATTTATTAGTGGTATACGCTGATAGTGCTGCGGTGTCTGCACCATGTATTAGTATATCTATACTGATGGTGCTGCGGGATTGAAAAATCCCGGAAATCCGCGGAATCGCGGAGATCTTTCATCCCTGATGACGGTTATCCTGGCACTATAAGCCCCCCTGCCGGCGGAGTCAACCCTCACGCCCGCCGCCCCCGAACCGGAAGTCACCCGCCCCCGGAAGCCGACCGCCCCCGCCCCGCCCGCCGGACGACCCAGCCCCCCTGCTGGTGGAGTCATGCCTCAGACCCGCCGCCACCCTCAGACCCGCTGCTTTGGTGACGTCATGCCTCATACCTCTCGCCCGCCTCAGCCCGAACCGGAAGTCACCCGCTTGCCAGAAGTCGCCTTCTCGACAGTCGCCCTGCCGGACACCCCAGCCCCCATGACACCCCTGTCATCTCTGGCCCCCCCTGCTTGGAGCCTCCAGCTTGGTTACGTTATGCCTCAGACCTCTCGCCAGTTACGTTATGCATCAGACCTCTCACCCCGGACCGGAAGTCACCCGCCGGGAGTCGCCTGCCCGCCAGTCGCCCCGCCGGACGTCCCAGTCCCCATGACACTCCTGGCCCCCCCTGCTTGGAGCCTCCAGCTTGGTGACATCACACCCCAGACCTCTCGCCAGTTCACCCCGGACAGGAACTCACCCGCCCGCCGGAAGTCGCCTGCCCGCCAGACGTCCTAGCCCCCCCTGCCGGAAGTCGCCCGCCCCCGAACTCACCTGCCTGCCCTCGGCCGCCCCTTGAGCCCTCTCCCTTCTTTTGGTGGAGGGCTCCCTCCCCCATACTCACTGTTTAGCCTCCTAATGAACTACTCTTCCTTATTGTTAGCTCTTTTCTTGCCATCTTTCTATGTCGCACTCCTGACATAGCTCCCTCACTGCCCCCCCCCCCCCCCCCCAGTGACAGTGTGATGCCGGTACCCCTGCTGACGTCATTGGTCGATAGACCTATATCACTGACACTTTGACGCCAGCCCACCTGCTGATGTCCTCCTGGTCCCTGGACCTGCCACTCCTGGTGACCTGTGACACCAGCTCACCTGCTGATGTTGTCCTGGTCGCCGGCCCTGGCAGTGCCTCTGACACTGACACCGGCACAGCTCCTGGCATAGTGCCGGTCTCTGGGCCTTCCACTGACAGTCACGGTGACACCGCTTCACCTGCTCACATCATTCTGGTTGCTGGACCTAACAGTGACCCTGACCCCGGCGCGCCTTCTGACATAGCTCCGCTCACTCGCCTCCGCCCAGTGACATTGACAGTGTGTCACCTGGTCGGCCCTACATGACTGACACCTTGACCACAGCTCACCTGCTGATATCCTCCTGGCCACTGGACCTGCCCTCGCAGTGAATCTGTGACACCAGCTCACCTGTTCATGTCTCTGGTTGCTGCACCTGGTAGTGCCACTGACAGTGACACCGGCACAGCTCCAGACATCGTTCCGGTCCTCCCATTTGACAGTCACGGCGACACCCGCTCACGTCATCCCGGTCGCTGGACCTATCGGTGACTGACACTCCGACACTACCTCGCGTCATCCCGGCCATCATCCACAGGGCACATGGACTTCCGAGGCGGTCCCCGCATACCTTCCCCGCCTCGCGCCCCTCTCCTTTCTACTACTACACACTTTATTGATATATTTAGTCTAAATCGGACCCGGTTTTCATATATATAGTCAGCCTCACGAAAACGGGCCAATCGGTGGTCAAGTGAAGATGTCGGCATCGCAATTCTTAAAAGTGTAGTGCATTTCTTTGTTTCATATTAAATTATCCTAGAAACAAATCAAGTTGTTTTATTTTCTCGACCTTTACATTCAGGATAAATTTAAAGACTTTCCAACACCTCTGTCAATGCTAAATCATAATTATCCTGATCGACGCCGACATCCAATCATCGATGCCGACAACTTTAACAGATATCGGCGTCGCAATTCTTAAAGACTCGTACATTTCTTTGTTTTATATTATATTATCCTAAAAACAATTCAGGTTCTTGTACTTTCTCGACCTTTACATTCAGGATAAATTTAAAGACTTTCCAACACCTATGTCAATTCTAAATTATAATTATACCGATCGACGCCGATATCCAAGCTCGACGCCGACATTGACCACCAATTGGCCTCTTTTCGTGATCCTGACCCATATATATATATATATATATATATATATATTATATATATATTATATATATAAATATATATATATATATTATATATAATATATATGGGTTCTTCTTTGCTGCTGGTCCTAAAAAGGGGGAATCGGGGGCAAAAACTTAAATACGTCACAGCTGATCCTAGTTAGGCTTGTTGTGTTCCACATATATACCTATTTTAAGGCACAAATAAAAGAAAAGCAGTTTGGTCCCCGATTTCACGCCAGGGTGGCTTTGAACATGACTAAGTGGAAAACGTTATGCATGTTTCGGTGCGACCCCAAAAAGCCGCCTAGTGTCACATTTAGAACAAAACCATAATTTTTTCCTAGTACGGTTTTGAACTTCACTCACTAGGAGTAACTAAATGCAATTTTATGAGGGTGCGTCCACTTGAGAGTAGAACAGAGGGCTTATAAAATTGTGACACTGAAACATGTGTGACATGGAAACGAAAAGTTTTTTCTTCAAGATCAAACAAACACCACAGAGCATGAAAAGGTTAGTTTTTGATGCTGTGGACATATTTCAAAGTAATTTTGGAAGACTTCCATAACTTCTGATGTTATTGGAATTGTAACGCATGTTTCATGTGACATGTAACGCATATTTCATGTGACCCTCAATAATAACTTGGCTCAGAAATTGCTAAAAGTATGCACAAAAAAAAAGAAGTTTTTGTTAAGGGTATTATTTCTACACATTACATGTATGCAAGTATGTTAAAAAGTTTTGCTTATGGGTTCTTCTTCAGTGCTGGTCATAAAAAGGGGGAATCGGAGGTCAAAAGTGAAATATGTTACAGCCTATCCCAATTAGGCTTGTTGTGTTCCACATTTTAAGACACAATTTAAAACAAAAACAATTTGGACTCAGACTGCAAGTGAGGGTGGCTTCGAACATGACCAAGTGGAGAATGTTACGCGTGTTTCGGCCTGACACAAAAACCTTCATTATGTAATATTTATAACAAGACCCTTATTATTTCCTAGTTAGGTTTTGAACAGCAGTCACTAGGAGGAACTAAGTGCAATTTTATTAGTGTTCGTCCACTTGAGAGTAGAACAGAGAACATATAAAATTGTGACACTGAAACATGTGTTACATGGAAAGGAAAAGTTGTTCCTTCCATGATGAAACAAGCACCACAGATGATGAAAATATTTATGCTTATTAGTTTTTGATGCTGTGGACATTTCAAAGTAATCTTGGAACACTTCCCTAACTTCTGATGTTCTTGGAATTGTAACACATGCTTCATGTAACATGTAACGCATGTTTCATGTGACACTCAAGAATGACTTAGATTAGACACTGCTAACAGGATGCAAAAAATGTATTTGTTCAGGGCATTATTCGTACACATTACGTGTATGCAAATATTTCTTTTGCGTGTTATAAGATTTCTTATGTAGAAAAAGATATTGTGATGACTTAGAGGATGAAGATGACAACAGGTGAATGCGTGATAGCATCATAGCGCAATATCCTGTTTAGGACTTGACACCACATCATCAGTAGGTGCGTAGATGCCCACGGTATAGTTGAAAATCATGGTGAGAAGAGATTTGATCCATTATTGCATTTTGTATCGCGAAATAAATTTTCGCCGTTACGCGTGTTTCTTCTTCATCGATGTGTGACAGGCCACACTAATAGCATCATAGCGCAACATCCTGTTTATGACTTGACACCACATCATCAGTAGGTATATTTGAAAATCATGGTGAGAAGAGATTTGATCCAGTGTTTTAGCAAAATAAATTTTTGCCGTTATGCATGTTTCACCTGTGACACAAAGTTTTTATTTTGCTTTTAATGCATTTTAGGAAATAATATTATAACTTTTGTGTTCAGAACTAGGCATCTATGATGCTATGCTATTTAAAGCAGCAGGGTTTTTCCTGGCTTGCATGGTTGGATATTGTGAAAATTGAAGGTGAACGCTTGTTTCATGACGTGACATCTCATGAAACATGCGTTATGCTCACTTTCAAGCATCATTATTTTACACACAGACACTCAACAGTCCTAAAATTAGTTTTCTGACATTTTTGCATGTTACAACTTTGGAAATAAACTAGCTATGTTTGAATATTTTGGTCTACAATGAAGTAGTTTCCAACACAAGCAGTACCGTTTCACCATTCCCATTTTTAGCTGTCATATTTGCAAGACAAAAGAATCTATTTTTGCAATAAAAAATAAACCAAACATTTTTTCCTTACTGGATTGCTGTCATTGCTTCTTTGGGGTATAATGAAGGGAATTTTCTTCATTTGGTATGAAAAGGAGAATTAATTTAGACGAAAACAGTTACAATGTGAGGGACCAACCAATTAGGACCAGCACTGAAGAAGAACCCCTATATATAATACCGACCCACCCAATGGGGAGGCTAAGGACTAACATGTGTACATATATATATACATAAACAATACCTGTATTCATAGAGGTGGGAAATGAATTCACCAAAATCCATCAACCGGAAACGGAAATAGCACTGTATGGACGCTGCCATTTGTAAACTCGTGTTGAATAATCAAGAAATCAAAATCCAGCAAACGGAAATCGATCGTTGAACTACACTACGCCACAAGCAGGGTGGGCGACAGCGATTGGCCTAACGCCTTAATGATGCGCCACCGCAGAGTAGCACAGGCCAAGTTGCAGAACAACTACAGTGGTCCCTCACAACAGACCTTCCATATATGGTGTGATGACGTCACTGGGACCAGTGTACGTGTTTATCCGCGCTACTCTGCAGCAAGGCTGTCAAGGCATTAAGTCCATATGCCCAATTGAGGTATTCGGGGTCAGCGGTTGGTTAATACAATATCAAAACAAATGCCCGCTTTCATAGAATTTGCCGATATGCGCAGTTCAAACCTTTGATTAGCGACCGCAAACGGCCGCGCCGCGCAGGTTTCTGCGCACGCCACGGCGGCCATTGAAAACTTGGGAGCAGTTTTGGCACAAAACATGCTTGAGTAAACAGCTTTGCATTGCATTCAGGGAGGACACAAGTTACTGCTCACTTAAGCTAATGAATCTGAAGAGTCTTCCCAAGTGTTTGAGTCCAAAAACTAGCATATTTGAGCATTTCTTCTGGATTTGGCAGACAGATTAAGTTGAAAGATAAGTTTGTTTCCCTTAAATCTATATCATACCTTGTTTAACCTAACTTAAACATGTATACACCGATTCTATGGCCTGTTCTCTTTTAAACAATGTTTGAATGAACGTTGTGGGTTGGTGATTTAAGGTGCCTCAGGTCGATTTGTAAAAAACTTTTCAAAATTCTATGTAATACTGCCGATCGCCGTTTTTCACCGTTTTAAAAAGTGTCACAACTTCCTTTATAATTGTCACATGATATTGATTTAGGTATCATTAGAAAGGTCTTTCCAATACCTTTGCAATGATATATTTTATGTTGGAATCTGTTGACTTTGAAATTTTGTGTGGGCTATATTTGCATGTGGTTTCACCAAGTTCCCCCATAGTAAAGTTTCCAGGAATTAAAGCAAAAGAGTGAAATGAAAATCATCATAACTATTTTAGAGCTAAAAAAATGTGTATTCAACTCAGAATTGGAAGGGCTTCAATTCTGTACTATTTATGGTGTTCTAGATCTGTTTTAAAATTATCGTGTGTGGTCCCTACTTTGATTTTTATTTAAAATGAAACGAAATAAAGAACAATTTGGCATAAACATGGATGCACAAATGCAATATTAATAGTTTATTCCGAGGAAAGAACGGCTGTATTCGATTATCACGACCGTGACTCGGATCACCCGAGTTGCTAGAATTTCAAATCGAACACTGCGAGAGGAGTAACACGCGCAATCATAAAATACTTTGCTGTAGTTATATCGGGGGGGGGGGTCGGCCTTAAGCATTGGTTATTCATATTATATGTAAGATTATCCTAATAAAATAGACAAAATAAAGGTAAATATTAGATCCAAGCATTCAAATTTCAAGGATACTCATAACCCTCAGTTGGTGCAATTCGTCAACGTCCCCGCCTCCGTTATCGCCCAAGTAAGGGGCGCCATCACCGTCGTCGCCATAGTTAGCATTCTGCAACAATTTCATCCCAACTCTGCGCTCTTTTGCTCCTGGCCGATACATTACACATCCAGCTTCGTCAACACCAATTTCCACGGGTTTTTCGTTATCCGAATCCCATCGTTTGTGTTCATTCTCACTTTGCGAATCTGAGGAGCCGTCTTCGTCAGAATCGCTGGATGAAGACCCATCTTTCTCATCTCTACTTGCGGCTCCTGACTTGGCACCATTTTCTTGCCATTCACTACGTTTATGTGATCCTTTAGATGACAAATTTGACATCAAAATACGATCTGATGCCTGGCGTGGCCGATTAAATTCGGCGAAAAGCTTAGAGGAATCAAAAGGGTCCGCCATTTTCTGATGCGGCCGGAAGTGTTATGCTTGTTCCAGCAGTAATACGGCTTATGCCTTGCTCGTAAACTTTCGCTCTAGTTCCACTGCTCTTTCACTAGTTTCAATTTCAGAGTTGAGTTGGCGAAATGAGAGAATAGTGCTCTAGTCTAGTTTCCATTTCGATAGATGGCGCCAAAAGGATTTTCATCAAAGTCCCTCACCCTGTCATCGTTACAGTTGTGCTCTCTTTCTGTTGAGCTTTACCTTTATGATAGGTGCCGATATTATTGCGCCTAGAAATAACATATAGTATTCATAATTCACCCCGTACCCCAAGTACGAGATAAGTACTAGTACTAGTACTAGTACTAGTAGTCTAGTGTAGTAGTATATAGTAGTAGTTCTACATCCATACACAGTAACACTCCACGATGTCGATGCTGTCGCCAGTGTAGATGATTCTTTTCTCGACATAAAGACATGACGGCAAGGGTTGAAGGGAGTGCAACCTTGCAGAAGAGCAATGGTGGTATTACCAAGTGTAAGACTAGGCGAGAAACAAGTCAGATTCGTCTACTTACGAAGTCCAATATCTTTTTACGTCACCGACAGAGCAAGGGTTGGTATATGTGATATACATGTGGATATCCAATTTTATTACGTTTAAGCCAGAATATTACATTGATAAAAGTACCTAGAACCTAATTCAATAATTGTATGGTTTCAAACTATAGTTAATATAATAGAGGGGGTGTAATGATGTCACAAGACAACTTTCGGTGGCCATATTGGATGACATACATAAGGCTTGCAACTGCCTACACTGTGCTTATTTACTGATTTGTTGGTTTATTTGTCACTGTTTTGAGCAGTTTGGCCTAAGAAGTTGTTGCCTAAAGTGCTGTAAGTAAACATATTGGATGTAAACTGCCCAGAACCTCCCAGAACACAAGAAAACTCTGTTTTACTGCATGTGCATGCATTAACAACATGGCTAGGGAGGGTGCTCGTAATCCAAGATGGCTGGCCGCTGACTGCTGAGTGAGGACATCACGTGCACTCCCTCTATTGTATAATTTATACAGTATTGATCATGTAGCCTATCCATTGATTATACAATGATATGTGTAAGTACAATGAATGATGTATGCTTTATTTATACTCTGCCTGGTTTAGCTATGGCATATCCACAAAATGAAACTGAATATGATTGATCTTTGATTATTGTGCAAGTAAGGACACTAGTTTTTTTTAAACTGAACTACCCATGCTTATAATTTATAGGCAGTTGCTATTCGTACGACGGCCGTATGAATAGATCGGTGTCTATTCGTACGGCGGTAGTCGATTGACATAGCTTGACACAGATCTTAATCAGCCGTATGAATAGACCTATTTCATGTGACATCAGCACGGGTGCCTAGGTCAGTGCGCGCGCCTTTTGGCTGCAGGATGACACACTGTCACACTGCCAACTCAATGGCTATGAGCAATCTTCATACAGAAAAAGTGAAATATCTCTAAAACCACACCATCTAGAAACAAACTGGCTGGTACAAATATAGAAAAACATATTCACTGAATAGATTATATTAAATTCATACGGTTAGGGTTGTGCATTTCCATTAATTTTGAATAAAATAGACGTTTTTCACTGCACGTACCGGCAAACTCAATGCATTGTCAATGGTCGTGAGGAATCTTTATACAGAAAAAGTGAAATATCTCTAAAACCACACCATCTAGAAACAAACCGCCTCGTACACATATAAAAAACATATTCAATGAATAGATTATATTAAATTTATATGGTTAGGGTTGTGCATTTATATTAATTTTGAATAAAATAGACATTTTTCACTGCTCGTACCGGCAAACTCGATGCATTGTCAATGGTCGTGAGCAATCTTCATACAGAAAAAGTGAAATATCTCTAAAACCACACCATCTAGAAACAAACCGCCTGGTACACATATAAAAAACATATTCAATGAATAGATTATATTAAATTTATAGTCGCGTTCTCTGTGGCGGGTGTTCTCTGTGGCGGAGAGGTTAGAGTGTGACTTTTTTCTAGGTCAGACTCCTAATCTGAGGGTCGGCGGTTCGATTCCCCGTGCCCCCAGCTCTGCCAATTTGGATTTCCACCTCTGTGTATAACTTACAGCGTCATCAAAGGCCGGTTGCTCTCATACCATGTCTATGTGGTGTGGGAGGTTAAAAATCCCTTGGGTCGGTAAAAGTGTAGGCTCGGGCTTTCTATCGACCAGCAGTGGAGTGGGGAAGACCAGTCGTCTGTGACTGGGATTTCCCCTGCTTGGGACAACTAATGTACCCCAAAAAAAAAAAGAGAGACAAATAAGTGTTCACACTTCCTGTCTACCATTCGCTATATCGCTATATGGTTAGGGCTGTGCATTTATATTAATTTTGAATAAAATAGACGTTTTTCACTGCTTGTACTGGCAAACTCAATGCATTGTCAATGGTCGTGAGCAATCTTCATACAGAAAAAGTGAAATATCTCTAAAAACACCATCTAGAAACAAACCGCCTGGTCCACATATTTAACCGTCGGGCTATTCCACCCCCCGCTTAAGGCGACCCTACGTGTTAATATAAATAATTGTTTCCATGTGAATGTCTTGTGCCTCCTGCCGCCGGTTGTCTGTCATCCTGCCAGCCTGACCCTTGACTAGCAATGTCCGAGGTGGAGAGTTTGACTCCTGACAGACCATGGGCAGAAGGCCCTTAATTAAATAAGATTATAGAGCAATCCAAATAGCAATCTGAAGTTGACCATAGCGGTTAATAATATAAGTCTGGAGGACAGTAAAGAATGCAAGGAACGTTCATGTCACTTCTTAGGAGCTCACCGTTTTATTCTTACCTCTTACTAACAGAATGAATTGATCAATAAAACCTATGTTCTTAGTTAAATATAGTTCAACAGTGGAATGTATGTTATAAGCCAAATCCCCTCCCATATAATTAAGTTAAATAAGTTTGGAATTTCGACAATAAAATCCTAAATATCGGCTAAAACATCGGAGCATGCAAAAACACGTCCGATGGGTCTGGGTCCGAACGCCCGACCTCCTATCGTTGCTAGGATAGTCACAATCGACGTATCCAAGCAACGCTTTACAGCAGGGAACCCGGCCTCGCAAATGTGGCAGTTGCGAGCCCACGCAAATAAGAGCAAAATGCGTGCCCACGCGAAATGTGAGCCCGCAAATAATCGGTTGAGTAGTCTCGCCCACTTAACATATAAAAAACATATTCAATGAATAGATTATATTAAATTTATAGTGGCGTTCTCTGTGGCGGGTGGCGTTCTCTGTGTCGGAGTGGTTAGAGTGTGACTTTTTTCTAGGTCAGACTCCTAATCTAAGGGTTGGCGGTTCGATTCCCCGTGCCCCCAGCTCTGCCAATTTGGATTTCCACCGCTGTGTATAACTTACAGCGTCATCAAAGGACGGTTGCTCTCATACCATGTCTATGTGGTGTGGGAGGTTAAAAATCCCTTGGGTCGGTAAAAGTGTAGGCTCGGGCTTTCTATCGACCAGTAGTGGAGTGGGGAAGACCAGTCGTCTGTGACTGGGATTGTCCCTGCTTGGGACAACTGATGTACCAAAAAAAAAATAATGAGAGACAAATAAGTGTTCACACTTCCTGTCTACCATTCGCTATATCGCTATATGGTTAGGGCTGTGCATTTATATTAATTTTGAATAAAATAGACGTTTTTCACTGCTTGTCCCGGCAAACTCAATGCATTGTCAATCGTCGTGAGCAATCTTCATACAGAAAAAGTGAAATATCTCTAAAGCCACACCATCTAGAAACAAACCGCCTGGTACACATATAGAAAACATATTCAATGAATAGATTATATTAAATTTATATGGTTAGGGTTTTGAATTTCTATTAATTTTGAATAAAGTAAACGTTTCACACTGCGCGTACCGGCAAACTTAATGGCAGTGTGCCTTCGTTCTGCAGCCAAGCTGCACGCGCATAGACGATGTTTATCAACATTGAAATAGGTCTATAGTATAGTTGCTATTGATACGGCTAACTGTACGATGATGTCCCCCTTCCCCTCTCATGTCCCCCTCTCCCCCCTCCTGTCGCCCTCTCCATCCTCCCGTCCCCCTCTCCCCCTCCTCCCGTCCCCATCCCCTCCCCCTTCTCTCCCCTAACATTTGACCTAATTTTTGCCGTTGCCGTACAAATAGAATATCAGCTATTCACACGGCGCGCCGTACAAATAGCCAATCTGTAATTTATATAACATCACTATAACGATAGTTGTAAATGAAAACAATAATAAAAGCATGATTTCCGGGTGATTTCCGTATCTCATAAACTATTACAGATAGAGCTTTGAAAATTGGAGCACACATTCTTTGTATCAAGAGGAGCATATATGCAGAGTTTCAAAGCTCCATATTGAGTAGGGGTCCTATGAAGGATCTTGCAAAAAGAATCATCAAAACTTTACCCCCTCCAGGAAGTATACTAAATGTGCCTAGATTTGCCTGAATCAAGTTATTATATGAAGAACTGGTCCAGTTGAGTGCAAGAAGGTGGTTTGTGAATTTATATATATGTCATTACCAACATGTCCCTACATGATGAACCAGAGGGGAGAAAATTTAATGGTCAATTTTTGTGTCTCCATCCCTAGCTCTTGAACTATGAAAGATACAGTGTTTTTAACCATCTTATTGCACTCAGCAGCAACTTTTCCATAAGACTGCCAAGTTTCAACTTTCTGCTACAATTATAACTTACAGCTTTAGAGGGGGAAAATTGGCAAAACCCCGGAAAAAGCAGTTCTGAGAAAACGAGCTTCAAAGTTCACAAAGTGTCTCTTTCAAATGGTAAAGTCCAGCATCATCATCTAGAATCCTATATTATATACACAAATATCCAGTCAAGTAATTATCTGTCCAAAAAACATACCAGTTTTTCTATATGAATACACCAAAAACCAGAAATCACCAGTTTGACCAAAATTCATGTTCCGATCACCTGTGTGTCCCCTTAATTAACTATCTTAGCATTATTAGCTCCCGTCGATTATACCTATGTTTGTGTACAACTATTGTGTACTAGTATGAAGTATTGAATTAAATGATCTTTCTATAATTCAGGCCTACATCTTTAGCGTTGGGCCATTTATCGGATTACAATAACGATTAGGCCTACTGCAATTTACTGAAATCTGGCGATGTTAGTATATATGTGTACACTGAATGACTGATGAGTGATTAGTAGTTATCTTGTGTTTTTTTAAAATAGGAAGACGATATCCCACTATTTCTTGGTGCTGATATTCTCGCAGGTTCTAACATCCTTACCAAAAACCATGGCCGCATTCATGGACGTTTCTCAAAGGAAAAGTGTGCAACTAAAGTCACTATCAAAGGTAAATGTTTGATATACATTCTATTGTCTCATAGGCTGTACCCTTAGATATGTACCCTTAGATACAAAATCCTGATCAGGAACAATGTCTATAGTTTTATAATTGCGCATATCTTGTCAGTTTTGTTTGCTGAGGCTTTGCGTGCTAGCAACATCTAAGGTCATATCAGGACGGGCTAAATTAGGCAATGTATTATTAGTATGTATTGCTATGTATTATACGCGTACCTATTATATAATCACTGAAGAAATCTACTATATGGTTTCACACCTTAGGTTATAGACGAATTCATAATTACAGAATAAAAGTGATTGGATTTTGCCCGTATTTTTCTAATTGTTAGATTCTAGCACTGTCGCATTTAAATGATAAATTGTGGAACTTGATCTGACTACCGGTACTATGCTAATAGCTTAATATTGTTGTGTCACAGTCAGTTCTGTTGTTTAATATTATGTGGTGTTTTCATGACTGATTTCAGTTCGGGGGTCCATTCTTGAAGATTTATACTGCCTATTATGGATAAGTCTGAATTGACTTGTTTTCACCATTAGACAGTTTGTCGATAGAAAGCTCAAGCCTACACTTTTACCGACCCAAGGGATTTTTAACCTGCCACACCACATAGACCTGGTATGAGAGCAGCTGGCCTTTGATGACGCTGTAAGTTACACACAGCGGTGGAAATCCAAATTGGCAGAGGTAGGGGCATGGGGAATCAAACTGTCTACCTTCAGATTAGGAGTCCGACCTAGAAAAAAGTCAGACACCAGCCACTCCATCACAGAGAACACCACTCCATGATTGCACATGGTTACTCTTTCAGCATACACAAAATATTTATTCCGAAAAGCATTCAACCTTCCAATGTTATTTCTTTATGAAGAATGCCATCATATTTGAGTTAGTTCCGAGTGAAAAGTGTAGATGTGGTACTTTGGACATAAAATTGATCAAAATGGGGTCATTTTGAAAAAAACTCAGAATAAGAATATCGACTGAAAGTTTAACTAGTTCATCTCCAAACTTGTTTATTCTGCAGGTATTTTAGGAGTTTTTGAGTTCCTAACCTAGTGATGAATTCCGTCTTCTTTCTCTATACAGCGCTACAGTCATACTTCTGTCGAAACTAAATATGCCTAATTCATTCACGGAAACTTAAATTGCTATATAAGTTATAACTGACACGGCAGAAATAGGTAAAGTGGTTCCGTATTGCAATATTGCAGCAATCGAAATTAATGCAAATGAACTATATCCAAAAGGCTACTTCTGTTACTGGAGTTTGTGTGTGCTTGCTGAAATTATTTTTGGATGCTTTCATTTCAAATAGCTCCAAAGGTCATTTGTCGTCAAAGTTACTGATGAAGAGCAAAGACCTATAATGGGCAACCTGATGTATCTTTAAAAAATAGCAAAAATTCTAAAGCTATCGGACTATCTTTTTGCTAAGTACTTCGGAATTTCAAAATAAGTACAACATAGGAATGTGTTATTCTTATACTATTACTTATCCTCTTCTGTTTATATATTTAGGCATAATAGCCTGTAAATAGATTTGGCCTGTCTATATATGACCTGTTATAAGGCGAGGACTGAATATACCGATGCTGAGTCCAAAATTTATCCAACATTTTTTTTCAATGCATTTAGTGATGGAGCTTTGACAATTTTGGTGGAAGCCTATTCCATGTGTTTGCTGCTCTATCATGGATAACGTTTTTCCTCACTTGCCGCTTGGTCCTGGGATTTTGAAGTTTGTGTCCTCTGGTCGCCTTCGGTGATATTTCCAATTTATTGTATGGAGCCATTATCAAGTTTATGTTATATAACCTAGATATATGCTTTTATATTTCTGTGATGTTGCCTCGAGTGTTGCATCGGAGCTTATGGAGATAGCATTATATATATTTTGTGTACTGTCAAACAGGTGTGACTGTGAAAGGCATTAACCACAGCTCCCAGTTGTGGTTCTACAACGTCCAGGGGCTCTTTAGGGCTACGTTTGAATATCTCAACACTGCTTCACAAAGTGACTGCTTGCAATACCTTACAGTAAGTTGTCTGTGCTTTGAATCTTGTTTGGCGGGGGGGGGGGGGGTAGATTAGTTGATTAGGCAGGGGAAATTTCAATCGTGGGCGATTGGTCTTCATCATTTCACTGCTCCCTGCCCTATCCTAATAATTCTGAGCGCCAGGCTAGGAAGTGACAAGTATAAATTTTTAAGTCATTGGTTTGACTCGACCAGGGTTCGAACCCACGATCTACCAGAACGGGAGACGGACGCTCAACTCATTCGACCATCCCGTCTGGTTAATTTACACTCAATCTGTAGATAGCAAGAGATACTGCTTAACAAATCATCCATTTTAGACATTGTGGAAATACGAAAATTGCTATCACTGCTCACATATTCGATGAAAATAGTGGAACACTACAATTTAACTATTTATGTTTAGAACCTGTAAAAAAAAAACCAAGGCTATTTATGTGTACTAAAATTAATATTTAGGTTGTAAAAAAGTAAAATGGCCCTAATATATGATCAATATATTTAATCTTTTCAAGTTTTGAATTCTGTCTGCTTCCTATTTTTCAAATTGTTTGGTTATATATTCAACACATCCTAATTCTCTCCCATATAGATCATATAATATGCTCATTCCTTTATAACGGACATGCTTTTCAGCCAGAATTTTGCTTGAATTTCCTAAACAGCTTAACATTCGGTGAAATAAATTACATTAAAATTATATACAGTGTGGAATCTCCTTCTCTCCTCTCTCCTTTACCCCTCATCCAGGACCTATGGCTGCAGACTAAAAACCATAGTGAACTTGCGGAAGAAATGAGCTTGAACTACTCTCAGGACAACCTGGTTCAGCTGTCTGACCAGCTCCATGACGTCAGTGAATCACACCAGGGAGTGTCACCGCTCAGTGAGACGCAAGTATTCACATATGCCCAACATGATCCGAATGTAGCAGAATCAGCGGACATCATCGGCGATGTGCTCATACGTGGTGGTAATAATATGGTAGAGCTAGCGTTTGATGAAATTAGCACCCGTGTGACAGAAGCCGAAAGTGTGGATGCTTTGGAATGTAATACCATTCAGCAGCTACAGCCCTGTGGTGATGCATCTGGCTACGGGTCTATGATGTTCATAGACAGGCTGTCCGCGCCGGATGTGTTGGACAAAGTGGTGAATGTAGTAACTGAAGCAGAGCAGAACATGCAGGATGGTGACACAGCTGTGACTCTAAAGCAGGTCTGCCAATTTGTCGTCACATTTCTAACTGAACACGAACGGAAGGTTCCAGAAGCTGAACAGTCCTCGCTGAAGAAGCTTAGGATTCTGCTGGACTTCTTCAGAGTTGAGTATTTAGACAGCGACCCCAAATCCGCTGGTTTCCCCATCACTTTACTGGAACAATACGCGGCACTTGTGCCTCATGGAGCTGTGGCAAAACACTCGCAGGACACATTCAACACTGCGTCCAAGGTGAACATTGCACTTTGTGTTGTGTGCGAATGGCTTGGCAAAGAGCTGCATGGGTTCTCTGAGGATATAGCTGAACGAGGTGAGATCTTCAAGCTGCGGCACATCGACTCGATCAACAGCCTCCCCTCGCCCCAGTCGCTGGTGGAAAGCTTGTTTCCGGCGTGCATGAGGATACTGATGCTGAACTGGATGGGCCAGCAGCAAGGGATGTGCCACGGGGATGGGGATGGTGTAGGAGACTTGTCAGCAGACCATGACTACAGCCCGCTGTGTAAAAAGGCCAAGTCGGCTTCTAGTTCTACCAAGCAGCTCGGGAATGCTTTCCCATTTATTCAGCTTATTCTTGAGTTTGCCAACAATGTGTTAATCTCGGGAGTTGCACATGTTCTGTATTCAAGATTACTCCACGACGGAAGTTGTTAATATTAAAGTTGCATAGTCCGATGAAGCATCAAATTTTCAAAACCAAACCAATTATCTAGATCTGATTCTACATATCTAACTTAGATCATGATGAACTTATTAAGCATTTGTTGCCACATAGAAGGTGATATTAAGTCAATTTAATAGAGCCGGTTACTGCTGAAGCCTATGCCATCAGAGTTTTGGCGTGCTTGCCAAAATTAATTTGACATGTTTGAACTTCAAATATCTCAAAGGTTAGCCATTCAAAATAAAAGTTACTTCAAATTAAAGAAAGGTAGATTATGACAATCAATTTAGTATATTCACCTCAGAAAAATTACAGAAACTCAAAACCATCGGACTATGCAACTTTAATAAACGATAGCTGTGCTCGTTAAGATTTGATTTCGTTACTTATAATTAGGGATACTAATTGTCCTTAGAGCTGCATAGTCCTATGAACAGCATCAATTTTCTTAAAGCTAAAGCACTTACCTCGGGTTGTTGCACTGATTAGTCATTTATTGCTGCATTGAAGGAATGCTAAGTCAATTTAATATATTATGTCCCTACTGAAGCCTGTGATGTCCAGCATTTCGACGTGCACCCCAACATTAATTTGGCATATTTACACTTTCAATATGTCAGAAACATAAAACATCGAATTATACAACTTTGATTTCAAAACTTCCCAATTATTGCGTTAAATTTCCCCATTGAATATATTTTCATTTATATTATGATCATTCGTCCTGAATGCTATGTAATAAAGATCTAGCACTGAACAGTCAAGTCTGCAATCAATCTCCAGCAGGCAACCTACTTTCTTCTATTTTCTAATGCCTTAACTAGAGCAGTAAAAAAAAGTCTTCCTTTTGTTCCTGTACGGTTTTAGTCTTAGAATTATGTAGACCTAAATACAGAGAATCTTATTTGTTTTTATCAACAATAACTTGCTTTAGAGGCTTCCATAATAAATAATGAAAACATGAATACAATAAGAGGGGGGGAAATAGCTTCAAAGTAACTTATTTAAATCAAAACTTAGGCCTTTCTAGATACAAATGATATCTCAAATGTATTGAGAATATCTTGTTTCACAGTAATGCATTAATTATTTCAGGTGGCACCGAATCAAATACCCTCCATTTCTAAGAGGTGCTAACAGTAGGTACAGGCAGCGAAATTTAAAAATATGCACAGGGTACAATATTGTTATTCCTTCCTGTAGACATTGAATTTACAAACCCAAATCCAAATAGCATTAGGCTATATATATTATTGTTTTTGAGATAATCAATTTTAAAGAATTAATACATAAAAATGTATTAATTTCCAATTAAAAGTGGAACTTTGACCAACTATAATAACAAGTGGAACCATGTCAGGTGATTTCTGCTAACCAATTTCCATTGTACATATATAAAGGAAATTAAACTGCCAATTGCTAAATCAGTTTGTCAAGCAGAATTTCAATAAGACGATGTCAAAAAGTGCAATTCGTAACAAAAAAATCTTTCTGATTTGGCCAAATAGCCATTTTCAAAGCATGGTATTTTCTCGAAAAACTGCAACAATACTGAATAAATGCAAAATAGTTCACATATTCATAACAGTGTAATGGCCTATTTTTTTCCAGACCTCTATCTGCAGAGATTCGAAAGATATTTGCATCCAAAAATGTGAAAAAGTGTAATTGTTTGCATGTAAACACCATCTGTAAGTGAAATTTGTATAATTTTCCTATCTTTGAAAGCTCATTGCAGCTAAACACCCTCTTGAATCTTCCTAATATTTGGCACAGTATTACAATAAGCATTCCCTGAGACTAATAGATATTATGTATATCAATATTATATCCAAAAATATGGAAAATATTGAATTTTGATTGAACATATAAAGATAAATTGTCAGAAAACCAAATATATTAATTTGATAAATCTTTAAATGTTGATTGTAGCTTAACCAATTGGTGTATCATCCTATAAATTGACAGTGCATATCAGCTGGAGGTAATACACATTATCGTTTTAATATTCAATCTAGCAATACAAAATGTGCATTTTGATTGCATATACAAAAGAAAAGTGTACAAAATCAAAAATATAAATCTGTTCATCAAGCTTTGAACACTCACTGTGGCTCATCTAATAGTTGGATCTCCTTCAAATTTTGCACATATAGCGTATGGAACTAATAATGCATATTAGCTATACCACAAAAGTTAAACTAGAAATGTGAAAAGCTGCATTTTGATTGCAAATACAGATTAAAAGTGTCTGAAACCAAAAATATTGATTTAAATAAATCTTTAAATATTCACTGTACCTAAAGCAATAGGTGGATCTTCCCCAAATTTGGTACAATATTAGATTATATATTTTGTGATATAACTCAATAGACATCAATGTCAAATACATGTTTCTACATGGGTGTCATCATTGTGAAACTAGTATGGTCAGCAAAGCCCCAAACAGGTTGGTGTCAATATTCTGCCTGCGCCTCCTTGGACTACATGGCACTATAGTAAGATTGGTATCATTGGAAAGGTAATTAGATTGTCTTTCTATCCATACCAAATCTTATTAGGTTTAAAATATTTTTTAATTCAGTAGATTGGATTTAAACTTTCAAAATTATTTAAATTACAGAATTTGACCTAGGGCAAACCATATATGGTTAGAAAGGTGAGGTCATTGCGCTTCTTCTGATACCATCCCCGACCTTCTCCGAGGTAGTGCAAGGAAGCTCGAGCCCATTAAAGATACCCTGTTTCCGCAGTCGTTTTCATTTACATCAGTAATGAAGGAATATTCACTAAATACACTCATCATACAAATGGAGTTTACTTAAATACAAACTTACTATATATTCTATCCAACAGCATCATCGGATAGAACATATGTTGATGTTCTAGGTTATGTAATTTCATCTAAATCATATACATACAGAAATAGTTACAAGCATGCGAATATTGATGAAAAAAGCACCATTCCTGGACTTTTAATGGGCGCTGCCGGTACCTACTAACAGGTTTGCAACAATGATAGTTTATCCATAGCCGCTCTATACTTTATGAACTATCACAAATTATGAAAATATGAATACAATTTAAAAAAATTACCAATTTAGTAGTCGACACTGACCTCAGACAACGCGACATAGACATGAAAGTAGGGGGGGGGGAGCGTCCTGGTTCCCCACCCCCACCCCCACCCCCAAAAGAAAATCAAGAGTATACTATATCACTATTTAGTAGAATCTCGGGCTATCAATTATTAATTTAAATGGGCATTTGATTAATTAAATACCATAAAGTATACCTGTTTATTATCAAATAAATTATAACCTTACATGCATTTGCCTCCATTGCATGAAATTGGGATATAGGTGAATATCATTGACTTGCGAGCACATTAATGCATTACAAGCGGGCTGGAGAAGGGGTGTGCGAGTGAAACAAATTGGGAACCCCTCAAAAGGCCAAATCTGAACTCTCCATTTATACCTGCTTACACTAAAGTTACAGGCCTGCCACTCCCCCCCCCCCCCCGCCCCCCCCCCCCCTCAACCCGACTTTCGGCGTTTTACCCTGGACAGGTGGGCGTGGATAGGATGGAGCCTAGGTGTTTGTAATGGATAACACTCTGGTCGGGAATGCACAAGATGTGTGTTCTGTTTCCGCTCTAGGCGCAATATTTCCCTTTCACCACCCTCATCGGGACCAGTGTAGGTGTTCCTCCGCGTGTGCGCTACTCTGTGATGAGGCAGTCAATGCGTTAGGCCCACTTTACGGTTATATTGTGCAATAACTTTGAGAGTTTTATTTGAATTATATATATTTAGAGAATGGATATAAAAATCCAAAAATAGATACCGTTATTGGTATATGTCATAGGATGAATAAATCGATGGCTTACTGCCTTGACGATGATCCGCCGCATAGTAGCGTACGCCGCACGGAGGAACAACACTGGTCCCACCCTGCAGATCTAACATATATGTTGTTTTGGGGAGTTTTCAGTCGCATTGGTACGCTGATGGCTGCACATCTGCAGCACTGAATGGGCACCACTGAAAGCAGTCCCATGAGGTGTGGGGTGATCAGAGGAATTGGGGGGGGGGGGGGGCTAGGGGGAGGGGGGGGAGGAAGGAAAAAGGCAGCCTAAGAGCCCAACCACAGTCCTCTGAGGGAGGCTGGGTGGTTGGTGTAGTTTTACGCCCCAGTAAGACCCTAGGCCATACCAGGACGTGCACCGACTTGTGACGGTGCCCACTCATGGCGACTTTATAGTGCTGCCCCACTGGGAAATCAGGCCGCCGGCACCATGACCTGATGTCCCACACAGTCACATTATCCTGACACTGTGCGCAGTGCCCAGTCCCTGTCCCGATCTCATAAAGCCAAGCGCCGAGCAGCAACAGGTACCTATTTTATAAGTCATTGGTTTGACACGACCAGGATCCAAACTTCAGTCCCTCCAGATTCACCGGTATGCACAGTAAGTCCAGCCAAGGCCAGAGGAAGAAGTGAAGTGAGGATGGCATTAGTTAGGCAGTGGGTGGGGTTACCTGTTTGTTGCTAGTGAAAATTAGTGGTTAGTTGGTAGTGGTGTCCAGTCAGCTATGGCGATGAGGTGGGGCCTGCTAGTCCTCGATGTCATGGTCTGGGCGACCGACAGTGTTGATGATGTCTGCGTTCTGGCGGTAGAAGCGAGCAAGTGCGTTCCAGGATGACTTGGAAATCCTGGAGAGGATAGCCAGAGCGGCCCTATTGTCACTGAGTTGGCGGTCAGAGTCCTCTATGAAGTCACTGATGACAGATCTGTCGACGGCGCCACATGAGGCGAGTATGTGGGCCACATTGAAGATCTTAGTGCTGCAGGGACAGCGCTGGAGGTTGGAGACATCAATCCAATGGCGGTAGCCAGTCCTGAAGCGGTTGACGGTGACTTGGTAGGTCCGATGCTGTAATGGTTTGTGCCAAGCCTAAAGCTAAGATTCCATATATGCGGTATGCGGCATGCGAATGTAGTATACGCGACATAGATATATGCCAACCCCCAATAGCTAATGTTTACTTTTTGTGCTGGGGGATCGTTATACATACAAACACACCAAAAAGAATACCCATGATATATATATTTTTTTTTGCTCCAATCTTGTGAAGGAAGATCAAATTTGAAGCATGCTTTCAAACTACAGCCGGAAATAAAACCCATACGCATTAGTTTTATTATCTAGGTCCCAAAACTGACTAAAATGTGTCCAAGTATGGTCGTCATGTGTGGCCTGAGGTTGATCACCACACAACAATGTGATCAATCGTCATTATTTTTGGTACTATTGTCTACTACATTGACAGATATATAGAGCATGTAAATTGCCACACAACTATGTGGTCAAATGTAATTGTTTTGTTGTTGCCAACTACATTGACAGAGGTATATATCCAGAACACACAAATTACCATAGCTTAAGATGATACAGAAATCTTGTAAACAATATCTGCATGACCCCTGGTTAGTTTGACTGATGGTCCGGTAGTTTTGAGTTTCTGGAATTTTCTAAGATAAATATAATAGATTGTTCACTATAACCTACCCTACTTTAGTTTGAAGTAACTTTTATTTTAAATGGCTAAGTTTGGAGATATTTGAAGTACAACCGTGCCAAATTAATTTGGACAAGCATGCAAAAGCTCTGCCACAATAGGCTTCTGCCGTAACAGGTTCTATTAAATTGCACCAGTATTTCCTTCTATGTGGCAAGAACTGTTCAATAGGTGCACCAGTATTTAAGTCAGATGTGTTCAATCAAATCTAGATAATTGTTTCGGTTTTGAAAGTATGATGCTTCATCAAACTAGGCGACTTTAACATGAAGCTAACAGTGATGCTGAGAGCTTTAACGATACCTGCATGATTCCTGATATTTGTCCGGTATGTTTCCCAATTCATTCTTGACAGACCTATTGATTAATGTTCATCCAGATCATGCAAAGTGCTGGGCTTCAGTGTTGACAATAGTGAGTATGCGCACACATATTGGCATTATGTGTGACCTGTGGTTAATCAACACACAAAAATGAAATCAGTTATCATTGCTTTGTTACTGTTGTCAACTACATTGACAGAAGTATATATCCTAGAACACATCAATTGCAGTGGCTTGGCATGATGCTGAAAGGTTATAAATAGTATCTGCATGACTCCTAATATCTTGTATGACATGGCACCTATCACTGTTGACCGTGTGAATTGCAGGGATGTGGGTAATGCACTTAGTGTCACGCTGCATATTTTAGTTTAAAAAAAAGGTATGCTGGTACTGTTAACAGCGTGTTGATACTTGTAATTACTCTACACTGCACTACCTAACGATGCATGATATCATCCTTACAACTATTGTGGGTGATGTTTGGTTGCTTATCCTTGCGAGCATGCTACACAGTCACAAACCGATCAGATAATATTACATCTCCTAACCCATGAGACAGACGGCCTTGATATCTACGGACACTCCAACAACGGATCTCCAAATCATTAACTCACCCCCATCTACCAATACAACTTATACTCACTCTATGCAACAGTCAATTACTTGGAAAATAGTCATCGATATGACATTATTACTTTATTCCATTGCATGTGGGATAACAACTTTAACTTTTATAACTAATCTTACACTGGCAACAGACAGGGCAGTAACAATATTTACTGGGGAGACAATGGTTCTTAGGTTTGAGCGTGCTGGGACCACAACTGGGGGCAATTACTGGCCAGGCTTCCTCTGAACAACCTGAAGGGTCTGTCAGGCTTTAAAATAGGACACCTTAATGTACGTAGTCTAACCCACAAGCTGACATCAATTCAAGGGTACAAGTTCCTAAGATTTGACAGGCAAACAAAGCTTCCAAATGGCTAGGTCAAAGCTGGTGGAGGCCTAGGATTCTACTGCAAAGTCACACTGCAAATAGACACTGAAAAGTATGCCAACCACAATATTTCAAATGGAACTCTAGAATTACAGTGGGCAGTCAACACCAGACCACACACAAGGAAAATTCTAATAGGTAATGTATATAGGCCCCCAAATGGGAATATGCAGGAAGCTTTTGACCTACTAAGCTCAACCATGAAACAAATTATAGACATTAACAAATATGAAACTCTTCTCATTGGTGATTACAATGCAGATTACAATGCAAAAAATCAACCATCAGCGTGTTGATATGTGACTCCAACAAGCAACTCAGTAGAAGTGGTTTATTAGGTCAGCCTCTACTCACCAGGATGTAAACATTCAGGTGGCACTACACTAAGTATCCAGGCATCTTCCCCCTTCACACACACATACAGTTACTCTCCCACTCCATAAAGAGTATTATGATAGTATAGTAGCATATAGTGTATGTTATGGTTATTAGATAGCTAGGTATCTATATGCATACACACACATACATATAAGGTATGTGTGGTCAATGTTAAGTTGTTCAACATGGTAGTCTAGTGATCACTGGTCGGGATACTCTGGTCGATCGGCGTAGAGGAAGGGTTTCACCCCTCACTGTGTTCCCTGGGTCTCCTGGAGGAGCAGCCACCTTTGCTACACTTGGAGTGGGTGGTTCTTCTGGCTCTTCTCCAATTCCTCCTGTTCCTGTCCTCCTGATGCTCATACTCAGGTAGGTAGGGTTCTTTGACTTGAAGGAGATGCCTCCTGTTTCGGCTGTACTCCCCACCATCCTCCGTTCTGACTCGGTATGACCTTGGTCTCACCTCCTCTAGCACTACTGCTCTTCTGTCCCAATGCTTCTCTCTCACTCGCACCACCTCATCTCTGCCCAGTGGTGGCAAGTCTTTCGCTGTTTGATCATATCGTTCCTTTTGTTTGCTCATCTCCTCTCGTTTACTATCTCCACACTCTCTCTTGTCCTCAGAACTTCCCCATTGTCATACCCGGTAGCTGGCTCCTAATCTTCCTGCCCATCAGCAATTCAGCCGGGGACTTACCCATCTCTCTGGGAGCCTTCCTGTACTGAAGAAGCGCAAGGTAGATATCTCCTCCATCCTCCCAGGTTCTGTTGAGAAGACCCTTAACGATTCCCACAGCACGCTCAGCCTGCCCATTTGATTGGGGGTATCCTGGACTGCTCATCAGATGCTCAAACTCGTACTCCTGGGCGAATCGTCTAAATGCACTCGATGCAAACTGAGGCCCATTGTCACTCATGACTACTCGTGGTATCCCATGCCTCGCAAACATGCTCTTGACATGTATTATCACTTGGTCCGAGCTTGTGTGTGTCAAGAGTGCGATCTCTGGATAGTTGGACGAGTAATCCACACAGATGACATAGTCCTTTCCACCCCAGTGAAACAGGTCCAGCCCCACCTTGTCCCATGGCCCACAAGCGCCATGCTCCTCCAGGTGCTGGTAGGTCTCCTTGGGTTGCGCAGGGCGGTACCGCTGACACACTCCACACTCTTGCACAGCCCCTTCAATGTCCTTGTTTATGTTGGGCCAGTACACGCAATCTCAAGCCATACGCTTCTGCTTTTCTATTCCCAGATCCCCAACATGGAGTCTTTCCAGCATCTCCTTCCTCATGCTCCTGGGTATGACCATTCGGTTACCTATCAGAATGACCCCCTTTACCACATATAGTTTGTCTTTATAGTGTGCATATGCCATGCACTCACCTGCTCTCCACCCCTCTGTGATGCATCTCAGAACAGCGAGGAGCACCTCATCTTTTGCTGTCTCCTCCGCAATCTTCTGCAGCTGTTGATTCATAGCAGGAAGGCCCTCATACACTGCTAGGACATGTGCCTCTATTTCCTCACAGATCTCACTTTTTACCTCTACACTGCCAACTGCTCTCGACAGCGTGGCCGCAAGGTACAGTAACCTGCCAGGTGTCCACTCCATGATGTAGCTGTATCTCTGCAGCTTCAGCATCAGCCTTTGGAGTCGCGGTGTCATGTCAATGAGTGCCTTCTGGCTAAGTGCAATGAGGGGTTTGTGATCTGTCTCTAGAATCACACTCTTTAGCCCAAAGATGTAATGGTGGAACTTCTCACACCCGTATGCGATGCCAAGGCACTCCTTCTCAATCTGCGCATATTTTTTCTCACACTCAGTCAACCCTCTGGCCCCATATGCCACAGGCTTCCATTCCTTATCATGCAGCTGGAGGAGCACAGCCCCCAGCCCATCCTTTGATGCATCTGTCGATACTTTAGTCTCTAATACTGGATCGAAGAATGCTAGTATAGGCATGGTGGACAGAATGTACTTGATCTGCCACTCCTTTTCGTGTGCACACTACACTCTTCCCCAGTAACTCCCTGAGGTTCTTGCATCGACTTGCAAGATTGGGAACAAACTTCCCCACAAAGTTAATTGAACCTAGAGCCCTCTGTATGCCCTCCTTATTCTTAGGCCTCTCCATCTCTAGTATTGCTGCGATTCGGTCACTTGAGGGACATACCCCATCTCTACTTAGGTGCTCCCCAATGAACACCACCTCATTCTTCTTCATCTCACATTTCTTCCAGTTCATGAGCAGGCCATATTTCTGAATTCTGGCCTTCACCTCCGCCAGCCTGTGATCATGCTCCTCTTCTGTTGACCCCCACACTAGTACATCGTCCATGTATATCCTTACCCCCTCTATATCCCCAAACATTTGTTCCATATTCTTGTGGAACACCTCAGGGGCAGAGCATAGTCCATAGGGTAGTCTACAATACATGTGAGCGGCCGGAAGGGGTGTTAAAGGTAGTGAGTGGTTTTGACATAGCATCCAACGGTACCTGCCAGAATGCTTGAGAGGCATCCAGCTTCGAAAAGAACCTTGCACCTGCCATACCTGCAAAGATTTCTTCCCTCGTTGGGAGCTGGAACCGCTCTCCCAAGATCGCCTTGTTAAGATCCTTTGGATCTAGACATACTCTCAAGCTTCCATTCGGCTTGGTTACCACCACCATGCTGCTCACCCACTCTGTGGGCTCCTGCACCTTTTCAATCACCCTCAGTTTGACCATTCTCTCTAGTTCCTCCTTCAGCTTGTTTCTGATGGCCACTGGCACCCGTCTTGTTGTATTAACCACTAGTCTGTTGTCTCCACCCATCACAATTCTATGAACAAACGGCAATGCCGTCAACTCGCCCATCCATCTGTCACTCACCTTTGGCAGTACACATTTCTTCAGGTCTGTGGCCTCCTCTTCTGCTTCTTTATTGTCCTGAACACTGTACACCCTTTTGAGCAATCCTAGTCTTTCACACGCCTCCGCTCCTAGGATGCTTGAGCCATTGTTGACAATGATAAACCTCAGTGGATGACTTCCGACTTTTGCACGAACTGTTACCATGCAGGAGCCGACCACGGGAATGTCACGTCCGTTATAATCACTGAGCCTGACTCCGGCCTTATGCACTTTAGGTCTATCCCGTAGCTTACCATAGTCCTCCTTATTTAATAGATTTGCTCCTGCTCCTGTATCCAGCTTCATAGGGACTAACTCTCCATATCAACTGCATATACCCACCGTGAGACTTTCCCCAACTGTATATGGTGAATGCCAACTACAGATGTGTAGTCCGGTGCAACTTTCACCGTTTCAACCATACCCACAAATAGTTCTGGTTCATAGCCCGAGTTGTCAGCATGCTCGTCGTTAAATGCTTCAACCACTCTCACCTTCGCTGTACACATCTTTGTATAGTGACCTTTTATCGAACACTTCCCACACCTAAACTTCCATGCTGGGCAGTTCCTAGGTCCATGCCTACGACCACACCGAGGGCAGTCATAATCATTTCCACGGGTCTCCAGCTTGTTATGATTTCGTGACTCAATATGACGGCCTTGTCCGCTTCCCACTTATCTCCACCTAACTGGTTCGGCCGGCGACTAATGGCAGCTACAGTCTCCCATGCTTACCCAGGGTTCAGGATCTTCGCTTGTGATCGCGCTCTTGCCGCCACTCGACAGGTTTCTATGGCTGACCTCAGTTTCTATGGCTGACCAACATCTTCTCATGCATACATGCATCTGAGATGCCCAGAACTAACATATCCCATACTAGTTCGTCACGGAGGTCTCCCAGCTCACAGGTGGCTGCCAATGTGCGCAAGTCTGTGACAAATGCATCCAATGTCTCACCAGCTTCTTGGCACCTACTCCAGAACTTGTATCTTTCATATGTGATATTCTTTTGTGGTCGACACAATTCATCAAACTTTTGTATTACACATTTGAAATCATCCTCTGACTCACCCTCTTGATATTCAAATGTTTCAAAGACTTCCATCGCATCTGGGCCACCACTGGTGAGTAGCATTGCAACCCTCCTCTTATCTGCATCCTCTGGCACCCCTGCTGCCACAAAATACCAGTTGAGTTGCTTCCTCCACTTTTCCCAATGATCTGCCACATTCTCCTCTTTCAGCTTAAGATATCCTGGTGGTTGTAGCTTTTGATCTGCCATTATTATCAGCTTTTTACTCCTGGCACCATGTGTTGATATGTGACTCCAACAAGCAACTCAGTAGAAGTGGTTTATTAGGTCAGCCTCTACTCACCAGGATGTAAACATTCAGGTGGCACTACACTAAATATCCAGACAATCAGCCAATATCATGAGACAATTTGCCACAGAACATGAACTGCAACAGATGATTAACAAAACTACTAGAAGCACACAAACCTCAAATACAACAATTGACCTGGCTTTTAAAAATATAAAATATTGTACTACATCCGGTATCCCCAACTACAACATAAGTGATCACAAACCTATTTATATAATAAAAAAAAACAAGGAATGACAAACAAACCACATCACACTGGGGCCGCTCATATAGAAACTGCACCTATGAGGACCTCTCAACCACATTTCGGGGATTTGCTACCAATGAAATATTTTATGAGCAATATCCGAACAAGTGCTGGGACATGTTAGAAGCTATCCTTGATAGAGCTGCTGACAAACTTTGCCCAATGATTGAACTGAGAATAAGAAAAAACACAGCTAAATACTTAAATGACGAATTACAAGAACTACAATGAGATCGGGACTACTTTTGTCAAAAGGCTGAATTAACCAAAGACCCAGGGGATACATTCATAGCCAAATGCTTTATTGAAAGGCCAGGACTGAGGTTCGAAAGGCAAAATCAAGGTACTATCTTGACCAAGCCATCATTCACAACCAAAACCCCAAGAAATTTTGGTATGAACTAGATCAAATAGAGCCTGATCCCAAGCCAAAAATCAGTAATCTAATAAATGACAGTACTGGTGAAACAATACCTGATATTCAACTAGCAGATGAGATCAACAAATACTTTGTTGATATAGGAGCTAACCTAGCCCAAAAATTTCAACCAAAAGATGATATCCAGGAAAACTATAAGGTTGTAGTTAACCAACATAGATATGATCTCATAGAAACAACAAAAGAGAAGATCCTTACCAAAGTACAAAATCTATCACCATTCAAAGCTTCAAGCATGAAGGACATCAGTTCAACCTTTATCAAGGGCACCATCAAGGCTCTAATAGATGAATTTACATACCTATACAAGCTCATAATTACTACTGGAATTTTTCCCAGAAAAATGGAAGAGAGCAACAGTTACCCCTATACCCAAGGTAGGTACCCCAAAGTCTTGTAATGAACTGCGACCTATATCCATACTACCTGTCCCTGGCAGAATAATTGAACAGATAATTCAGGACCAAATAAAAACATTTCTTGAGGACACTAACTATTTAGCCACCCAACAAAATGGCTTCAGAAAATAAAGGTCAATGACTAAAGCACTTGCCTCATTAATGGATGAATTGTTGATTAGCACAGACAGAGGTGAGCTTACAATAGCTGTTTTTCTTGATTTCAAGAAAGCTTTTGATACAATTGACCACAAAATCCTGCTATGTAAGATCAAAAGAGCTGGACTGGGAAAAAGATCATGTAGGTTCATATCCAACTACTTAAACAACAGACAACAAGTAACAAAAATTAATAATACAGAATCCTCCACTAGAACTGTCAGAACAGGAGTGCCCCAAGGTTCCACTTTGGGACCACTCCTCTTTCTGATATGTTGGGACTACTCCTCTTTCTGTTATTTCTTAATGACCTACCATTGCTGTCTAGCAGTGCTAATTTCACACTTTTTGCGGATGATGCTGTCCTCACAATGCACAATAAAAACATTATTCTGGCAGCTACTATGGTAAACAAGGTGTTTAAAAAGGTCAATATTTGGTGTGCTGATAACAAACTTACCTTAAACACACAAAAATCAGAATATGTGATATTTGGAACAAAATCTAGAAAATCGCATGCACAAAATATAGAGCTATGTATAGGCAATGCAGTGCTAAGAGAAGTGAACTCGTACAAATACTTAGGAACCACACTTGACTCTACACTGAATGCGAACCAGCAACTATCGAGGCTGAACCAAATTCTAGGTATGAGAATGGCAACCTTTAGAAAAATAAGATGCTACATGAGTGAGAACACAGCACTCAAACTGTATAAGGCAACTATACTGCCAATAATAGATTATAATGATCTAATCTATGGCCTTTTAACAAAACATCAAGAAAATAAATTACAGAGAACTCAAAACCGAGCTCTTAGAACAGTATATAGGGGCAAAGTTCTCTCAGTGAATGAGATGCATACTAGATCTAATATCACATACCTGAGCCAAAGGAGAGATGCACATCTGCTATCACTTATGTTTATCAGAGCCAAGGATGAAAACTACATAGACCATACTACCAGAGTTACCAGGCAGGGGGATGCTACACTCCTCAAAGTTCCTAAACCTCTCCAAATAGACTGACAAGAGCCCCTATCTACAAAGACAGCAAATTATGGAATGAACTCCCAGTCAGAATTAGACATGCACAAACACAACTAGAATTCAAGAACCTGGTAAGAATTCACCAAGCCAATCAGGCCCTTCTACAGGCCTAGTGATGAGTTCACCATATTTAATTATCTATCTATTATAAGCATCTATGGCCACCCCACCACCCCACGCGCTCCTTTACCTGCTGCCAACAAACCAAGTTATCCACCGTACAAATTATTTTCCCAGCAAATTCGGAAATGTGTATCGGTCTGGTAGTATTGCTATAGACCGGGGGCCCTATGGTACTGGGACGGCTCACTCCCTATCTCTCCCATGTGATGTAAATTTGGCAGTGCCACCTTGTGGTGGGTTTGATCGACCCAGCTGCTGGTTGGTGTTTCACATCTAAACACATACGGTTATATCATGCATGAGACGGGTAAGTGTGAACACACATCAGTATGAAATTGCTATGAACAGGCACACGTCATCGTCATCGTCACCGTCGTCGCCATCATCACACATCTTTCACATTCATATATACATTTGTGCATATAATATAGCGTCTGTTTAGCCGGGGGAACGCAGCATTAATCGCATTCGCACCGATCGGTCCATGGGTCGATCCATTTGCCACATTCGCGTTCGCATTCGGATGCATGGAAACACCACTATTCATTTAAATGCTTTTCGATTTTTTGCCGCATTCGCATACCGCATACAGCATATATGGAATCTTAGATTTAAGCTAACGTTCCAGGTATGCGGTATGCAGTATGCGAATGCGAATATGGCAAAACATCGAAAAACATGTAAAGGCATTCTAGTGCTTCGATACGTCCGAATGCGGATGCGGCAAATGGATCAACCCATGGACCGATCGGTGCGAATGCAAATGCTGCTGCGTTTGCCATTGAAAACAATAGTAACTTTGACTTTCCTTCACAAATTTGGAGCAAAATACTCCAAAAATGGGATGGGTATCTTTTTTTCTTTTTTGTTGGTTTGTTTAGCAACCCCAAAACACAAAAAGAAGACATCCACTATTGGAGGTCGGCACGGGTATATATGGCGCATACCGCATTCGCATGCCGCATACCCCATACCGGATACCTGCTTGTTTGTGGAGTCGTGGCGGGGGGACCAAGCTGGACAGACCCATCTCACTTCTCAGTAGTGTCGTCTGGCGTGTCACTATTGAACTAATTTGGAGCGCTAGTCTACATCAGAGATGGATAAAAGATTCACCCGTTGTAGTACACGGGTGAAGACCAGCCTTATATAAATACGGGCGAAAATAGCGTTAGTATGAAAGTGAGGCTCCAGTATGGAAGTGAGGCTCCAGTATGTGGCTCCAGTATCAAATGGATACTTCTATAGGCACAGAGTTGGTGAAATGGGAGAGAATGCAAAAAGACAAGATGGCGGCCGCAGAACGCCGTCGATTTCACTTTTAAATCTTATTAAACTATATATTATATTATATTTTTCAACTCAAAAGTAGCGGGTAAATAATAAAACATGTAAAGAATAAATGTTGCTTCTTAGATTGTAAAATTAGGCTCTCAATTCTTTGACCCGTTTTTTCGCCAGCTTTTACATAAGGCTGGTTTGCACCCCTACTGCAGCAGTACGGGGTGAATCTTGTACCTACATCAGAGAGTGTGTATTCTGTTAGATAGAGTGTGGTTAGCTTGTAGGGTTATGCTTAAAAGGTTAATACCTCAGGTGTGTTTTTTGACTACATGAAGTAGTTTGAGTAAGTAGGTTGTTAGTAATGATGGGATAAACAATGCTTGGAGGATTGTACGTTTCAGATGAGAGGGACAACTCCCGCGAAAATCGGTAACACAGGCTACAGTGGCGTTCCTGGCGGTTAGTGTTGAACAAGCTTTGAGTTTGCCGGTACGTGCAGTGCAAAACATTTGTTTTTATTCAAAATTAATAGAAATGCAGAAGCCTAACCTTATCAATTTAATATAATCCTTTTGGTAAACATGTTTTCTATATATATGTGTTCCAAGCGGTTTGTGTCTAGGTCATGTGGTTTTAGAGATATTTCACTTTTTCTGTATGAAGATTGCTCACCGCCATTGACAATGCCTTGAGTTTGCCGTACGTGTAGTGCAAAACGTGTATTTTATTCAAAATTAATAGAAATCCAGAACTGTAACCTTATAAATTTAATATAATCCTTTCGGTAAACATATTTTCTATATGTGTACCATGCGATTTGCTTCTAGGTGGTGTAGTTTTAGAGATATTTCACTTTTTCTGTAGCAAGATTGCACACGACCATTGACAATGCCTTGAGTTTGCCCATAACCACATGGGACTGCTTTCAGCGGTGCCCATTCAGTGCTGCAGATTTGCAGCCTTCAGCGCACCAATGCGACTGAAAACTCCCCAAAACAACAACAACATATGCTTAAACTGTTCAACAACCACCACTTGGAGCGCCACAGTCGGCAGTTGTTACACTGTCTAGTATGGGAGTTGTCTCTCTCATCTGTTTATATACACGCTCTCTGTCTACATTGAAGGGGATGGGTTAGGGAGCCAGGATACAGTGCGAGTGACGTCACAATTGTTGCAAAAAAACGCCAATAAGCAGACTGTTCCGTGAAGCGATTTTGTAAGTTGTTTTGCCATTTGTTTGGAGTAAAGGCCCGTTTATAGTTTTGAGTGCTTGTGACGCCGTCAACTTTACGCCGTTTGGCGCTGTGTGACGGCGCAAAACGGTTGGGGAGTGAACGTGGCCGTGAAAGTGAATGCTTTGACGCACACGGTCGCCAACGCCGACCTATGTTGATTTGTTGTCCATGTTTTTTTCATGGATAGTTAGTTGTCTTAACTATAATATGAATAAGCTTAGATACAAGATTCACCCCGTACTGCTGCAGTAGGGGTGCAAACCAGCCTTATGTAAAAGCTGGCGAAAAAACGGGTCAAAGAATTGAGAGCCTAATTTCACAAACTAAGAAGCAACAATTATTCTTTACATATATCTTATTATTTACCCGCTACCTTTGAGTTGAAAAATATAATATAATATCTAGTTTAATAAGATTTAAAAGTGAAATCGACGGCGTTCCACGACCGCCACATTTGTCTTTTTTGCATTCTCTCCCATTTCACCAACTCTGTGTCTATATGCATAATATTGGTAGCCATTTGATACTGGGGCTACATACTGGAGCCTCACTTTCATACTAACGCTATTTTCGCCCGTATTTATATAAGGCTGATCTTCACCCGTGTACTACAAGTACCGGGTGAATCTTTTATCTAGAATAAGCTATGCTTAGGACCGACCCCCGATATAACTACAGCAAAGTATTTTATGACTGCGCAACTGTGGCATTCTCTGTGGCGGAGTGGTTAGAGTTTCTGACCTTTTTCTAGGTCAGACTCCTAATCTGAGGGTCGGCGGTTCGATTCCCTGCACCCCCAGCTCTGCCAATTTGGATTTCCACCGCTGTGTATAACTTACAGCGTCATCAAAGGCCGGTTGCTCTCATACCATGTCTATGTGTTGTGGGAGGTTAAAAATCCCTTGGGTAGGTAAAAGTGTAGGCTCGGGCTTTCTATCGACCAGCAGTTGAATGAGGAAGACCAGTCATCTATGACTGAAATTTCCCCTGCTTAAACAACTAATGGACCAAAAATAAAAAAAATAAAAAAACTTTCCACCATAACACCCAGAATCCCTGTTGAGGCCCTAGCTGTAATGATGGGAACGACTCGACTCCGTGAGTGCTTGATCAGTACTGGTTTATTTACATATCATGTCACGTGACCCCGGGGTTCCTCCCATCACGTGGTGGGGTATCCCCACTCTATATATACATTACATCTCCCCCCCCCCCCCCCCCCCCCCCCCCCCCCCCCCCACCCCCCCCCCCCCCCCCCCCCCCCCCCCCCCCGTAGACTTGATCGTCCAACTACTTAAACTAACAACATGATATTCATGCATACTGTAATAGTTGTTACCCATGTTGCCGGTAACATGTATAATTCAAGACTATGACGTCAGGCCCAAATAGTAATGATTACCATAGATACCAATGCAGCATAGCATTCAGTAACTATGACCAAAGTTGACCTACGCGGGTCGATTCAAAATAATTCATTCCTCACCTGCTGGTTGATCAGTACAGTTCAGATCCCGTACACACCTGGAAATTTTAGGAGTATTATACGACAGAAGTAGCATGCCTAAGGTAAAGTCCACAGTTCGCACGGCGGGAAGATTCTCGGAGGCGTTGCTGCAGTCTGCCGACGTCAGGAGGAGATGTTCAAGCTCTGTGCCTTTGGAATCACCGAGAGATAGAAGCCATATACGTGTGGCTTCGTCGTCGCATCCTTCTCCAATTAACCTTACTGTGGTTGGAGCTTCGCTGGAGGATTTATCTCGCCTGCTAGATAACAAACTATCGGCGGTTACTGCTCCCATTCTTGCTCGTTTGGATAGTCTTGAGACAAATTTGAATGAAGCGCCATTATCGGTAGGAGAATTGGACAGGGAGTGTAAGGTATAAGTACAGTGCGTATAGCGAGTGACCTAGGTATGACGTCACAGGTTGGAACGGCCGGGCAGCCGAATAAAGTACTCACACACTGGACGTCAACGTGTTCGCATGTCTTCCATATACTACATGGTGTCAGATTGTGAGTCTGAACGAACGACGCCCGAGATTCCGCCATGGCGCTGTCAGGTCTGAAACCGCCGTTACCGTTGAGCCTGGAAGGCAACTTAGCCATGAATTGGCGGGCCTGGTATCATTCATACGAAATATACAGTGTGGCTACAGGAGCGGCAAACAAGACTGAAAGAATTCAGTGCTGCGTATTCTTGCATGTAGCCGGACAAGAAGCGCAGAAACTACATCTGACGTTCAAGATGCCGGAGACACACAAGGATAAAATTGAGCCGCTGGTAAAAATGTTCGAGAAATATTGCATTGGAAAGACCAACATAACAGTAGTCCGATATAATTTCAACTCATTTAATCAAACAACTGAGTCTATGGACACGTATATTCGGGAATTACGACACCGAATATCGTATTGTGACTACTCACAAGTGGAGGACTCGTTGCTATGCGACCGGTTGGTGTGTGGCGTAAAGGAAGCAAAGTTACGTGATAAGTTGCTGCAGACACCAAACCTATCGTTGGACAGATGCCTAGAAATGTGTCGTTTAAGCGAGAACACACATACACAACTACACGCAGGAGAAAATAACCATACAGAGGAGCAAGTGGACACAGTAAACAAGCAGCAAGGAGGCTATGCAGCACGAGCAAGGCAAAGTACGTCGACACCACGCGTGCGTGTTTGGCAAGACCGTGGAACGCGCGCCTCTACATCTCGTGCGAACTGCACTCGATGCGGTTATCAACATGGGAATACCACATGCCCCGCCTTGGACAAACAGTGTCTGCATTGCAACCGGTATGGGCACTTTCAAAGGGTATGCCGATCGCGACGCACGGGTCGAGCCCAAGTGGATGAGCTCGGCACAAAAGATGACGTAATCGAAGAACATACACAAGACGACGAAAACGACTTATTCGTTGGTGAGATAACGGACGAGGCAACGAGCAGCAGCAATTTGTGGTACGTGAAATATAACTTGCAGAACAATTCTGTCAAATTTAAACTGGACACTGGGTCCCAAGCTAATATTTTGCCGCGTAATGTCTACAATGCTCTACAAAACACTGTGCTATCACCTTCAAAGTGTTGTCTCATCACGTACTCAGGTGATCGCATCCATCCCGAGGGTGAGGCCGTTATTATCGTTGGAGGAGTACCATTGAAGTTCCAAGTTACAGCGCGAGGCACACCGATCTTAGGAAAAGAAGCGTGTGTGAAACTACAACTGATACGACGGGTAGGCGAAGTCACTATACGGACTAAAGAAGCGACTACTGCCGGGAAGGCAGCAGAACAGTTGGTAAAAAAATATTCGGACGTGTTCACAGGGCTAGGAACTATAAAAAGTAATGCAAAAATACATATTGATAATAATGTAGATCCTGTGATTGACCCACCAAGAAGAATCCCCCATGCCATTGTTGACAAGGTAAAGCAAGAATTGGATAGAATGTTAGATTTAGGTGTCATAGTAAAGCAACTGGAGCCAACCCCATGGGTGAATTCTATAACAATCGTACAAAAACCTGATAAAATCAGAGTATGTTTAGACCCGACCAAGTTGAACAAAGCCATATTAAACACCCCGTACCCCACCAGAACGGTAGAGGAGGTAATTGCAAAAACAAGCAAAGCTAAGTATTTTTCGGTCATTGATGCAAATAGTGGCTATTGGCAAATAGAACTGAATTCGGAAAGCTCAAAATTATGCACATTTAACACCCCGTGGGGACGTTTCCGGTACACACGTCTGCCGTTCGGCATTAAAACAGCTGGAGACATATTTATTGGTGAAATGAACAAAATATTAAAAGATTTACCAGGAGTGAATGTAATTGCTGATGATATATTGGTGTATGGAAGCACCGAAAAAGAACACAATGACAATTTAGAAAATGTATTTAAAAGAGCTAGAGAGGCTGACTTGCGCCTCAACCCAAAAAAGTACGTAATCTGCAAAACAGAAGTAAATTATGTAGGCCACACATTGACTCAAACGGGTTTAAAACCCACAGCAGAACGTGTCCGAGCCATACTTGAAATGCCTACCCCCACTGACAAGGCAGGAGTTCAACGGTTTTTAGGCATGGTGGGATATGTAGGAAAATTTATACCGAATCTGTCCGAAATTTCTAAACCATTGAGACAAGTATTGTGTAAAGACATAGTATGGTTTTGGCAAAATGAGCAAGAAAGTGCATTTAGCACACTGAAAAAGCTATTAATGTCAGCACCTGTGCTGAAATATTATGACGTAAATGAGCAAATCACCTTGCAGGTGGACGCTTCAAAATCAGGTCTGGGTGCAGCCATTTTTCAACAAAGTAGACCGATTGCTATGGCGTCGAAAGCCTTAGATAAGTGCCAATCAAGCTACGCGGTGATCGAGAAAGAGCTATTAGCTATATGTTTTGGGTGTGTCCGTTTCCATGAATACATTTACGGAAAAGAAGTAATAATAGAAACTGATCATAAACCGCTTGTAGCGATCATGGCAAAACCATTGCATCTATTGTCGGCACGGATGCAACGGATGCGCATGAGGCTGCAGAACTATAATATTATAATGAAATATACAAAAGGTAAAGATATGTTTTTTGCAGACACACTCTCACGCGCGCACACCAGCAAGATGACACCAAACAATCTATTCGACAACAAAATCTCGGTGGCCACAATCGACATTGCACGTAACATGAACGAACGTATTATTGAAGCTACAAAAGCAGATAGCACCCTCACTGAGGTTACACATTTAACTAAAGAATGTTGGCCCACAAAAAATAGCTTAGTGAAATCATGTGCCAAACCATTCTTTACATGTAAAGAGGAGATAGTCAGCACAGATGGTATGCTGTTTAAAGGAAAACAAATAATAATCCCCAGTAGTTTACAGAAGGAAATATTAAATCTGTTGCACGAAACCCATTTGGGAATAATCAAATGCAAGCAGCTCGCGAGGGACAATGTTTTCTGGCCAGGTATGAATCAGCAAATTGAAGACAAAATAGCTCGGTGTAGTACGTGTCAAAATTATAGAAATTCCCTGAGTGCTGAGCCAATGAGTCCTCACAACATACCGGAAATGCCATTTTGTAAAGTCGGAGTTGATTTGTTTCAGTGCCAAAGTAAAACCTATCTAATTCTAGTGGATTATTATTCCAAATTCCCCGAAGTCGTAGAGCTGCAAACTACAACTTCCAAGGCAGTGATTAAAGTCCTAAAGGAAATATTCGGACGTTATGGGATACCAACCTCGTTGGTATCTGATAATGGGCCACAATTTTCAGGTCATGAATTCAAAGATTTTGTTGCCACGTATAAGTTCAATCATATCCGTTCTAGCCCATATTACCCAAAGAGTAATGGTCAAATAGAACGGTATGTGCAAACAATAAAAAAAATGATGAAAAAAGCAGAAGATAATAATCAGGATTTCAACCTGTATCTTCTAAACTACCGAAATACTCCTCTTAGACACATGAATGCCTCTCCAGCTCAATTGCTGATGAGTCGTCGGCTACGGTCTAAGGTACCCACGACTGAAACACAGTTACACCCCCAAGTTCAAAAATCTAAGAGAGCAAATATTGTAAAAATGCAAGAAAGTCAAAAATGTTATTATGATAAAAAAGCTGGGAGAGTGCACAAAGTACTGAAAGTTGGAAATCAAGTCAGGTACAAAACACATGAAGGCAAATGGAGGACTGGCACAGTTACAAAAACAGATATAACAAAGCCCAGAGATTATATAATTGTAAATTGTGCAGGTAAGGAGGTACACCGAAACCGAGTTCACATGTTTAAAATACCAACGACTGTGCAAAACACGATCCGACCCATGAACACAAATGCACCGCACACTGGAGCCAAAAATACAACAACTACCGACACACACAAAAAGGCCAATAAGGTGACAAATATTTACAAAACTAAAAGTGGGCGTGTCTCACGACCGCCTAACAGACTAGGGATACCAGAATATAATCATAAGTAGATTTTCACCATTAGTAATAAGATGTACCCAAATTGATAGAATTTGGATATCAGATTCACATGGTTATCCAAACTCCTCTGGTGTTTCCTAACGTAACTGATATCATAATGTCCATAAAGGACCACTAGTTTGGGAAATCATAAAGAGGATGTATTCCAGCTCATCTATAGAGAAAAGTTACCTGTTTATGTTTTGTTCACTAGTTCAAATAATCAAAAACCTGTGGTACAGAAGCAACCCCCTAGTTAACATCATAGCCATTTCGATGTAAAAATTTAAAAAAAAAAAAAAAAAAAAAAAGGGGAAAGATGTAAGGTATAAGTACAGTGCGTATAGCGAGTGACCTAGGTATGACGTCACAGGTTGGAACGGCCGGGCAGCCGAATAAAGTACTCACACACTGGACGTCAACGTGTTCGCATGTCTTCCATATACTACAGGGAGGACGTAACCATTGGTGACGTCACCAATGTCGCTGCGCCACCAGTCGTACGCAGCAGGCGCCCTTCTAATAGTGAGCGTAGGTCGTGTGTTGGGTGTGGCGAGGTGAATTGTGTGCCGTTGGCGACTACGGCTACATCTGATCCGGGAGAGGGTACATCCCTTGGTGGACATTCCGCTGAGTTGGTGCTGCATAGCAGTATCCGAAGTGTTGGTAAGCCTGTAGCTGAAGTGGGTATGGATCTTGGATCAGATTCTGATGATGAACTGTTGAAGGACTTGCTACGTGTGGCAGGAGCACGGGTTAAAAAAGCATCAGGTAAATACAAATTGATACCTCATAAATATGTCATTCGTGGAGAGAAAAAGGGCAAGGTTGGTCTTGGGCAGAGCATGTGGTATGAATATTTTGCGGCTATTCGCTGAATGATTAAACGCGGTGACGTGCCTGCCAGCTGGGTAGAAAAGCTTGAAGCGCATATGGACACTCTTTTTGATATGGCGCAGTCATACACGTGGGAGACGTGTCTGGCCTTCTCCGAAAAGATTTTTAACATGGTAGCGGACAAGCGCCTCCCTGAAGGATGGGAAAGTGAAAGTAAGATTCAAGAAGTTCGCAGAGATGAGTGCGGCTTGGGGCTCCGATTGTCAATTACAGCTGCAAAAACAACAAAAGACTTTGGTAGTACTGAGTATAATCGCGAAGCTGACGGTAGGCCGTGCACTATCTGGAACCGAGGTAAATCTTGTGGTTTTTCCTCAAGCCATGGTATTGGAACTGAGCGGTGCCTTCATGTTTGTACGTGGTGTGCATTCCATATCAAGAAGAAGTACTTTCACAGGGAACTGGATTGTAAAAATAAGAATAAAGCATGCGATATGAAGTCGGCCGTTGATGCAGACCGTTCGAAGAATTTTCAATAACTAGCCTGGCTGGGGCTAGTGAGACATGGAGTACGAGTCGTGTGTTGTTGGCGGATTCTTCAAACCGTGCGAGCAGTTCTACCGGTGACGAAGATGTCCCACAGTTCACGCAGTGGACGTCCTCGAGCCCAGTCGCCGCTACATTTCAGGTCAGTAAGGTTTGTGTCGCAGGCGATAAGTTGTTAATGAATCACGCTAGACCTGTCCCTTTTGTTAATCCCCTTGCTAGCTCAACACATGGTTTGCCTGATAGTGGGTTACTTAATGAAAATGGAAAACCAAAATCTTTTCAATCCAAATTTTGGCGTGATGCTCCAAAAAAGAAACGAAAGCAATTTTATTCATGTTCTAACGAATCTAGGTATTTATTTAATGGTTCAGTAAATCGGTCATGGTATAATAATAAGATCAGAAAACTGGATAATTCTAATATGTGCATGGCTAGTAATGGGGTTATTCAGGCAAGTGTAAATATGTCATGCAATTTACAGCGACCATCCCTTACTGCTAGCGAGATGGTGACTGGGTTCCAAAAAGATGGTTGTCAGGGAGATGCATCCCCCATCTGCCCTAGCAACAAGGGCATAGGCGATCGGCCTCGAGTCAGACAACCTTGCTTGCTTGTTGACTCAATTCACAACAATTCATCGGGGTTTGCTCAAACTTCCGCAATTAAAACATTAGTTGATCCAGCCGTCAACTCTATGTGTGATTCACTACATGATCGTACATGCTTAAGTGCTAATCAGCACGACTTGTTTATCAGTTGTTCGAGTAATGTTTGTTCTCGTGACTATGTTGATGTTCGGCAGTTGCCTAGGTTGATAGATGATCAATTATCCGTCAATGATTTGGAAGCACTCAGTGCTTCGAAACGTTTGTGTCCTGCCACTGTTGATAGTTTTGATTTATCTAAAGTAAATCTGTTATCTACAAAGAGATTGACCCCTGTCAGCGATGGTAATGTCGCCCGTACCAGTAACAAATGGTCGGTCCATGATCTTAGCAATTCTTCGTCAAGTGTCGGTGACGATGGTCGCAAGTCTCCTGTAGCTGGTGTCAGTGATGTTGAGGATGAATTGCAGTTAGATATGGATCATATTGACAATGTTCCAAAGTTCTGTGAAAAGTCTCCGATTGCATATCGTAATGTTTTGATGTCTTTGTGGCCTAGATGGCGGTGTGACATGGTGTCACAGTGTCCTTATTCATTGATTTATACGGCAGTCCAAAAATCCGGTCTGCCTAATTACTTAAGTTCTAGAATTCCTGTGCCATCGGGCCTACATATACATATGTGGAGAAAACTTTTGATTGGCTATGGCGATACGGAATTAATAGATTATTTGGAATTTGGTTGGCCAGCTAACTACACTAGGGATGTCTTGCCATCGCTGGTAGAAACTAACCACTCGTGTAATGACGAAGATTTATTTTGGATAGATAACTATGTGACCACTGGGCTCTCTCATGGAGCGCTACTGGGACCATTCACTGAACCACCTTTTGTTCCTTGGGCCCAAATAAGCCCAATTATGACCCGCCCAAAGAAAAATACCAAGGAACGCAGAATTATTGTAGATCTTAGTTATCCGAGAGGTAAGGGAGTTAACGCGGGTATAGTCAAGGGTTTCTATTAGGGATGTAGGTTTACTTATACTTTGCCGACCATTATGACTTTGGCTAGGGAAGTCACTAAATTGGGGAAAGGGTGCCATATGTGGTCGGTAGACTTAGCAAGAGCTTACAGACAGTTGAGGACCTGTCCCCTTAGCGTGCCATTATTCGGAATTAAAGTGGGTGGTCAGTATTTCTTTGATATCGCACCTCCATTCGGCTGTAGGACGTCTAGCATGGCGTGTGCTCGGACGACGTCGGCGGTGGTGCATTTAATGACAAATGAGGGATTTTTTGCGGTATGTTATTTGGACGATTTTGTGGGGGTGGAGAGTTCTTTTGTGAAAGCGCAAGCCGCGTATCATTTTATTCAAAATTTAATGGAAAAGCTGGGTCTAGAGTTATCAATTAAGAAATGCACTGCACCAGCTCAAAAAATGTTATGGTTGGGGTACGAAATTGATTCGATTAATATGGTAGTAAATATCCCAGGGGAAAAGCTGTCGAGTGTCTTAACGGAGTGTCGTAAATGGAAACGGGGAAGTAAGGTGAATAGGAAAAATGTACAAAGATTGGTGGGCAGATTACAATTTATTTCTAAATGTGTATTTCAATCAAGGCGTTTTATGAATAGAATTTTGGATTTTTTGAGGAATACTCCGTTTATTGGGAAGGTTGTAGTCAGTGAGGGTTTACTTAGGGATATAGCGTGGTTCTTGCGTTTCGCGGAAGGTAGTAATGGGTTGATTTTGCTCAGGCCGTGTCCAAAGAAAAGGTCGGTCATTGAGTGCGACTCATCCCTTCTTGTGGGGGGGGGCTTCAGTGGGACGCATTATTTTTCTCAGTTGTACACTCCAGAATTTTTGATTAATGATTTTCACATCGCCCAATTAGAGGCCATTAATTTAGTAGTGGCGCTTAAAAGCCTTTATCCTACCCACCCAGAAGAGTTCATGATTATCATTAACACTGATAATGAAGCTTCACAAAAAGTGTTATCTACGGGTGCTGGGAAAGACCCCGTCTTGTGTGCCTGTGCAAGGGAAATATGGAGATTTTCTGCGCAGAATTCCTGCGAGGTACTGGTGGAGCACAAGGCTGGGAAGGACCTGGTACTGGTGGATGCACTGAGTAGGCTGTTTTTTTACTCAAAATCTAAATTAATAGCTGACGACTTATGCCAGCAGTATGCGCTATCCAGAATAGAAGTTTGTCACACCGATAGTGTGTTTGATCTGTACCTGTAATTCTGCTCGGTTTCTAATTACTTCTCTTTGCCTTTTTTCTACACTCGCAGACTACAATAATGCATTAGTACATAGGCTAGGCATATACTTCAAGGCAGGATTAGCGGAAGGAACCTGGAGAAATAAAAGGGTGCATTTTTTCGAATATTTGAAGTTTTGCAAGAAACAAAAAGATAATCCTAAAAAACCCAAACTCAAGACGGTAATGTTATACGTTTTATATTTAAACGATAGGCTAAAGACCCCAGGAGAGGAGCTATAAAAAATTATCTGAGTGGTGCCAAATCGTGGCTAAGGCTAGTAGGGGGTAACTGGGATGCATTTGACTGTTACGCGTTACTAGCACTTAAACAAGGTGTATTTAAATTAAAGAATACCATTGTAAATAGAGCTTATCCATTAAAAATTAAACATGTTAAGTTAATCATATTAAAATTGATGACAATTGGTAAATATGGTCTGGTATTTATTGCTGCTGTACTGATTGGATATACATGTTTGCTAAGACAGTCAAATTTATTTTATTCCGAGATGCTGGGTGATGGCGGTCATACATTGCTGGGTGGAGATATCCGGGCACATCCAACGTACCTGATGGTGCACATACGGAGTACCAAAACTACATGCAGACCAGAGGACAGCTACCGCGTCAGACTGCCAATGGGTCCGAACGAGCTGTTCTGTCCTGTTCGTGCATGGAGTAACTACACCCGCCATACTCGTGTGCATGAAGGCTCCCCAGCATTCGTACTCTCGAACGGGGAGCCGCTTACTAGTCAGGCCTTCACAAAATGCCTCCGTTTGGTGCTGAAAGGTGCCAAACTACCCTGGTGGTCGATGGTGACGTCACATAGTCTACGTCGTGGAGCTGCCCAAGAGTATGCTCGCGCAGGAGTACCTCTGAACTGCATAAAGACGTTGGGCCATTGGAAATCAAATAGCATTTTTAATTATGTAAATAAAAACATGGTTAGTAATGGACCATCCGCTCTCCTTTCACAATTTGGCTGAGAGCTAGATGGTCATTTCCTCTGTTTGCTTGTGTGAAATAATGATAAAAAGAAGCTAACGTGTGCCTGGAGTGCCTCTAGAGTATGACCGTGATCACCCCCTAGCTGATGGTTCCTGTCTTCAATTCTCAAGAAATAATTTTAATCTTCAACATTTAAACTAAATAATGGCTAAATAAATATCTAGTTCATGAATAACCTGCACATAAGTAATATTGAGAGTTAGGCTTAATTATAGCTCCTGGGTTGTACTATCCAGGATGATAGAATAGAGCAGGGCAAGTACCGTACTATTATCTGTATTGATGAAATTATAACTTGTCTGTATTTATTGTTAGCTATTGATAATTATATCAGAGGCTAATGTAAAATTTATTAAGTTTGATTAATAAATTTTTAGTCCACAAATTAAATTCCTGTGTCTGGTCTTGAATTACGGTTATTTATAATGTCTTAATCCTAACATCGTAGATTATCCTTGATTTCCGCCTGACAATCTCTTAACTTTAACCTGTACCATATTTCCCGTCATAGGTAACATCTGTTACTGCACGTGTTGTACCCTACCAACGAGCCAAGATCCCTGGCGTATTGATTGTTTAGTATAACACCTTACATGTCTATTTTAAACCTGCCTCTCGGGTGTATTACCCGACCGTATCGATTTACATACTTCGCCTTATCGGTTATTGGAGGCCCTATTTGTTGTGTAGGCGCACATGCTTTTACTCTGTTTGGTGTTTGTGCAAATGCGCTTGTTGTTGTTGTCTTCACTTGGTACCTTAAAGACATATTTACTGTTTCTTCTCAATATATTTCCTTCCATATTTTTTACCTTATAATCTCTTGGGCCCGGTGTATTTGCTTGTACTACAATTGCCGGTTTCCATTTACCTTCGTGGTCCATGTATCGGATGTGGTCATTTACCCTTAACCTAACATGTTGCCTACCGGCGCGTTTGTCATGATACTGCTTTTGTGTTCGTTGTACTTTGCTGAAATCCTTTGATTTGGATTGTTGTACTTTTGGTTCTAAATGTTTTTTTGTGGCTGGTAATTTACACCTGAGTCTTCTGCTGAATAGTAGTTGTGCTGGTGAAGATTTATATTATTGAGAGGTGTATTTCTGTAGTTTAGCAGACCAATGTTATAATCTTTATTTTCCTTTGAAGCTTTTTTTATGATTCGTTTAACGGTTTGTACGTACCTCTCAGCCAGTCCGTTACTCTGTGCATGTAGTGGGTTGGAAAACATCGCCTGAAATCCGAAATCCCTAGCAAAATCTTTGTACACTCCACTGTGGAACTGCGGACCATTGTCCGATACTACTACCTCAGGTGTTCCGAAGCGACAACAAATTTGTTTTAATGCAAGGATCGTATTCTCACTAGTTGTCGAATTTAATTCTACTACCTCTGGGTACTTTGAATAGTAGTCCACTGCAATAATAACATTTCTTTCATGAATTTGAAATAGATCAACACCTATTTTTTGGAATGGTAGCTGAGGTACTTCATGGCATAGCAGTGGTTCAGAGTGTATTTTGTTTCTCAACGATTGGCAATTTGTACAACGCAATACCATATCTTCTATTTGCTTTGCCATTCCAGGCCAAAAAATGTTATCGCGTGCCAACTCTTTACATTTTATGATGCCTAAATGTGACTCATGTATTAACTCTAACATTTCACGTTGCAGTTTAGATGGTATTATTATTTGGTTATCCATAAACAGCAAAATATCTACATACGTATTGTTGTCTTTAAATGTGGCAAATGGTTTTGCTAACATATGTACTGTTTTAACATCATCCGGCCAACCTTGTTGTGTGAGGCGAATCACCTCGAGTAAAGTCTCATCACTTTGCGTATCGTGCGCGATACGTTGAATCATGTGTGGAGCCACATCGATTTCCGCAACCGCTAGCGTCGAGTCGAACAAGTTATTTGGCTGGATGGTAGCTGAGTGAGCACGTGATAGGGCATCTGCAAAGTATATGTTCACACCTTTTATATACACTAACACAATGTTGTACTTTTGTAATCGAAGTCTCATTCACTGCATTCTAACGGACAACGTGTGAATTGGCTTACTCATTATGGCAATTAATAGCTTATGATCAGTTTGTATTGTTATCTGTTGGCCGAAAATGTATTGATGGAATTTATTACATCCAAAGCATATTGCTAGGATTTCCTTCTCAATAACTGCGTAGCTTGATTGCGCTCGGTCCAATGATTTTGATGCCATTGCTACTGGACGATTACTCTGGAACAATACCGCACCCAACCCCGATTTGGACGCGTCCACTTGGAGGGTTATTGGCTTCTTTATATCAACAATTTCTTTAACAATGAGAATGCTTCTATTTGTTCATGTTGCCAATGCCATTCAATGTTTTTTTCCTATAACGCTCGTAGCGGCTTCGCCATTTCTGACATGTTGGGAATAAATTTACCTACGTATCTGACCATCCCTAGAAATCTTTGGATACCAGCTTTATCTGTTGGGGACGGCATGTCTACAATGGCTTGAATTCTTTCTTTCATTGGTTTTACTCCTGACTGTGTCAATGTATGTCCCACATATTCAACCTCTCTCTTGCATATTTTAGACTTATCCGGGTTAAATTTCAAATTTACCTCTCTTGCCCTTTTGAACACTGATTCTAAATGGGCATTGTGTTGTTCGATTGTTGAGCCATACACTAGTATGTCGTCTGTGACAACATTTACTCCCGGCAAATCGTATAGGATCTGGTTCATTTCATGTATGAATATGTCACCGGCCGAATATGTTACCGGTTGCCGCAGCATAAAATTGGTATGAGTCATACCACATTTCCCAATTTAGGGACATATTGTCTTCCAGGTTTAATGGTCCTGGTGGTTTCAAACCAGCGAGCGCCATCGTGAGTTCGTTATATCTGACACCATATCAGGCTGGGTGCCTGGCCATGCCGGCATACAAGGAAACGAACGAGCTGATCGGGCTGCGAAGAAGGCCCTGAACTGTGATCTTGAACCGTGTCTGATCTCTCACTCTGATCTGAAACCACTAATAGCCACCCACATAAAATCCAAATGGCAACATGAGTGGGATGAAAACATTAATAAACTTAAAGAAATTGAACCATCTGTGGGAAAGCCACCACAGACTCATGCGTGAGGTCGGCGGGACCAAGTGGTCCTTAGCCGCTGCCGTATTGGCCACTCGTGGCTTACACATGCTTTTCTGCTCAAGGGGGAACCTCCCCCTGAATGTATTGGGTGTCAGTCCCCACTGACACTCAAACACATTTGACTAAGTTGCGTCGATTTTTTGGCCCTGTGCCAATGGTTCTACACTGCAGACAGTATGCATGACCTTTTTACTAAGGTAAAACAGGAAAACATTTTAGCCTTTTTGAGGGCAGCTGGACTGTACGACCTTATATAGTTTACTAAATGGATTCTATCAATTATTAATAAAACTTTTCTTTTTCTATGGGAATTTGCTTCCCTTGACCACAAATATATGATTGTGAGCTTTCTAATTTAATTAGTGTCTATTGGCACATAAGTGATTGTCTGCTTTTACATGTAAAAGCGATAGTTTGAACAAAAAACAAACATTTCTCGCCGTGAATATGGCCTATGCTGCCGACACGATGTAAAGCAACCACCAATCAATCAATCAATCAATCAACCATGTAATGATGGGAACGACTCGACTCCGTGAGTGCTTGATCACTACTGGTTTATTTACATATCATGTCACGTGACCCCGGGGTTCCTCCCATCACGTGGTGGGGTCTCCCCGCTCTATATATATACATTACACTAGCCAAATTGCAGCAGAACACAACAAAATGTTCACGGACAGAACAGACCCTGCTATCAACCTCCCTTATGCCCACCAACAAGTGCTCACCAGGAACTCCAGCTGGAGAGCCGACCTCATAGACATATCAATAGCCACAACATCCACCCATAATCTTGACACCCACCTGACCAGGGCTGAGCTTGACCGTGCCCTAGGCACCACCTCATAGAAGACAACCCCGGGAGCTGACGGAGTCCCTAATACTGCATGGACAAAGTTATCTGCCACTAACAGGGAAACTCTCCTCCCCCTCCTCGATTATCTTCTACAATGCGGACATACCTCAATCTTGGAAGGATACTGATATCGTCCCCATCCCCAAGAAAACCCTGGGTGAAGTCAGATCCATCTCCCTTCTCCAATCCCTCGGTAAGGTTAGCGAAAGAATTGTCCTCGCCCGTCTCCAGATGGTCACAGAAGACCCCACCACTGGCCTACCAGTGGAAGTCATCGGCTACCGAGGAGGACGAGGCACCCAGCACGCCATCGCCACCCTCATTGAGAGCATTTCCTATATCCTTGGTATTGGACACGAAACAGCAACCATCTTCCTTGACCTCGAGAAAGCCTTTGAGCTTATCGACCACAACGTGGTCCTGACATCAATGGCTGATCTTGGCATCGCCGGCCGGCCTCTTGCGTATATCCGAAATTACCTCCAGAACAGGCGAGCCAAAGTATGTGTCCAGGGCACCTCTTCTCCCTACCTCCAACTAAAAAATGGCGTCCCCCAGGGTGCGGTGCTCAGCCCCCTCCTCTTCAATGCAGTGATGGCATCTCTCGTGAGGAGGCTTAAACAAAACCTAGCCACCCGAGAGATCACAGACACAACCATAGTCTGCTATGCAGATGACATTGCCATCACCTGCTCCCATGCGATCAAAGCACAGTATCTCGCTAGGCAGGTGCTCCACCTGGTAGGAAACGCCTGCCGGGACCTTGGACTAAAAATCTCCCCCACCAAGACCAAGATCATCCACATGTTCAGAGGTCAACCACTTCACCCCCTCTACCTAGATGGATCCCCTATCGAATGGGTCTCCACCTTTGACTACCTAGGTATCCATCTAGGCCGAGACCTGAACATGAGAGCCCTCTTCCGCCACTTGGCCACCAGAATGACCAACAGACTCTTCCTCATGAAGAGGATCTCTGGCTTCTCCTGGGGCGCCCCGGACAGTGTACTTGCACTCTTCTACCGCCAGGCAGTCCGCTTCCTCTTCGACTACGCTGCGCCCACACTCGCTCTCACAGCCCTCGGGCTTGACAAGCCCCAAACTCGACTACCCAAAAATAAGATCTTTCTGAACGAGTTCCGGAAACTTGAGAACATCCAACACCGGGCTGCCATTCTTGTCCTCTGTGTTCCCAGCACCACCAGGATCGAGATCCTCCTCCTTGAATCCGGCCTCCCTCCCCTCCACCTCTGAGGCAAACCACTTCTCACCACCCACCTCACAAGAACCCTTTCCTCAGGCCTTTCACCAACAATCCGCATAGCCGCGGCCTACCTCCGAGATGGGACCCGCAGTCACCCTCACATCTCCTACCGCCTCAAGGATGCCATCACCACCCTCAAGGACTCCCATGGACTCCACATTGCAGACTCCGCCCTCAGCCCTCACAAGCCACCATGGGTTTCCATCCCAGTGGAAACCTGAACCATCAACCTAGTTGCTGCCAAGGCGGCTTACACCACCCCAGAACTCCACTCCCTGGCTCTCAAGGCCATAACTCAGGCATATGTAGTGCATGATCATTAAGTTCAGCATCCACAGATCCTCGTTGTATGATTATATCCATGACCGGAGCAATAGCTGTTAGTGCTCCCACAACACCTTTTGTCGCCGTAAGCAGTGAACTTTTACAGTCTCTTCTACCCTCAGCGAACCTGGCCCCTGGGAAACGTTAGTTTTATTCAAAATTAATAGAAATCAAGAACCCTAACCTTATAAATTTAATATAATCTTTATGGTAAAGATGTTTTCTATATGTGTACCAAGCAATTTGTTTCTAGGTGGTGTAATTTGAGAGATATTTGACTTTTTCTGTATGAAGATTTGCTCACGGCCGTTGACAATGCATTTGAATGGATGTGTCCCTGGCAAACTGGTGTGCCTCGGAATCCGCAACACCAGCAAGTTCAAACGGGCTCAAACGAGTTCAAACGTGGCTGGTTGTCCCGCTCCTTACCGCGCTGAATATGCTTATGGAGAATTTAAAATCGAACACCGCGAGTGGAGTAAAAAAATACATGCGCAGTCATGTTGTTTTGAGGAGTTTTCAGTCGCATTGGTGCGCTGATGGCTGCAAATCTGCAGCACTGAATGGGCACCGCTGAAAGCAGTCCCATGAGGTCGGGAGTTGGCTTCCGATGGGGAGTGATCAGAGGAATTGGGGGGTAGGGGGGAGGGGGGAGGAAGGAAAAAGGCAGCCTAAGAGCCCAACCACAGTCCTCTGAGAGGGCCGGGGGAGGCTGGGTGGTTGGTGTAGTTTTATGCCCCAGTAAGACCCTAGGCCATACCAGGACGTGCACCGACTTGTGACAGCGCCCACTCATGGCGACTTTATAGTGCTGCCCCACTGGGAAATCAGGCCGCTGGCACCATGACCTGATGTCCCACACAGTCACATTACCCTGACACTGTGCACCCAGTCCCTGTCCTGATCGCATAACGCCAAGCGCCGAGCAGCAACAGGTACCTATTTTATAAGTCATTGGCTTGACATGACCAGGATCCAAACTTCAGTCCCTCCAGATTCACTGGTATGCACAATAAGTCCGGCCAAGGCCAGAGGAAGAAGTGAAGTGAGGATGGGATTAGTTAGGCAGTGGGTGGGGTTACCTGTTTGTTGCCAGTGAAAATTAGTGGTTAGTTGGTAGTGGTGTCGAGTCAGCTATGGCGATGAGGTTTGGCCTGCTAGTCCTCGATGTCATGGTCTGGGCGACCGACAGTGTTGATGATGTCTGCATTCTGGTGGTAGAAGCGAGCAAGTGCATTCCAGGATGACTTGGAAATCCTGGAGAGGATAGCCAGAGCGGCCCTATTGTCACTGAGTTGGCGGTCAGCGTCCTCCATGAAGTCACTGATGGCAGATCTGTCGAAGGCGCCACATGAGGCGAGTATGTGGGCCACATTGAAGATCTTAGTGCTGCAGGGACAGCGCTGGAGGTTGGGGACATCAATCCATTTATGGAGATCTGCCGGAACCAACGGAGTACCTGCTTGGTGATAATCTGGGTGAACGTAACAAACAACTCATGAAGTCGGTCCAAGCTTCAGACAACTCTATGCATGCGAAAACTGGATATAAAGGAAAGAGGCATCATGACTTCTTCCACCAAAGCTGTGGAAACCATAGCTTCCCATACAACAAGTTCAGGGGAACTGGACAAGCAAGGGATTTTGCGGCAGGACGACTTCCAATTGGGGATATAGGCAAGCACTGCCAGAGAAGCGCTTTGGCAGATCAACTGAAGACTATGCCCAGTATGGGAACACCCCAAGTGTGAGCAAGGGGCATGGCCAGGGAAACCCCAGCAGAGGAGGGGGTTTTCAGAAGTGAGCCACCTTATCCAGGTGGGTGACTCATCGACTTTGAAGCCTGGTATGGAGCGCTTGTTAAATGATTTATTGCAGGCAATATTGTAAACTATATACATAACTGGACATATCTGATGTCAAATAATTGGATACTAAATTGTCTAAAAGGACTTATAATAAAATGTAAAAGCCTCCAGTACAGGAGAGGGAACCATTCCCCTTTAGGATGGATAAACAAGAAAAAGAATTTGTAACAAATGAGGTAAAATTATTAATTGAAAAGAAAGTGTTAAAAGAAGTGGAGGAGGACCCTGAACAATGGGTGTCAAACCTATTTCTTAGGCCTAAGCCTAATGGTAAATTTAGAATTATCCTGGATCTAACAGATCTAAACAAACGTATAGAGTATAAACACTTCAAAATGTTTAATTTAAAAACAGCGCTGGATCTACTAGAGTCAGGCATGTGGATGGTGAGCGCTGACCTCACAGATGCTTACTACTCAGTCCCAATTGATAGAAACCAAAGAAAATTCCTTAGGTTCCGACTAGGGAATAAACTACTCGAGTACCAGGTGTTGCCTAATGGACTATCACGAGGGCCCTGTATCATTACAAAATTGTTAAAACCCATTTATGCAGAATGGGGGGAGAACGGACATGTGGGGTTCCCTTATCTAGACAATAGTTTTGTTATAGGAAAAACTAGGGAAAAATGTCAGGAAGTCATTGAGGAACTCATTAGACCATTCACCAATTTAGGATTCAAAGTGAATAGAGAAAAATCGGTTTTGACGCCTGTGCAATATCTAACATTCTTAGGATTTGATATTGACTCTGTAAATATGTGGGTATCATTAACGGATGAGAAAAAATGCTAAATTTTATCAGTAATAGATGAAGTAGAAAATGCACCCTGAATAATCTGACTATACGCCAAGTAGCGGGACTAATAGGATTGATGGTACCATATGTGCCAGCAGTTGAGTATGCGGGAATCCATTTTAAGACATTAGAAAGAGATAAAATTAAAGTGTTGAAAAGAAGTAAAGGGAATTTTGAAAGTAAGATGTGGATCTCAGAGGGTGGTTATAAAGACATAGAATGTTGGAGAAAGAATTTAAATAACCAACGTTTAATCAGAAGGGCAGAACCAGACATTGAATTGTTTACAGATGCTTCGGACCAAGGTTGGGGAGTGCACACGGATGAGCAAACAGGGGGAAGATGGCACCCGAATGAGTTAACACACATAAATGCTTTAGAACTGAGAGCTATAGCCTTTGGCCTAAAAAGCCTTTGTAAAAGAAGAAACATTCATATTAGAGTGAGAACAGATAGTACTGTCATGGGGGTGATGTAAATGGGAAATATTGCGCCTAGAGCGGGACTCAAACCCACATCTCTTTGCATTCCAGGCCAGTGTGCTAACCATTACACCACCTAGGCTTCCTGATATCACCACGCTACCCATGCCTACCTGTCTATGTGGTTACTTGCCTGAGAGGTCAGTGCAGACTACTACACTCATCCCCCTGGAATTTTAAGTCTTTTAATGCTTACAATTACATACATACAGGCAATGCACTAACACATACATACACAGGGTATGTTCAACAACCATACAGCGCGTAGCTTGTACAGGATCACGGTCACGGCAACCAGTGTCATGGGGGTGATGAAAATGGGAAACATTGCGCCTAGAGCGGGACTCGAACCCACATCTCTTTGCATTCCAGGCCAGTGTGCTAACCATTACACCACCTAGGCTTCCTGATATCACCACGCTACCCATGCCTACCTGTCTATGTGGTTACTTGCCTGAGAGGTCAGTGCAGACTACTACAGTACCACAGCACTGGCATATGTTAAAAACATGGGGTGCACAAATGGACCATCTCGAATGGGAATTAAATCAAAAAGATTTCGAAGCTATCTGTGACCAGTGGGGAACACCAGAGGTGAAGATGTTTGCATCACGTTTATATAGGAAAATAGACAAATATGTGAGCTGGGAACCAGAGCCAGATAATTGGAGAACAGACGCTTTCTCACTGAGCTGGTCAAATATATACATTTATTGTTTCCGACATTTCAGCCTCCTCCTGAGGGTGATACGGAAGATCCAAAGGGACGGGGTGAGCACGATAGTCGTGGCTCCTCACTGGGCCGCACAACCCTAGCATCCGTTGCTACAAGGAGAAGCCAGGGACAGAATCAAGTTTCAAAAGGGGAGCAGAACCTCTATGGAGTCGGCAACCAGAAAAACGACCCAGCGTTGCTAGGTCTAACAACTTCAAGGTTAACGGCGTATCGCTTCTAGGTCGAACGTTAGAAGGGTATAACTTTGATAGAAAGTCATTACAGTATTTTAGTCATACATGGAGATTGTCAACAAGAAAGAACTACAGAACTCATATAAATAGATGAGCCCTTTGGGACATAGAAAATAATATTAGCGTTGTGAACCCCTTGTTGGTGGGAATAATTAAGTATTTGAGAACTTATTTTGAGAGTTGAGTAGGATATGGGGCAATTAATGCAGCCAGATGTGCACTGAGCTTGATCTTGTCCAGGAGAATAAATGGAACTACAGTAGGTGAAAACTACTTAGTGAGGTGGTTCTGCAAAAGTTGCCATGAGCAGCGACCACTGCAACCTAGATATGATAGTTTTTGGAAAGTGCAGGTTCTCCTAAATTGGATAGAAAAACTAGGATGCAATGCTGCAATGAGTTTAAAACTATTGTCTTATAAGGTAATAATGTTATTATTACTGGTGTCCTCTCGGAGGGGACAAACTATCCTCAACCTATCTACTGATAGGATGAGGATAGAACAAAATGAAGAGTCTGTTAAAACATAACCAGCTGGGTCAACCACTGGATGACAAGGTTTTATGAATATAAAGAAAATCACAAATTGTGTGTGGTAAGAGGTTTGAAAGGGTATTTGAAAAGAACGGTGATAGTAAGGAAGTACTCTACCCAGTTGTGTTGTCCTACATTGGACCAAATAGACCTATATCGAGATCCACTTTGGCAAGATGGACTTTGAGTGTGCTAGAACTCTCTGGAATTGATACGTCAAAATACAACGGACACAGCACATGAGGGGCTTCAGCGTCCTCAGCTAAAGTTCTAGTAGCGAGCCTAAATGCCATAATGAGGAACGCGTTATGGCGGGACAGTTTTGCCTGGTTCTGTCACAAATCGTTAGAAGATCTGGGAGAAGTGCAGAGACTGATATTGAAAAGACATTAAAACACAAAATGTGAATAACTAATTATGATAAGAGTTGTTATAAAAATGTAAAATTGTAACAGAAAAGACTTTTGTAAGAAAGGTTACAGAAGTGAGCAAAAGGTATGACGGTGTGGTTCTTAAAAATAAATTGATAGGATATACAGAGAAGAAAGGTTTGAATAAGTATGTTAAATGGAAGTCAATAATTATCACCATTACATAGACTCATGAAATGAGTTAAATGGGATTAAAAAGTTAAAAGTAAGAAAATTAGATTGTGTTATAGAAAGATAGAAGCAGAAGGAGAAAGTTGAGAGAGGAAGAAAGTAATAGGAGGAGAGGTCAGAAAGCAAAAAACCAAGCTACGAAGACTCTCCCTGGATACTTAACTTCCGGTGTTCGGAAGATGAAGTAAGAATATTTTAGTATTACTAGACTTACTTGTAAGTTGAAGTATTACTAAGATTTTTACGAATCTATGAATATGAAGGTAAGGATCAGGGGCCCGCCCACCCATGCCTTGTTAAAGAAATAGAACCGCAAATACTTGAGTATAAATATCAAATAAGGTTCTGTGAACAGGGTGATGGGATATTGGGGGGGGGGGTTCCTGATCCAAGTAAATAGGTTTTTTGTTCCCTCCAACTACGAAAACTGAGGCTACTTCCGGTCACGCCCGAGCTTGTCCTCCCCTGATCCTTACCTTTGTATTTGTAGATTTGTAAGAATCTTAGTAATACTTCAACTTACAAGTAAGTCTAGTAATACTAAAATACATGTAAAATCAAATCTAGATGATTGGTTTGGTTTTGAAAATTTGACATTTCATCGGACTAAGCAGCTTTAAGCATTGGTAGTGGTGCATGGGAGTCGCCAAAGATCACATTTATGCACTGTCGAGTATTTATTTACGTAGGTACCGAGCCATGTCACAAGACTTGTGGGAATTTGTGGGAATAATTTTTATTCCTCCACTATAATCTCATTCTGTCTCTGGTATGGAATTCTCAATCTTTCTTCTACGCCATCGCATCGGGAGGTATTAATCCAATTATAGAAGAGTACACATCCTTGGTTAAAAGTCCCTCAAAGTGGAGAGTCTGCTACAACAAATTAAAGCTGCGATCTAACAGTAAAAGGTGAACAACATTGGCTTCCTATTTAAAGCGGCCATCGTAGTGATAGTCAAATCAAAGCATACCGGTAGTCACATAGAATTGACTATGTTATATCCAACTTATTAAACATGTATTGTTTAATAAGTTGATAATACTTGATAAATTTCTGTTTGACATCAAAACTAGTAATTGCTAACACCTTATTTGAACATCCAAAGAGAAGACTATATACATGGAAGAGCCCTGGTGATGTATGTCGGAACCAGATCGATTACATTCTTGTCAACCAACGATATCGAAATTGTATCAAACAGGCAAGGACATATCCAGGTGCTGACATATGTTCGGATCATAATCCAGTAGTAATCAGTATGGTAGTGAAATTGAAACAGCAGAACAAAATTAAAAACAACATTCAAATGGATATGAACATGTTAAAAGATGCAAAATACAGAACTAAGTATAATGTCTCTGTTCATAACAAATTCAGTGTACTGATGAATGAAGAAACTCCTCAGAGAGAGTATAACAACATTGAAATGGAATGGGAAGCTCTCAGAGAAAGCATGGTCAAGTCAGCAGAGGAGGTGTTACCAAATAAAAAACGAGAGACAAAGCAATCATGGATGACGCAAACCATACTAGAAAAGATGGCAGAAAGGAAGAAAGTGAAAACCACTGATCCACCTAAATACAAACACCTGAAGAATGAAATAGAAGATGAATGCAAAAAAGCTAAAGATGAATGGTGGAATAAGAAGTGTGAAGTAGTGGAACAACTTGAGTCTCAACATCGTTCAAGAGAGATGCACAAGAAAGTGAAAGAGATAACAGGTCAAGGATACAGACAGAGAAGCAGTAAATGTATCAAGAACAAAGACGGCAAAATGCTCTTTGAAGAAGATGAAATAAAGTCCAGATGGGAAGAATATGTAAACGAACTATACAATGATGACAGAGGGAACCCACCCACAATTGAGAAAGAAGATGGGAATATTATATTAGTATCAGAGGTTGAGAAGGCTATCAATGATCTAAAGTCAGGTAAGGCTCCTGGAAGTGACCAGATAACATCAGAAATGATAAAAGGACTAGATGAAGTGGGGATTCAAATCATTCATAAGCTAGTAAATGACATCTATGAGACTGGATTTATACCATTGAATATGAATGAATCCATATTTGTACGACTCCCAAAGAAGCTAAAACCAACATTGTGTACTGAGTACAGAACACTAAGCCTGATGAGTCATATGTTGAAGATGATCCTGAAAATAATTTTACTGAGAAACAGACAGAAAATTGAAGAACAAATCAGTAACGTACAAAGTGGGTTTATATCTGGAAGAGGTACACGTGAAGGGATTTTCAATATGAGAATGATTTGTGAACGTTATTGTGAAGTGAACCAGGATGTTTATGCCTGCTTTATTGACTATGAGAAGGCCTTCGACCGAGTCAATCATGAACTGTTAATCAAATGTTTACAAGATATTGGTGTCAATGGCAAAGACATTAAACTAATTGTGAACTTATACTGGACACAACGTGCATTTATAAAAATGGAGCAGGGCCTATCGGATGAAGTTATGATTAAACGAGGAGTTCGACAGGGGTGTGTATTGTCACCATGTCTATTTAACCTGTACACAGAGATGATTTTCAGACACATTGAAGATTGCAAGGGAGTGACAATAGGTGGCATGAACGTCAACAATCTTAGATATGCCGATGACAGTGTAATACTAGCAGACAGTGAGAAAAACCTACAAGATATAGTGAATAGAATCAATAAAGCTGGAATACTATTCAACATGAAGATGAATGCCAGGAAGACCAAAACAATGGTTATAAGTAAAAAGACAGATAAACCAAATGTCAATATAACCATAGATGGCACAAACATAGAACAAGTATCCGAATTCATATATCTCGGACAAAAGATTACAAATGATGGGAGATGTGAGGAAGAAATTAAAAGAAGGATAACAATAGCCCGAACAACATTCTCCAAAATGTATAGAGTGTTAACATCAAGTAAGATATTAATACAAACAAGGAAGCGTATTCTTCAGTGTTATGTGTGGTCTACTCTAATGTATGGGGCAGAGACATGGACAATCTCTAAGAAAATGTACAAACGTTTAGCAGCATTTGAGATGTGGACTTATCGAAGGATGATGAAAATATCATGGACAAAGAAGATCACCAACAAAGAAGTTCTCAGAAAAATTAAAAATAAGAAAAGCTTGTTTGCCACTATACAGACAAAGAAACTTATTTATTTTGGCCACATCATTCGTCAGAGTTCAATATACCGTACATTGTTGGAAGGGAAGGTGAATGGCAGCAGAGGGAGAGGGAGACCAAGAACATCATGGTTTACAAATATTTCACAGTGGACAGGCTTGAATTATTCACAGTCTATCAGAACAGCACAACATTGGGACAAGTGGAGAACCATTGCATCCAACCCTCGACTAGAGGACGGAACTATTGATTGATTGTTGCATTTAGAGCGATAGACGGAACATAAACATAATTAAGTGAATTTAATAAAATGTGTCACTGTTGACAACTCTGATGTCCAGCAGTTTGGTGTGCATGCCAACATTAATTTGACATGTCTTGACTTCAAATATCTGCAAAGTTAACCCTTAAAAGTAAAAGTTACTTTAAACTAAAATAAAGTAAATTATAATGATCAATCTAGTAAATTTATTTGTTAAATATGGTCGAAAATAAAAACCACCAGACAAGAACGTTGGCACCTCTCTGTGAACGGAAAGGTTAAATAACCGGTCACCGCCTGCATAATAGAAATATTTCAAATCCTTTACCGGACTGACACTTGCACGACTACATTTATTCATTTTAGAGGTGGGAGGATGGATTTATCCACAACAAAACAACCAAAAACATAGACCGATGAAAGCATCAAGTTTTCGAAACCAAAACACCCCCCTACACTTGATCCGACATATCGAACTGGTGCCCTTATTACGCATTTGTTGCTGCAGAGAAAAGAATAATTAAGCCTATGGGTTCACAGTTTTGACGTGCATGCAAACATTAATTTTGCACTTCAAATATATCCAAAGTTCTATTCTCCATTGAAGTTCTTATCAACGTTCTATTCTCTACCAAAGTTATATTTTTTCTGTCGAAGTTATATTCTCTATTGAAGTTTTGTTCTCTATCAACGTTCTCTTTATCAAAGTTCTATTCTCTATTGAAGTGTTTTCTCTATTGAAGTTCTATTCTCTATTAACGTTCTGTTCTCTTTCAAAGTTCTAATCTCTATCAAAGTTCTGTTCTCTATCAAAGTACTATCCTGTATTTTCTATCAGCGTTTATTTTTCTTTTATCTATTGAAGTTCTATTCTCTCTGGAAGTTTTATTTTTATTTACGTTAAAATATATATCATGTATATTACAGGCTAGAAAGCAAATAAAAATGGCCCGGACAAATATGTAGCATTAAAACTATGACTCAGTTTTCTAAAAGTGACTCCTGAGAAACGCACCCATCAGTCACTACTATGACTCCCCAGATGGAATTTCCCATTGAGAGCCCTGTTATCATCTCGTGCACTTTTTCGGTTTATACTAAGCCCTTCTAAGAAACAGTAACCTTCAGGATGCGCATATCAAAGCCCAACACTTGCAATGCCACAGGCTCATTAGACTGTGAGCCGATAGTTGGCGCTCTCAAAGTGGATGAGCTAGATGCGGCTATTTTTATTTAATTTGTTACATTCGTTGATTAAGCAGTGGCAATTTCAGTCACAGACACTTGAGCTTCTTCATTCTACTGCTCCATTCCCCATTACCATTTATAGAAATACCCAGCACCCGGATAAGTAGGGAGAAGTATCTAATTTTAAGTCATTGGTTTGACTCGGCCAGGATTCGAATCCCACGATCAACCACACGGTAAGCCAGGCGCTCAACTCATTCGGCCATGTCGTCTGGTTGTAGTAGAGTTGTTGGGGTTTTACGTAATAGCAACATCTAGGGTAATATCAGGAAGGGCACCGACTTGTGACAGTGCACGCTCATGGCGACATTGTAGTTCTGCTCGACTTGTCTAATGGGTTACAACATAAGTAAGGAAACAAATAAGAAAAACGCAGTTAATTAACAGGAAAGACAGTCATCAAGTCGATAAGAATTAAATAAGTTTAACATCTAATGGTAATAAAAATAGAAGAGTAAGAATAACATTTACACTTGTTTTTCTTTCTTTTATGAACACTTCTTGTGAGATGTATTAAGGTGTGCACTTGCCTCGGAGTTGCTTTAATCAGGAGGCTTTCCGTCATCATACCAGGTGTCCCTAGCATCTCTGTAAGCCACTCACCATGCCAATAGGGCTAGCATCATCAGTGGTTCGGTGTGGAGGAGGAGGAGGAAGAGGGGGGGGGGGGAGGACGAAGTGGGAGAAGGACATGAGTAAGGAGAAAGGGGGAGGCAGACGTAGGAAGAGGTGTCCAACCGGGACTTGCCCGTTGTCATATCCCCGTATCCCCACCTCCTCGCCCCCCCTCCCAAACTCTCCGCTTCCCTGCCTCCTTATCCAGCTGCCCATATCCCCGTATCCTCACAACCCCGCCTCCCCTCCTCCCAAACTCTCCGCCTCCCTGCCTCCTTATCCAGTTGCCCATATCCCCGTATCCCTCCCCGCCTCCCCGCCTCGCCACCTCCCAAACTCTCCGCCTTCCTGCCTCCTTATCCAGCTGCCCATATCTCCGTCTCCCTCCTCGCCTCCCCGCCTCCCCACCTCCCAAACTCTCCGCCTCCCTGCCTCCTTATCCAGCTGCCATATCCCCGTTCCTCACCTCCCGCCTCGCGACCTCCCAAACTCTCCGCCTCCCTACCTCCTTATCCAGCTGCCCATATCCCCATCTCCCTGCCCGCCTCCCCACCTCCCAAACTCTATGCCTCCCTGCCTCCTTATCCAGCTGCCCATATCCCCGTATCCCTGCCCGCCTTCCCCACCTCCCAATCTCCGCCTCCCTACCTCCTTTTCCAGCTGCCATATCCCCACTCCCTGCCCGCCTCCCACCTCCCAAACTCTATGCCTCCCTGCCTCTTATCCAGCTGCCCATATCCCCGTATCCCTGCCGGCCTCCCCACCTCCCAAACTCTATGCCTCCCTACCTCCTTATCCAGCTGCCCATATCCCCATCTCCCTGCCCGCCTCCCCACCTCCCAAACTCTATGCCTCCCTGCCTCCTTATCCAGCTGCCCATATCCCCGTATCCCTGCCCGCCTCCCCACCTCCCAAACTCTCCGCCTCCCTGCCTCCTTATCCAGCTGCCCATATCCCCATCTCCCGCCCACCTCCCCCCTCCCAAACTCTATGCTCCCTGCCTCCTTATCCAGCTGCCCATATCCCCGTATCCCTGCCCGCCTCCCCACCTCCCAACTCTACCCCTACCTCCTTATCCAGCTGCCCATATCCCCATCTCCCTGCCCACCTCCCCGCCTCCCAAACTCTATGCCTCCCTGCCTCCTTATCAGCTGCCCATATCCCGTCTTCCTGCCCACCTCCCCGCCTCCAAACTCTCCGCCTTCCTGCCTCCTGATCCAGCTGCCCATATCCCTCCATCCTGCCCGCCTCCCCCTCCCAAACTCTCCGCCTTCCTGCCTCCTTATCCAGCTGGCCATATCCCCGTCTCCCTCCTGCCTCCCGCCTCCCCACCTCCCAAACTCTCCGCCTCACTACCTCCTTATCCAGCTGCCCATATCCCCATCTCCCTCAGTCCCTTCCCACCTCCCCGCCTCCTTGCCTCCCTGCTTCCCCGTCTCTCCGCCTCTTTATCCAGCTCCCCGCTTTCCCGCTTCCCCGCCTCTCTCCCCGCCTCCCCACCTTCCCGCCTCTCCGCCTCCCAGCCTGCTCATCTCCAAGTCTCCCCGACTCGCCGAGTCCCCGACTCCCTGTCCAGCTCCCCATATCCCCGTGTCCCTGCCGACCTCAGCGCCTGCCTAACTCCCGGCTTCCTCACCTCCCCGCCTCCTCACCTCCCCGCCTCCTCACCTCCTCACCTCCCCACCCACAACACCTCCCTGGTCCCGGCGCCACCACGCGCCAAACGCAGAACGCAACCCACACAGTGCGGACCAACCAGAGAGCAGCGCGATGCCGGAGTGAGAGCAGGTGTGCGATCTGCTCTCGGCGAGCGACTTCTCCCCCCCCCCCCCCCCCTACCTCCCTGTCACTCACACACATCCGCCGTCTCAGTCTCAGAGGATCCCCAGGATACTTCCAGCTAGCGCCGCCAGGGTTCGCGCGGCTATCTATTCACCATACAACCCACCTGGCCTCCCCCCCCGCCGAGTGATCGAATCAATGCAGTAGGCTCCCTGAGTTGCTCCTGGACTGGAGCAGTCTGTCCTCCTGCGTGTGAACCTCAACTCGGTGGAGGTTTTGTTGTATCTGTTTAGCTCAGTTGACCCATTCGGTGGACGCACACCAACACCTTAAATGTGCTGGTGATTGGCGCGCTGGGCTGCGGGAGTTGTTGGCCTTGAGGAGGCGAGGAGGAGGCGGAGAAGGGAGGAATTCATGCTCTGGAGTTAAAAAGGAATAACTGGGAGTCAAGTGAGAACGACAATGATATAATACACAGGAGGAGTGAGTGTACTCCAGTGTACTCCAGCAGGAGTAGCTTTGATCATTCACAGGGAGCAGCAATGTGTGCATGCATTAAGTGGGATAAGGCGCCTCTCTGAACGGATCTGCAGCCATATCAAATGTTTGTATCATTATGCAGTGCGTATATATATATGTAATAAAGATGTTAATTCACTAGTTGCTTCTTTTGCTTTATAAAATAGCATGCAGAAACTTGGTGAAGTAAGACCATAAAGAGTTGACATGTATATAATCATTATAATGTCATATTTTTTCCGGCCTTAACAAAATAAACTTCTTAGATGAAAGGCCATAAAAAGGCCTTAAATTTGGTTGCTGAATAGCTGTAGGAACCCTGTAAACACGTACCAAACTAACTGCCTACCTACCGACTTGTCTACTTACCGACATACCTACCTGTCTACTTACCGATATACCTACCTACCGATATACCTATCTAGGCACCCTCGTAATTACCTAACTAATTATCTACCTAACTAACTAACTGCCTATCTACCTATGTAAGTAACCATATACGTGCACAACTCCCTATCTATCTCTTTTAATTCTCTACATATCTACCTATTTATATAACTATTTACCATATTTATCTAACTAATTATCCACCCACATAACAATCTACATAAATACATATTTCCCAAACTAATTAACCAAACACCGACCTACCTAACTACATACCTAACTAATAATTCAACTACCTAGGTCACTAACTGCCCCCTAACTAGTTAACCAACCAGCTACCTAACAACATACCTCCCCACCTACCCAACATCATACCTAACTACCTATTTAATCACCTATCTAACAACCCAACTAGATGCATAACTAATTAACCAACAAAGTACCTAAATACATGCATATCTATGTACATAACTACATAACTTATTTATTAACCAGCTATTTACCTATGTACCTACCTACGTCCCCACTTACCTATCCACCTCCCATTTATCCACCTACTTACCTACCCACTTACCTACCCATCTATCCACCTACCCACCTACCTGCGTTTCTACCTACCTATCTAACTACCTAACTTACCACCTAACCAAATACTTAAAGCTGCATAGTCCGATGAAATCATCAAATTGTCAAAACCAAAACAATGACCTAAATTTGATTCTACATATCTAGCTTAGATACTGATGCACTTATTAAACATTTGTCGCCCTACAAAAGGGAATAGTGAAGCAATTGAATAGATCATGTTACTGCAGAATGCTATGGTGTCAGAGTTTTGACAAGCTTGTCAAAATTCATTTTGCATGGTTGCACTTCAAATATCTCAAAAGTTAGCCACTTAAAATAAAAGTTACTTCAAGCTAAAGTGAGGTACATTATAACGATCAACCTAATGTATTTATCTCAGAAAATTTCTGAAACTCAAAACCATCGGAGAAGCAACTTTAACGCTACACTTCTTCCCACCGACAGGAGTATACCCGGAAGGTGTGCACCCTACAGGAGGACGGACCAGGTAACCCCGTGACCTGGATGAGCAGCACATCTAAAGGAGGGGTTATACAGATGTGGGCACTATAAATTCCAGGCACCGTCCCTCCCAAACTCACTACAGCTCCTGCTTGCTACCTAAACCACTACAGGTAACCACATAGTGTCACTAACTTACCGCTACCCTAATATCCCAAAATGTGCTTATCGTCTCCAAGTAAAGCAGTTACTGATTATTAATGATTAGCTTCATTGTTATTGTTTACATTACCATAGTTATATTAGTTATTGTGTTGTATATGTATGGGTTTTATGCAAATAATATTAAATGTGTAACGTTAGTGCTGGAGCCAGGTGTATGTGTGAGAGACTGCTTGAGTAACCTCCGCGACACTTGGTGTGTAATACTTGCACCAACCCACGTAGCTATATATATATATATATGAGTCAGCCTCACGAAAATGGGCCAATTGGTGGTTCATTTAAGATGTCGGCATCGCAATTCTTAAAGTGTAGTGCATTTCTTTGTTTTATATTAAATTATCCTAGAAACAAATAAGGTTGTTGTATTTTCTCTAACTTTACATTCAGGATAAATTTAAGGACTTTGCAACACCTCTGTCAATGCTAAACTATAAGTATGCCGATCGATGCCGACATCCAATGCTCGACACCGACAACTTTAACAGATGTCGGCGTCGCAATTCTTAAAGTGTTGTGCATTTCTTTGTTTCATATTAAATTATCCTAGAAACAAATAAGGTTGTTGTGGTTTCTCTACCTTTACATTCAGGATAAATTTAAGGACTTTCCAATACCTCTGTCAATGCTAAACAATAATTATACTGTTCGATGCCGACATCCAATGATCGACACCGACAACTACCCCCAATTGGCCTCTTTTTGTGATCCCGACCCATATACATATATATATATATATTATATATCTGTGTGTATAATTTATATATGTATATATATATACACACGTCACACATACACACACACACACAATATATATATATATATATATATATATATATATATATATATATATATATATATATATGGACAGTGATAAACCCTTTATCGCTTGTAATAAGCTCTGTAGTGGTTCCTCTACCCCCTCTCATGGGGTGGAGGGTGGGTGACCAGCATTTGTTGGTACATAAATGAAACTATCAGTTGCAATAATAACCACATGCAAATCCTGTTCGATAATATATGAAAAGTATTATATATAATATAAATGAACTATTAGTTTTAATAGTAACTGTATACAATTTGACAACACAACAAGGAACTATAGTATTGTCGTGGGGGTGATGAAAATGGGAAATATTGCGCCTAGAGCGGGTCTTGAACCCACATCTCTTTGCATTCCGGGCCAGTGTGCTAACCATTACACCACCTAGGCTCCCTGATATCAACACACTACCCACGCCTACCTGTCTATGCGGCTCCTTGCCTGAGAGGTCAGTGCAGACCACTACAGTATGGTAATTTATTAATATAATAAATTGGCATCAAATCACCAAGAGTAGAATAGGTCAATGTGGTTAGGTCATTTGAAAGTAATGTATGAATTTAGGTGATTGTTTACATCAATGTCAATTGATATGAGGAGAAAATAGGTCAAGATAGTAATGTTACGGTCAAGATAGTCAATGCAATAGGGTCAATCATTACATCAAGGTCAAGTGGGTATAATGCGAGCAGGTCATCATGATAGGAGTGTCAATAAGGGAGTGAATGAGGTTGGGGAGAGTTTGTGTCATGGGGTCATTGGTAATGAGGTCAAAGTTCAAGTAATGGGGTCATGAGGTCCAAGAGTTCAAATCCCACGACCCTGGCACTCAACCCTTTGCGTGATGGTTTTTTTAGTGCAGGGATGGGTGGGTGGTCAAGAAAGGTGTGGAGGTGTTGATGGTCTGGCGTTTGGTTGAAAAGTGCTGGTAGCTGAGTGAGCGCACCGGAAGTGTTATTGGGTTCACTGAGTACTCACCAGTCGGTGGGTCACGATGGTGGCGCCGCCTAGCGTAGGGACGGGGATGATTCTAGAGTTTTCTTTAAGCATTTATTTCTTCCATCCCACCCTTCTTTTTTCATGGTAGGTTTTACTCTTTTTTTTAAAGAAGACAAGAATTTCCCCCCATTATTCATGGTGGCTCATAATAAGTCATAGTACAGATAATGAACTGGGTCCATTTAAGTCTAGATAATTCTAGACCAAATTAAGGTTGCGTTGTCCAATGGTTTTGATTTTGTCAAAGGTCTTCTTGTATGAAGACACTTGCGAATCTGGTGTTCAACGTATCAGCTTTGTCGATTAAATTTTTTGCAATGGTCCCATCATCCCACCTCAAATCTCCAACTGGAATGTGTACTTTGAGTTTACTCCTAGCATATTTATAGAAGGCTTTTGGGTTCCCTTTGGCATTTTTGGCTATGTTTTTCTCATGCTCTCGCTTTGCTTTCCTACATTCCCACTTTACTTGGTTACATAGTTTTGCATATCAAATTCTGTCACTATCTGTGCCCGAATCTCTCTTCACTGTGTATGCCTGTTGTTTCAAGCTGATCTTCTGCTTGACTTGTTCATTCATCCATTCTGGCCGTGGTCTGCCATTATTCATTTTGGCAGATGATATGGGTATGTGCTGTTTGCATTTTTCCATGAAGATTTTTTCAAATGCATTCCAATTGTCCTCAACAATGTATAGTATCTGAAGCTGCACTTAGTAGAGCTTGGTCGAGATCCTGTCTCAAGCGCTCAGAGTTGCCTTTATCCAATATGAATTTGTGTTTTCCACTTGAGTTTACATGGTAATAGCAACTGAAATTAAAGGAAAGGCAATCATGGTGGCTATTTCCAAGTCTCGCAAGATGTTTAAAGTTTCCAATCATTTCCTCCTCATTTGTGATGATGAGAGAATATATTTGCAGACTGGTCACCACGCTTACGTGTTGGTTCCGTGATGTCATGGAAAAGGAAACAGATTTTCGACAAGGAGTGTTCCTGGATGTTGTTCGCTATTTGGTGTTCGCATAGGTTGAAACTGATTTCTGGATAATTGAAGTCTCCCATGATGAGGAGGTGGTTGTGGTTTAGGGCTGAGGCATTTTGGATCAACTGTCGAGTTTCCTCATGGACACTGTTGTCGCTGTTGGGTGACCTGTAGATGTATTTGCATTTAGTATATATGCCCACACCCCTCCTCTCATCGATATTGATGAAAATATCAAATCCATTTATGTCAATCTCACATAACTGGACTGGCTCTTTTAGATTTTTGGTATGACTTCACTAATTGCAATGATTTCTGGGTTGTAAATTGCAATATTTGCTTCCAGTTCAGCTCGCTTGTTCATAATTGGATCTGTGTTGGTATACATCTCAGGCCATTGATAATTTTATGAGATGTGCTGCTATGGATTCTGTTTTTGTTTGAGTTTGAGTTATGCTTGTGGCCCCAATGATACTTTTGTGTTATACATGGTCTAGGTTTAGTTGTTTCTTGCATACTGTTTCTTCTGATGTTACAGTTGATGTTATTTCGGCTGACATCTAAACCTGGGTGCGTGGTATTACTTTCACTATTTTTTGTTCCCATGGCGGTCCTCTGACACGGAATACCCAGTTTTTTGCCTCTTCTCCCAGTTCAGTGTCCAATGCCATGTCTTGTTTTCTTTCTTTTTGTGTCATATTATTATTATCCTCTTCTTTGATGCAGGCTTGTGGTAGCCTATACAAAGCTCGTAACTCTCAGCTCTAATGGTATGCAGCCTCGAAATCGTACAGGAATGTTTCTCTGGCCCAGGCCCTGTCCAGCGCATTCTTGAATTTATTCATGGTAGCTGCTTCCACCGCTTCTTCCGGTAGCTCATTCCACATGTTTATCACTCGCTGTGAAAAGAAGGCCCCTCTGAGTGAACTGTTGTACCTTGGCTTGAAAAGCTTCTTGGAGTGACCTCTGGTATTACTTCCCTGTATGCGTCTGAATAGCAAGGCCTCATCCACATTATACTCAGCATTCAGGAACTTCCACGAAATCTTCTGTATGTGAGGCTTGGTAACTTGAGTCTCCTGAGTCTGTCTGGATAACTAAGGTCCTTCAGATGTGGCACTAGCTTAGTTAACCTTCTCTGAACAGCTTCAATGGATTTAATATCCTTCTTCAATGTTGGGTGCCATATAGTGACTCCATACTCTAGTATTGGCCGTACTTGGCTCTTGTACAAAGTGATCAGCATCTTTTCGTGCAAGTATTTGAAGGTTCTGCGAATCATTCCCACAATCTTATTAGCTTTAGATACGGTTTGTTGTATGTGCTGGGAGAAACTTAGCCTATTGTCTACAAATACTCCTAAATCTTTCTCTACCTCACTCTCTTCGAGATTTAGTGGCTAGCCAGTAGAATTTTCATGCATAACATATGTATACTGTGGGTGGTGTCTCCCTATTCGCATGACCTGGCATTTATTCGGATGGAACTTCATCTGCCACTGCTTGGCCCAATTCTCCATTTCCAGCAGGTCCTTTTGCAGATCAGCACAGTCTTCCGTGGAATTCACAGTTCTGTAGATCTTTGCGTCATCTGCAAATAATTTTATCCCACATGATACAATCTCTGGCAGGTCATTGATGAAAATGACGAACAGAATAGGTCCCAGGACGCTCCCTTGAGGTATCCCACTGAGAACCTCTTTGAAGGAAGATTTACTGCCATTTACTACGACTTGCTGTTTCCTTCCAGTCAAAAGACTTTGGATCCATCTCAGAGTATTTCCTTCGATGCCATAGTTTTGTAACTTGGTAGCTAGCCTCTGGTGTGGGACAGTATCAAATGCCTTCATGAAATCTAAGTATATAGTATTTAGTGATTCTCCCCTATCCATTGCGTCGGTCCATATTTCCAAACTTTCTAGTAGCTGTGTAACTGTTGATTTCTTTGGTAGAAACCCATGTTGGTGGTCCGACATCAATTTGTTCTCTAGCATATGGCTGAGCATGTGCTCTCTGATGATACTTTCCATTACTTAACATACTATAGATGTGAGGCTTACTGGCCTATAATTTGCTGGAGAATGCCGGTTTCCTTTTTTGAAAATTGGGATAACATTTGCTATTTTCCATTCGTTGGGTAGGCAACCAGATTCAAATGACTTATTGAAAATTATAGCAAGTGGTTTTGCAAGCACCACACTCAATTCCTTCAGCACTTTTGGATGTACTCCGTCAGGTCCAGGTGATTTGCCTGTTTTGAGTTTGTCCAGCTTTTTTTTAACAATGTCTCGTGTGAATAGCACCTCAGGGAAGTCCATCACCAATTTGCATTTCTGTACCAGGGGTACTGTGTTAATATCCTCTCTAGTGAAAACGCCTGAGAAAAAATTATTTAATACCTCTGCTTTATCAATATCCTTTGAAGCTAGGCTCCCATCTGGTTGTTCCAATTCATCTATTCCACTCTTGGTTTTCATCTTCGAGTTTATATATGCCCAAAATGATTTTGGATTATCCTTGGCTTCTTGGGCAATGAGTTTCTCAAAATTTCTTATAGCCTTACGTGACTTCCATCGTACCTGGTTTCTGAGTTTGGCATATATTTTGTGTTCATCAGAGCTTCTTGTGGCAGAGTATTTCCTCCAAGCTCGTTGTTTGAGTATGACTTTGGTAGACACCTCTTTGTTCATCCACAGTGGCCTGGTTCTTGCATCCGGATGGATTGTCTTTGTCGGTATGTGTTTCCGCACTGCTTCTTCCAGCTTTTGTGATAACTCACCCCAGCATTCATATATACTATTATCTTGGAAATGGCTGTTCCAATCTATGTCCATGAGTTCCCTCATCTCACCATAGTTTCCACGCGAGTAGAATGTTTTTAAGTATGACTTCTCAGTTTCTTCTATATGGCACTGATAGGTGAAAGATAATGTGAGGTGATCACTCTTACCTAGGGGGGCTTGGGCTGAGATATCTGTGACCATGTTCTCTTCATTTGTGAATATCAGGTCTAATATTGATGCTTGTTGTCCTTCTCGGTACCTGGTAGGATTTTCGACATGTTGGAACAGAAAGGCATCACGGGTGCTTTCAAAGAATTTGTTGGCCCAATGGGTTTCCCCTACTGTTGTTGTGTTTCCCCTCCAATCGATCTCAGGCATGTTGAAGTCTCCCATGATCAGTACATGGGATGCTTCTGTGTCATTTGCTGCCCTGATTAGGTCGCCTAATTTTTCATTGGTTGCATCACTGCTGTTTGGGCTTCTGTATATACACCCAACTAGGATCGTATCTTCCTTGTTTGGTTTTACTTGGATCCAGACACATTCTGAAAAACCTATACACTTATTTATGTTGCTTTCTCGATAGGTGATATTATCAGATTCCAATACATAAATACACACGAGCCTGCCTTCCTGCTCTAGGTTCCACACCAGACTGAATCCAGGGATTCTAATGTCTTGCTTTGTAATTTCATAAGTGCAGTTCTTTGGTTTAGCCTCAGTCACTGCAATCAAAGTTGGTTTCTCTACTTCGATGATAACCTGTAGTTCTTCCATTTTGTTCGGCAGTGAATCAGCATTTAGGTAGAGGCACTTGAACTTACTTTTATGTTTGTTCTTAGCTCTCCTCTTTGGTCTGGTCTGTGTATTGTTGCACTTGTTATTACTTACATTAGTGTCACAGGGAATTTCAGTTTCTTCCATATTTGGCAATTTCATGTTTTTCTTCTCTATAGTCTCATATAGCTTATCAATGTATTCTTGTTCTTCCTTGCTTGCAGTAATATAAACATGTTTTCGTGTTGTTGGACTTCTGGTGTTTCTTACTTCCTTATCTTTTCTATTCTTAGATTGCTTGGGGGTCCTCTGACCCGATAGATCCAGTTTTTTGGATCATCTTGCATTGTTTTCATCTTTGCTTCTTCAACTTTTTCCTTGATTACCTTATGCTCCTCCACGGTGTAATCATTGCTGATGCTTATCTTATGGTATGCCTCTTCTGTGTCCTTCATTTTGTTTACATTTCTGAACACTACTGATTTGTCCTCTTTATTTGCCAGGACTACTTTCATTGGTCGGGGAACATCACTGTCAGTGTTCTTCTTTCCCAACCTAGTGACTTTGGTAATTTCCAGCTGGTCGATGCCAAGGGCTTCAGTGCAGAGGTTGTTGAAAAACTTGGTGTCCTCTTCTGCCCTCACCTCCGAATTAGCAGCTTTACTTTCAGGCACTCGATAGATTATCAGGTTGAACTCACGGTTTTCTTTGTCATCCACATTCTTTTTGTGTTCTACCATTGCAGTCTTAACAATTTCCTTTATCTTACTTGGGGCTGTGGTGTCTTCCGAATTCAGTGATCTGGATTCTATGTCGGCCCAAGTTTTGTTAACTTTGTCTGGAACAGCATTTGCCTTCTCTTCTAATATCATGGCCCATGCTGATATTCTTGTACTGGTCGATACCTCGTAGTTTAAAAAGCTGACTGAACAGTTGGCGTTTTGTTTTTTCAGAGTTTACAGTGACGAGCAGAGGTTAGCAACATTATCACAATTGTGCACAGAGTACACTTTTCCCTAAACTATCCACCGCCCAAATAAAAAAAGTGTACAGAATAAAATGTTGCTCTTTTACGATGGATGGTGAGAAGACTTAAGTTGACATCTTTTTGTATTTCTAAAAGTATAGTTTGCATATTCACGATAATATCGACTATCATAAATGGCCCCAAAGATAGGTTTAATTAGTCGCATTAAATACATCAAGCTAAATCCATAATGTCTGTGCATTTATTTCTTGCACAGCTCACTCCTCTTAACAAGTCTGATTGAGGTCCCTCTTTTTACATGCAATTACGCTAGTGTGAATAATTAAAGTTGAGAACTCCAGACCTAAGAAGTTATTAAATCAAGAAAACAAAGCACTCATCAACTCTGCATTCCGTGGTCAACTACACAAACTAAATAAAGTGTTGATCTTTTATCATGAATTGTGGGAAGTTTGTTTGTTGGGGTTTTACCTTCTAGCAAAATCCAAGGTCATATCAATACGGGTTCCGACTGGTGGCAGTGCACACTAATTGCGGCTTTATAGTGCTGCCCGACTGGGAGACCAGGCCGCCGGAACCATGACCCGATGTTGATCTTTTACCACTAATGGTGACATAAATTGACATTTTATTTTATTTATTTTCTATAAGCATACATCAGCCATTACCTCCTCCTCTCAGTGCGTGGTGTGTATGCTCGTGATAATGTTGACAATTGTAAAGGGCCCCGAAGTCTGTTTAACTTAGTTATTCTGAGCATCTCGATCTAAATCCACCGTGTCTACATTTGCTTCTTGCACAGCTCACTCCTTCGAATAGGTGTCGTTTAGCACATGTGTGTCTTAGCAAATTGATACCCTTATTTTACATGCAATTACGCAATTGTGAATAAATATAACCACCATACGGTTGCAGAAACCAGACATGGGAAGTTATTAAATCATGAAAAAAACAAAGTGCTTATCAACGCTCTGCATTCCACTCTAGGATCCTCACTGCATTGCTCCTCCCGAGCCTGTTTATTTGCTCCTCATGAGCCCTTCCTTGCTTTTTTCCTCCTCAGCCTGCTTATTACCTTCCTCTGTATGCTCTGTTTGAGGCGTTAATAAACGCCTTTTCTTTCCACCCCCGCCTTGCCTTCTTCCTTTTCGCGCATCGGTCGTAATGCGAAGCATTACGTTTGATGCGAGGAGAGGAAGAGACCCTCCCCCGCCCCCCGTGTCGCGCAGCATTCGCGCCTCACCCGACGCCCGCTGCTCGCCCTCCCCCGGGCCGGCAGCTTTCACACTCACCTGCTGTCGCCCGCCCCCCCCCTCTTCCCTTATAAGGCCGCCCGCCGGCCTCCCTCAGGCACTCACCCTCCTGCTGCCGTCCAGCTCTCTGCCCTCTTTTCCTCCACCCACCCACCCAACTTTCCCTTTCTACCCTCCTCCCTCAGAGGCGGAGGGCTCCTCGGCCCCCCCTCTACCAACTCTGACATTGCTCCTTATGAGCCCCTCCTGTATTTATCTTTCTGCTCCATGAGCCCCTCACTGCATTGCTCCTCCCGAGCCTGTTTATTTGCTCCTCATGAGCCCTTCCTTGCTTTTTTCCTCCTCAGCCTGCTTATTACCTTCCTCTGTATGCTCTGTTTGAGGCGTTAATAAACGCCTTTTCTTTCCACCCCCGCCTTGCCTTCTTCCTTTTCGCGCATCATATAGGGGATGTGTCAGCTTCTGCGAACAAACGGATTTGAATATCGGAATGATGGCACCTTCAGATCAAACCTGGTAGTCATGATTTCATTTTGGCCCGTTGATGGCATTTGTAGTTTTTGCGCGTGGACCCTTACCATATATTTACATACTTACACACAACACATATTTACACGCAGACTTACAACTGGATAGTGGGATATCGGGTCATGGTGCCGGCGGCCTGATTTCCGAGTGGGGCAGCATTATAAAGTCACCATGAGTGCACACTGTCACAAGTCGGTATCCGTCCTGATATGACCTTAGATGTTGCTAGGACGTAAAACTCCACCAACCAACCAACTGCATACTTACATTACATATAGGCTACACATAGTAAAAGCGGCCGCCGATCAAGCTGTGCTCGAAGTGATGGTTCCTAAACGCAGGTGTTTTGCATGGTGGGGGAAGCAGGCCGGTGTCATAAGTTCAAAACACTACCCCACAACAACACTACGGTAGTGTTTTCAACCTAGGTTCAAAACACTACGGTAGTGTTTTCAACCAAGTTGAAGGTAGGTTCAAAACACTACTTTGGCCACCCTGAAAACACTATCCTTAAGTTGAAAACACTACTCGAATTTAAGTTCAAAACACTACTCTAATATTGTTAATATATATAATTGCTGCATAGTCAGTGTCATTTGTAGTAGGGTGAGGCAGTATGCAGTAAGGTGGGGCAGGTTGCAATATATACAACTAATATGTGCTTCAAATGCTGCAGCACCATTAGCGTAAACTAATACCTGGTGCAGTTGCCGCAGCACCATCAGCGTATACTAATTCAAAACCAGACACAGATAATTCATTTTATGGGCTAATAAATTTATTACTCAGGCATAATAAATTTTACCGCAGCCTTTTTGTCTACACCTTTGGGAACATGTTATATATTAGCTATTTCCAATAGTACAATTGGCCTATTAGCTAATTTATTCTATCATCAGCATGGATAGTACAACCTGGGTCTGTATCACTTCTTTATGTTTCTTGATTTATGCAGGTCATCTATCTAGATCAGGAATTTTAGTTGTGTCATTACTTATATGCAGGTCATCTATTATATAGCCATTAATAATATATCATTTCATTACTTATATGCAGGTCGCGCCAATGACGGTACTATCATATGACATATGACGCATTATGTTACAGTTTATCAGATAATCTATTTGTTCACTTGAGGCAACTTGACAGAAGACATGAGGCAGCAGCTCGGGCAGATCACGGTCACACGTTCAGCTCACATCTGGCACACGCACACACATTCACCACTCATTTCATTCAGCACTTTTATAACAAGGGGATAGGAGCCATAATCTCTCAGCCTAACAAAAGCCCCAGGAGATGGGTGGGAGGGTTGGTGAAACTTGTAACTTTGCTCAGCGATCCGTCGACGACGGTGGCCAGGTAAGAACTGGACAAGCCTTGAATCTACTACCGGAAGTTACTTTTGTACATAGCAACGCGCGCTAGGAACGGTATCTATGGTGCTGCTCATATCAGGCCCGTATTCAGGGTTTGTGAATTATGCATGTTTCCGGCAACATGGACAATTCAAAACCAGACACAGATAATTCATTTTATGGGCTAATAAATTTATTACTCAGGCATAATAAATTTTACAGCAGCCTTTTTGTCTACACCTTTGGGAACATGTTATATATTAGCTATTTCCAATAGTACAATTGGCCTATTAGCTAATTTATTCTATCATCAGCAGGTAGTACAACCTGTGTCTTTATCACTTCTTTATGTTCTTTACTTATATGCAGGTCATCTATTAGATAGGAATTAGTTGTGTCATTACTTATATGCAGGTCATCTATTATATAGCCATTAATAATATATCATTTCATTACTTATATGCAGGTCGCGCCAATGACGGTACTATCATATGACATATGATGCATTATGTTACAGTTTATCAGATAATCTATTTTTTTTTCACTTGAGGCAACTTGACAGAAGACATGAGGCAGCAGCTCGGGCAGATCACGGTCACACGTTCAGCTCACATCTGGCACACGCACACACATTCGCCACTCATTTCATTCAGCACTTTTATAACAAGGGGATAGGAGCCATAATCTCTCAGCCAAATTGGGACACGAGAGATAATGGTTCCTTCCTACACAACATTTTTATTTACGTAGTTGAAAACGCTGTCAGACTTCCATCTACCAACAGTTTTTATGGACTCGATGGGCATGCCCACTCTCGCGTATGCCTGAGCTCCCCCGCGCCGCAGACTATGGCAAGTCACTAACGGCCACCAAGGGAGTCGACATGCTTTCAGGGCTGCTTGCATGCACTTGCAGAAGATCGATGCCATCAGGGGACACCCGTTGCGCAGCATGAAAGCTGGGGCGCCCTCATGCGTCGCCTTCAGACTGGTATACTTGGACCATGCATGCACCGGGCAGAAGGCTTGGTTCGACCCTGCCGGTATATCCATGCTGTATGCATCCTCAGGCTTGTGTATGGTCTTGGTGGTCCTGACTTTGATCGTCAGGTGTGTGTTGTGTGCCTCAATGTCCCTACCGAGCAGCATGTGACAGTCACCGCCCGTCACCTCGGAGTAAAACAAGTTAGACTGTCTTAACAAACACAGGTAACCTATTAACAAAGCAGCAATTAACACCAGTCCGTCATCTCCAATTTTTCTGAATTTTACAATCATTATTTTAATGTGTTTAATTTTCAAGGGAAACGCCCTCCTTACATTGCTTCCTTTCAACTTATATATTCCAGCTTTAATCAGTGATATTGCATAGCAATCGAATGCTGTCGTGTTACCATTAAACAGCCTTACCCATGTCCTTGCCCCACTCATGTAATTTCTTACAGCGCCTTCAGTATTTAATTTGTCATTTAAGTGTAAAGTATATAACATTACCGTCTTCATTTTTGGGCGTTTGGGGTTATCTCCAACTTTTTTGCAAAACCCAAGATACTCCCCGAACTGCACCCTTTTATTATGCCAGGTCCCAGTTGATAGCCCCGCCGAAAAGTAGACACTTAGCCGTCCCACCAGCGCACGTTTAACTTCTGCAAGTTGATAAAGGCAACAAACAACATTATCAACTGGCAGAGAGATCACAACGACAAATCTAAGACATGCCCATCATGGGAGACATTGATTTTGGTCAACAATTTCTGGCGACACAACTTGTCGGCAACGCGCCTAAACTTATCATCAGAAAACATCCTACTAAGGGCATCCGCCAACACCAGATCCTTACCCGGCTTGTGAATCACCTGTACCGTACAAGTGAACGTGGCGGCGAACCTCCAAATTTCTCGGGCACAGGCGCACAAGACCGGATCCTTACCGGCGCCAGAGGATAAGACCTGTTGGGATGCAGCATTATCGGTATTAATGATAATCTGATACAGATGGGGATTAACCGGCGATAAATTTTTTAGAGCCACTACTAAATTTATTGCCTCCAATTGGGCTATATGAAAACCGTTATCAAGAAAATTTGTGGTGTACTGATTTGAATAAAAGTGAGTAGAACTGAATGCACCTCCGCCGTGCAATGATGAGTCGCACTCAATCACCCACTTTTGGACAGGGACATGGCAAAGTAAAACCAGCCTATTGTGACCTTCTGCGAACCGCAAGAACCAAGCTATATCTCTAACCAGCTCCTGTGTGACCAACACTTTTCCCACAAATGGAGTACCCCTAAAAAAATCTAGAATCCTATTCATAAAAATTCTAGCCGGAGTCACGCACTTCGATATAAACTGTAAGCGTCCGACTAGCCGTTGAACGTTTTTCCTAGGAACCAACCGGCAAATTACCCATTTATGGCATTCCAGTAATATATCTAATAATTTCTCGTCTGGAATACGTACCATCATGTCACGGGAATTTATCTCATACCCCAGCCAGATTAACTTACGAGTGGGAGGGACACATTTTTTAACCGATAACTTCAAACCAAGCACGCTAGTCAACCGTAAGATATAAGAATATGCGTGCTGTGCCTCTTCCAATGACTTTTCCACCCCAACGAAATCATCTAAAAAGCATAGCGCAAAGAAACCCATCTTGGTCATTAGATGTACCATGGTGGCCGTAGTCCGGGCACAAGCCATGCTGGAAGTCCTGCAGCCAAAGGGCGGTGCTATGTCAAAATAGAATTTTCCGTTTACTTTAATACCGAATAGAGGCACACTCAAGGGGCAGGTCCTTAATTGCCTGTATGCCCTGGCTAGGTCAATAGACCACATATAGCAGTTAGGCCCCAACTTAGTCACCTGTTTCGCGAGGGACATAATAGTCGGCAAATTATATCTATACGTATTACCTTGATAAAAACCACTATTGATCCCCGACTTTACACTACACCCCCTAGGAAAACTAAGATCAACTATAATTCTGCGTTCATCAGTACCTTTTTTGGGGCGGGTCATTATCGGGCTAACCTGTGCCCATGGTAAAAAGGGGGGGTCATCGAATGGGCCCAGCAATGCACTGTGTGCCAGTTCAGTTCTAACATAACTATCAATCCAAAAAAGGTCTTCCTTTGAGTGGGCATGGTTAAGTTCCTTTGATGTAGGGATAATTTTTCCAGTGAAATTAGCGGGCCAACCGAATTCCAGAAAGGAGACAAGGTCTACATCATTATAATCAACTAGCAGTCGTTTCCAATTTTTATTTAAAAGTCCAGACGGGACCGGTAGCCTCGCCGATAAATAATTTGGAAGGCCAGTAGCCCTTACTTTATTATAAATATTTGCATATTGTCTTAAAAGGGTATTACTATTAATATCAGAATTAGTCAAATTATGAGATAAAGTAGGCCAAATATTCAACACATAACTTTTATATAGGCGGGGCGACGTATCAAAGAAGGCCTTTTGGCCACCACAGGTAGATTCTGGAACATTAAAATTATCCAGTACATCCGGATCATAAGAGCCAACTGGACAGCTTATGCATGGTAACTTCAACGGAATTTCAACATCACTATCAACAGCAATTTCAGGAATTACAATAACAGGTGACAATAACAACTTATCTGGACAGACTATACCATTGTTCTTGTCCATATTAGTAGCTATCAAAGAATTTGGATCCAACACGGACTCCCGGGCAATCTCAAAATCGCCATTGTCACTTTTCAGTCCATTACAGAGTGGATTGGTGTCATCCGAGTAGATAATAGAAATCCCCTCCCCATCAGGGTCCACAACACATAAAACCGGGTTCCTCGCATCAACATTAACAAGACAATTAGGAAAGGAACCATTAGACCGCTGACAAGGTTTGGCAGAAGAAATATTAAGTATATTAGACGGCACATCAGCACCAGAATTAACACTTATACTGGACAAATTAGCTCCACCAGGGGCAGCATGAATGTCCCTAACAGGTATACGGCATTCAGAAACAGGCAACAGCCCAGTAGTCAGTGTATCAGACACGGTCATTGTTGTAGTTGACAAGCGGCAAGGCCTCTGACTGGCAGCCGAGTCGCCATGGCAACGGCGTGGATCGAGCCCGGTCGGAGTGACACCAACTGTCAGAGGTGTTTGTTGTGACACCGTACCAACTGACACTGCATTGCACACCCCACTCTTTCCAGCTGATACATGTTCAGATGGCACTAATTTATTGTTTTTATTAAACCATTTAAATGACTTATTATCCACAAAAACCTTATTATAATGAAATTTGTCACAGAAATGATGAGATCTACCAAGAATTTTATCGGCAGCGCCCCTACCCATAATAGCACTGAACTTATAGCGCCGCTTATAGTCGACAGACGGCTTATGCCGTCTCTTAGATAATTTCGATGTAAACACATTAACATTTTTCGAAAATAGGGGAGCTGTGGGCTTCGGATTATTTACAACATCAGTAACATGTACAGGGCCATGGTCAACATTACAATGTGGTATAGAGCCAATCTCGGAAAGAGGTAAGGGAGGCGACAACAGTAACTCAGAAGGCCGACATGGCACCGACAAAGCAACCGCACCGACCTGGTTATCGCACTGGCCGACCGGGCACTTTGAAGAAGGCAGAATGGTGGCGCCATCTGAAGACTTGTGGCGGTACTTGTCCATTTCGACTGATGGTATACACAGTGTCTCGGATGGTTTTGCAGCGACCAGCCCACTGCAATTTAAAAACTTGACACACGGTTACCGACGACATCTCCTGGCAACTCAGATGCACGAGTTTTTGAGCGACACTCAGTCTCCTTGTGTGCGTGTTTGCGTTTTAACTTATACGCACAATACGCACATATATGCACGAATCGACTTGAGCCTTCCCCGTGATCCCCATCGAAACCGCACGAACCGCCCTTATTCCAGATGATGCACGGTCTTGCATCAACCCCTTTTTTAAAGTCTGTGTACGCACCCCCTGTGAACTGTTTGGTAGCTGCCTGTGGTGCCAGCCTCTTACCCAATCCGCAAATATCCCGCCGTATCTCTACAATTTTTCCTTCATCACTCCATCCGTCTGGCAGTCTCTTGTCCACAATCATATTAAATACTTTCTCACTGTAAGTGAGACAAGTATGCCATGAGTAGTTTTGCGCCATGTCCAAATTTGACTCAATGTGATTGTCTATATGCACATCCCACCCATGTGGGACATCCCCACGCCTGACCATACGGCGCATAGCGGCAAGATATTCGAACCATGTCGACTCCCCTTGATTTACTTTCCCCTTTTTTTCATGTCTTATTACATATTTGTGTGGCAGTAACTTAAGTTTCTTCGACTGTTTCGCCCTTTTTCTGGTCAACCTAATTAGTTCATTCATCATCAGGTCATCATCACTCCCGTCATCACTATCATCAAATTGGCCATCTAGTGCACGACGTTTCACACCGATTATATTAGAGTTCAGTATCAAATTACCTGTAGACGTGTGTGGTGTGGGCTTGTTGATACATGATCCGCCTGTGCGTACTGGCGACACATCTGTCGTGGTAACAACAGTTGCTGCTAACTCCGCTCCTGTGACGTCATGAGAGAAGCCACCCAGCATGTTCGGCGGTGGAGCCACAAACGAGTCAGCTCCCCCGCCATCTTGGTTACTTTCCAGATCCTGGAGACGTGCTATCAGCGGCGCCTGTGAAGCTGCTAGTTTATTATCAAGTAATTTCGCTATATCCTCCAGCGTTAGACTTTTCCTATGAGATGTAGATGGTGCAGGCGAGTCAACCAGGTGACTATCCAATTCTGCCAGTTTAAGCCTTGTCGAAGAAGAAGCTCGATCAACCGTATTACCATCCATGGCACTTTCACTCAATCCCGACCGATCCATAGACTCTAACAAGGCCTTTGAATAACATCCCACTACACTCTTCACTCCTCGGCAGTGTTTCGGCATACTTGAAAGTCCTTGATGTCATGAAACTTGTAACTTTGCTCAGCGATCCGTCGACGACGGTGGCCAGGTAAGAACTGGACAAGCCTTGAATCTACTACCGGAAGTTACTTTTGTACATAGCAACGCGCGCTAGGAACGGTATCTATGGTGCTGCTCATATCAGGCCCGTAGTCAGGGTTTGTGAATTATGCATGTTTCCGGCAACATGGACAATCGTGGTGCAGATGCCGCAGTACTATCAGCGTATACTACTAATATGTGCTAAAATTGCCGCAGCACCTTCAGTGTATGTGGTGCAGATGCCGCAGTACTATCAGCTTATACTACTAGTACATGCGTTCTGATATGACCTCATATGTTGCCCGGACGTAAAACTCCCAGCAACCAAACCAACTACTATGTGCTTCAAATGCCAGTACCAGTTGCGGCATAATTTACAGCCCCTACTGCCGTGTTATGATAGTGTTTTGAACTTGGATAGTGTTTTGAGCGTAAGTAGGGGTTGTGTTTTGAACTTAACAGTAGTGTTTTCAACTTAAGTTCAAAACACTACGGTAGTGTTTTCAACGGGGTAGTGTTCTCAACGTCTTACACCGGCAGCAATCAGTTTCACCCGGCTGAAGACCCTGGTTGCCGTCAGGTAGCCGTCATGGGCTAATTACATTAGAGCAGTAACCAGTTGTGACGGCCACGCTGGGACGCCAGCCGGCCACTCGGGCCACTCGGCATGCACCGGCTGCGGGAGTTGGTTGGTTGCTGGAGTTTTACATCCTGGCAACTTCTAAGGTCATATCAGAATGAGTACCGACTTGTGACAGTGTGCACTCATAGCAACGTTATAGTCCTACCCACTGGGAGACCATGCCACCTGATATCCCACTCAGTCACATTATTGTGACACCGATCCAACCAGTGCTTGACCTCTCCTAATAATGCCGACCGCCTGGCTAGGAAGTGACAAGTATAAATTTGGCAAGTCCTTGGTTTGACTCGTCTGCGAATTGAACTCCCGACCTTCTGCACAGGAGGTCTGCGCTCTACCGATGCGGCCACTGCGTCCGGTATACAGGCTGCGGGACGTTCAGTGACAAGCCTCTGACCAGACACACTGGGGCAGACCAGGCCCGACTAGACGCTGGCAGATTGTCGGGGCTGAGTTCTGCCAACATTAGTGGTAGACTGCGGAATGCAATACTACAGTGAAACCCCGTTATAGCGCCACCGTTGGGGTCCTTAAACTGTCATTGCGAAAACAGTGGGGGTCGCGCTAAATTGGGGCGCATTTTACTGAATTATCTTGAATTTGATAATTTTATCGTCCATGAATTCATGACCACACTGCCTTAATAATACGAGTATTTCTAGTTCCGATTGTCCCTGAGAAAGGACTGAAGCTGCGACCTAGCACGTCGGGCCGCAGCTTCAGCTTACACGGTGGAAGTTGGGTTTGTTGCCCTTCCCACCCATATCCTTCACTATAGGCCCAACACTTTAAAACTCACTTTGACCCTTTAACAACCTGCCTCCTGGGGCCAAATGTAAGAGCCACAATTTATCGGCTGCGGAGTTAAGGGCGGCCGGCGGGTTAGCTATTGTCGGTGTTGATATATGTGTCACGGGAAATGTATGTTGCCAAAGCGCGCAATGGTTAGCTAACCAGTGCGTTATTTATAGATTTGGGAAATCCCTCTGCATTTGTAGCCATATATTAGGCTCAAATATATTAAATGCTATTATATTTAACAGAATTACATATGCAATAAGTGAAATTTTATCAATTTAACCCTAAATTCGAACCGCCATTAACACTGCGGCCGCATTGGCGGCGATATTAATAGTTATATTTTTGAATCGACGAACGTGAAGTAAACAAATCGCCGCAGCCACCGCATCGACGTCGCTTACCATACTGGCGGCGGCGGAGGTTTGTTTACTGCACGTTCATCGATTCAAAAATATAACTATTAATATCGCCGCCAATGCGCCGGCAGTGTTAATGTCGATTCGAATTTAGGGTTAAATTGATAAAATTTCACTTATTGCGTATGTAATTCTGTTAAATATGGTCGCATTGACTAGATTTTGGCCGAGTCGGTGCCTAACCCTGACGTTAACCCAGGCTCAAGTTGGAGTTAGTGAAGGCAACGTTAACCCTCGAGGCGTTTGCCTAACCCATGCACATACATTGACACTTTGGCCGCTAACCCGGGAAATCCGCATGACGCGTGGGTTACGAGCCCTAACCCGCCCTCATACATTTGGCCCCTGATGTCTACACTTAGTAGGGTTCTTGGCATGCAGTTGTTCTCAAAGTAGACTTCAGTGAAATTGTCCCAGCAAATATTTTACATGAGATAAAATACCATTTCGTTTATATGTATTCACCACCTCGCCTGACCTTCCGCCGGGTGAGCTGCAGCTGTGACCCGGCATACTCAGTCACAGCCTGTGGACCTCCTGAGGTACCAGCGCAACTCAGAACACATATTGAGAAGAACTGCGACTTTGCGTAAATAGAGGCACTTTGCTAATAATTAGCTGGACTAACAGGTTGGTTGTTTGGTTATTGGAGTTTTATGTCCTGGCAACATCTAAGGTCATATCAGGATGGGTACTTGTGACAAAACGCACTCATGGCAACTTTATAGTGCTGCCCCACTGCACAATCAGGCCGCCAGCACCATGATCCGATATCCCACTCAGTCACATTATCCTAACACTGAGCTATCCAGTCCTTGCCCTATCCTATTAATGCCGAGTGCCAGGCTAGGAAGTGACAAGTATTCATTTTATAAGTCAGTGGTTTGACTCGACCGGGAACCGAACTCCCAATCTACCGCACGCGAGGCCCGCGTTCTACCGATTCCGACACCGTGCCCCTAACTATTTGAGTGACGAAGAAAGGACGTAATTTTAGTAATGGGACTTTCCGAGATTCTATTAAAGTTGGATGGTCCGATGGTTTTTGAGTTTCTGCCATATTTTAAAGATAAATAAATATGTTAGGTTGATTGTGCTATGGTACTGTCACATTGTGTATGTTATGACGTAACATAAATAATTCAGGACACGACGATGGATGTGACAGTGGCCAAAAATAACTATGTCATGACGTAGCTATAAGCTGGTAACCACGTTCATACACACGTAGCACTAGAATGTAGCTGACGTCACTAGCTAAGAACGAGCTTATCGGGCAGTTACAATTTTTTTTTTTTTTTGGTGAATATTTTTATTCATCTGAATACATATTTTGTCAACGCCGGGGCACTGGTCTTCCAGCCGTCGGAGTGGTCGCATTTCATCTGTACATAGTGGAAGTGGAATGTGTTGCATTGTGTGCAGCACAACCCATTCTGAACATAAAAGAAAGTGGGGGAGCAGCCTATGCTGCATAGTGTACAGCATATGTACTGAACATAGTGCAAGGTATCTATATGCATCAAGATAGAGTGTGCAGTAATGTACACTAGTGGTTAAATCATATGCTGTGTGTGTATATCAGTTAGATTTGGTTTTAATAATGGTTAGTCTTTAAATAGTGCCATGTTGTGCATGTATAGTGGTTTATATTGTGTGCATTGCTGGTTGAAGATGTAGTTATGTAGTGGTGGTAATGGGTCTAAAGATGGGGTAGTGATTCTCGAGTCATTGAGTTATAATAGTTGTTTTGTCAAATGTGGATGGGGGGAGGGGTTCATGGGTAGGGGGCGCGGACACGCAGGGAGAGAGCAGGCATGAGAGAGGGCGAAGTCAATGGGTCGTTCAGCAGGTCGTATTATATATTTGCAGTGCCAGGTTTTGGGCCTGAATAACCAGGTGAGCTCTGTATGCATTTTTAAAGGCAAGGATCGAACCCGCTTCTCTGGTTTTGGTTGGGAGCTCATTCCACATGACACTTCCTTTGTAAATCGGAGCTCTCATTAACTTATTTGTATTAGGGTTGGGCACCCCAAGCAGAGTCGATGTCCCCCTTCTCGTTACCCTGGTTGTGCGATCTATGTATTTGTCATCACTCGCACGTTTATACATCAACGTCATTAGGTGTAGGTTCCTACGTACATCCAGAGTGTCCAGCCCTGCTCTGCTATGCATTTCAACCACACTTAGTATCTTGCCTTGGAATACTGTTCTGAGGGCTCTGTTTTGCGTTCTTTGTAATTTGGTCTCTTGCTGCTTCGTTAGTAATCCATAGATGATATCATTGTAGTCTATAATTGGTAATATTGTTGACTTGTACAGCTGCAGCGCAGTATTCTCACTTACATATGTCCTTATTTTTCTGAATGTGTTCATTTTTAGTGCCAGTGTTTGGTTAAGTCTTGCCAGCTGTTGGGTACCAGTTAGAGTCGCATCGAGAGTTGTGCCTAGGTACTTATAGGAGTTCACTTCACGGAGCACTAAGCCACCCATCTGCAGTTGTATTGGCCGGGCCCTCACCTTCCTGGCTTTGGTTCCATAGATTATGTATTCAGTTTTAGTGCCATTTAGCGTTAGTTTATTCTCATGGCACCATGTGTTCACTCCATCCAGCGCCATTCCAGCCTCGGTTGCGGCTATGGCAAGGTCATTGTTATGTATTGTTAGTGCTGCATCATCGGCAAATAATGTGAAAGATGCTTTGTTGGAAACTAGAGGTAGGTCATTTATAAATATTAGAAACAGTAGGGGTCCCAGAGTGGAGCCCTGTGGAACTCCTGTTTTTATTTCTCGAGTGGTTGAGCTGGTGTCACTTAGTTTTGTGTATTGTTTCCTATTGCTGAGGTAATTTGTGAGGAAGCTATGTGCTCTATTGCCTAGCCCAGCTCGTTCTATTTTATGCATGAGGATTTTGTGGTCGATCGTATCAAATGCCTTCTTGAAATCAAGGAAGACTGCGATAGTAAGATCACCCTTGTCTATGTTTGACAAAAGTTCATCCAGTAGAGACGCCAGTGCCCCGGTGGTGGACCTATTTTTCCTGAAGCCATTTTGCTGGTAGGTCAAATAGTTAGAGGACTCAAGGAATGTCTTAATTTGGTCATGTATTATTTGTTCTATAATCTTGCCAGGCAGTGGGAGGATCGATATTGGGCGTAGTTCACTACAGGTTTGCGGGATGTTGACTTTAGGTATGGGTGTCACTGTGGCCACTTTCCAGTCATCAGGGAAGATGCCTGTACTGATTATTAGGTTATATAAATGTGTAAATTCTGCACTCAGTGTTGTGATCGCACTTTTTATCAAAGTGGTACTGATGTCCTTCATTCCTGATGATTTGTAGATAGATATTTTGTTAGTTCTATCAAGGATTTCATCCTGGGTGGTTTCCAGAAGGTCATGGTTTCCAGAAGGTCATACTTTTTCTTTATTTAACGTCCATACAGTCACTACAGGAGTTGAAAGCCTTTATTTTCACCACCCACCCACCCTACTATGGTCATCTTCAGGGCTGGGTGGCTGAGTGTCAAAGAGGCAGCCTGTAGGGTCCTATCTGTGAATGGTAGATGTCTTGAGGGAGTTAAAAACTGGGGAGGCTTGGGGTTATTTATTGTCTGGAAGTTACTATATGAAAGTTATATTTGCATATAAGACCCTAATGAACATTATTACAATAATATAAGAGTTACATGCAGTTGTTGAGTATATTAGAAAGTTACCTGTTGAAATAATATTTATAGACTTAGATGTTAGTTTTTGATGTCTTAATGCTTAGTCCAAGTAAGAAGCTGTTGTCATACTGGTATTTACACAAAAATAAAACCGAAGCGAGTGTCTCGCTCGTCTAGTGATTGAATTATGTAATATCTGGACTCCATTGTTAGCTTTGACATAATAAAGCCTTTGTCCACTGTGCTTGCCTCGTCGTGTCGTGAATTAGGACGTTTCTATATCACATCTTGGCGCGTTAGGCACGAGTTGGTATTCGTTGATGGACGGCGATGGTCGAGGGTGCACGTCATCAGATAGGCAAAGTTTTGTGCTTGCACAAAACTTTCGACGACCGGCAACGCGCGACAACGCGCTGGTGCCAACATTATGGCGACGTCAGAAGCACGTCGACATCGCTGGAATAACGTTATGCGAACACTAGGCAGGTGCCGCGCGCACGTGAGGATCGTTCCCACATGTTGCGCCAAACTGTTGTCTTTTGTTGTTTTATGTCCTAGCAACATCTAAGGTCATATCAGGACGGCGCACCAAACTTTTACCACAACGTCGGCAGCACGCTACCACTACGTCGCGCTGACGCCGAAAAGTTTGACGTCTTTCGACGATTAAAAGTGATTTTGCGCGTTGGCGGCGCACCGCCGAAATACGTCGTAGTGTGACAGGGCTTAATCTACCTAATTGTAGTTTGAGGGAACTTCTATTTTAAACAGATCTCTTTGGACATATTTGAGTTTAAAACATACACATTTAATTTCAGTGTGCACATCGAAATGCTAGACATAGGTATTGTAAGTGCCTGTTTATCAGTGTTTGAGTATAGCTGTATAGCACAGGAGGACGAAACTCAACTACATATATTAATGAGTGCCCCAGTATCTAAGTTGGATATGTAGGATCAAATCTAGATAAGTGATTTGGTTTCAAAACTCTGAGGCTTTTGCCGGGGCTCAGCTTCCATATATGCAGGTACACAGCTGCCTACCGCCTGAGATTACAATTTTTTTAATTATTAAAATATATTATGTAAATGCATGTATGCTCTATGTACTATAGCATTTTATTCCATCGCTGAAAAAGTCTGCGTACCACCTGAAAATCCCTAGCTAGGCCCCTACTTTCGCGTGACTATGCAGCTTTAAGCAGCTCATGGAAGCTATCCGCTTGTGTCAAACACTGCATCGCAATTGCTTCTGTTGGAGCATATTCTTCATCCTCGAGATGGCAGGGGGATGACTGCCTGTGTGTTGGAAGATGCCGGTACTAAAAGGTGCACCCCTATGGGGAGTCGAACCCATTTTGTTCCTACTGCTATTCTGCTCAGGTCCTGTGCACATTCTGATTCTTGAGGGTGGTGGAATAGTGCGCATCAATTATCAGGCCGAGCTATCTGTGGTGTAGCTATGGGAGTGTTGGGAGCTGCAACCCTATGGGCAGTAGAACTCATTCTGTCAGTACACTCAAACTGCATTGGTCTTGGTATAGATAACACAGCTTGATGGTGGTGGAAAGTGGTGCACTGAAATCAACAGAAACCGAATTTTCGAGACTGAAACTATGGGAGAAAGGCAATGTTAAGAGGTGCACCCCTATGGGAAGTAGAACTCATTCTGTCAGTACACTCAAACTGCATTGGTCTTGGTATAGATAACACAGCTTGATGGTGGTGGAAAGTGGTGCACTGAAACCAACACACCGAGACTGAAACTATGGGAGAATGACAATGTTAAGAGGTGCACCCCTATGGGGTTTCGAACCCATGCTGGCAGGACAGTCAAGCTTCCTTGGTCTTGGCATCGATAACATCCTGAGGGTGGTGGAGAGTGGTGGACTGCAACCAACAAAGACCGAATTATTGGTCATGTAACTATCGGAAAATGACAGTGTTAAGAGGTGCACAGATTCAGTTATGGGGCTGTCACATTACGACACTTCTCTCCAACGCGTGTCTACGTATCTGATTTTCGGGCGGAACGTCGGCACACGTCAGGAAGCGTTACGCACGCATTAAGCACACGTTGTCGCGCGTTGGTAGACGTTGATGAACCGCGACGGTCGGCGAGGATCGGCGGCACACGTTGTGGCATGTCGAAACTTTCGACGTGTGGCAACGTGTGCCAACGTGTGGGTGCGGATGTTATGGGCACGTTAGGAGGACGTCGAGACACGTTAGAAGCGCGTTGGACGAACGTTGCTCGGACGTTGGTGATTGACGTTGATATTTTTTTTAACGACTGCGAGCGTTCCATCAGCACGTCGCTAACGTTCAATCGACATTTGCATAATGTATAGCGGACGCGCTCTTGGCATTTCTCCAGCGTTTCTCGACATGTTGGACGTGTTGGCCGCGCGTCTGGTGCTTGCTTAACGTTGGCGGGCGTTCTATGAACGTTTTGTGAACATTTAGCATTACGCCAAAGTCCGGCACGCTCAGAGCACGCCGAGAGGACGCTGATAGCACGCTGATAACACGCTGGCGCAACGCCGAGACGCGCCAATAGACGCAGGATGGAAGTAAGTCACTCGCTCTCATACGTCGCGTAACACGTCCGCCGGTCGCTAGCCGACTGCTGGAATAACGCTAAGCGAGCGCTATGCCCGCACCACGCGCACCGGAGGCTCGTTGGCACACGTTGCGAGAACCTTTTTTTTTTGTTTCGCCACGCGTCGACACATGTTGGCTGCGTGCTACAAACACGCTGCGCTGACGTCAAACTTTTCCCCACAACGCCGAAAAGTTGGACGTGTGTCGATGCGTACAACTTATTTTGCGCGTTGGCAGCACGCCGGCGAGAAGCATCGTAATGTGACAGGGCCATTAGTAGCCTGAGAACACTTGACTAGATAAATGTAGTGCCTATATTCCCTGCTGACCAGATTGGTTGTTTGTGGGACACCCTGAGTGTAAGTGCGGATTTCCAGCAAATAGTACGTATGGATGGTAGAGTACACTGCACAACTTGAGCACTGATCGGATGCGGTGGCCAAATAGCTAGGGCGCAGGCTTCCCGTGTGGAAGGTCTGGAGTTCGAACCCAGTTGAGTCAAATTATTGACTTATGAAATTGATACTTGTCGCTACCTAGCCTGACGCTCGGCATTACTAGGATAGGACAAGGACTGGTTAGCACAGTATCAGGGTAATGTGACTGAGTGGGATATCAGGTCATGCTGCTGGTGGCCTGGTTTCCCAGTGGGGCAGCACTATACAGTCACCATGAGTGCACGCTGTCACAAGTCAGTACCCGTCCTGATATGACATTAGATGTTGCTAGGACGTAAAACACCAAACAAACAAACAAGCTTGAGTGCTGTGTACTCTCATGTTGATATCCGTCTGTGAGTAGTATAGGCAAAGCGAACCTTGTTCCAGTGCTATGCGTCTGGCCTTCTGCCAGGGCCGTATGCATGGGTTGGAGCTACACGTAGCCGGTGCTACCCACTAGCTCTGGGGTAGCTATCCGCGGCTAGGAGGGCCTTGGTTAATTAGGTCAAGCCGTATGCACCAATGTCCAAGCCGGGGTGGATAGCTAACCTTGAAGTTATTTATAGATTTGGGAATTCCCTCGATTCGACAATATGAATAACGCCACCAATGCGGCGGCGGCATTAATATCGGTTCGAATTTAGGGTTAAATTGATCAAATTTCACTTATGGCGTATGTAATTCTGTTAAATATGACAGCATTGAATAGATTTGGGCCTAATATATTGCCGCCGATGCGGCGGCGGCGATCTGTTTTGTTGATATTCGACAGTATGGATATCGATGTCAATGCGGCGGCGGCGGCGGCGATTTGTTTACTTTACATTCGTCGATTCGACAATATTAATATCCCCGCCGATGTAGCTGCGGCATTAATATCGGTTCGAATTTAGGGTTAATTTGATCAAATTTCACTTATTGAGTATGTAATTCTGTTAAATATGATAACATTGAATAGATTTGGCTCTAATATATCGGCAGCCGGCACACTAACCGGCGCGGCTTGCAGTTAAACTTGATTTGAAACTGGGGTAGCTTAGCCTAGGCTACGGTCGGCAGCTAGCGCTGGCACCCGTTGATGCATACAGATTTTCCACCATTAGCCGTGTGGAGCCAGCCAAACCGCGGTTACGGCCCTAACACCAGCTCATGCATACGGGCCCTGAAATAATGCTTTATGGTTAGAGTGACAGTAATGACTGTATGGAGATGGCGCCGCCGTACGGTGAAAGGAAACAAGCCCCTAATCTCCCCATCTCTCTCTCTCTCTATATATAATAAGCATAGTATACAGTGTGGCTCTACAGAGATGGTGGTAGTGTCGTTGTTTATATTCCCATCTCGCAACACTTGTCCTCTTTGAATGATACTTACAATTATAAATATCCAGTTAGCGCACAGTACACACATTGGGATAGTTCAACACTATAGGGTGCATAGTTTGTATAGTGCCCTAATTAGCGCCCGGCATTAATAGAATAGGACATTAATAGACTAGCACTATAAAGTCGCCATGAGTGCGTGCTGTCACAAGTCGGTACCCGTCCTGATTCAGATGTTGATAGGACTTAAAACAGCAACAAACAATAAACAACATATATATATTATATAAATAATATATTATATATTACACACACATTTATTCATGTGCCTGTATGTTTAGCGATCATTCGCTTCTTACAAACACGAATAGTGGAGGTTCGAAGGGAAAAGGAAGCATAAGACTTCTCTGTCAACTGAAGATTGACTTTATTATGTCGTAAACACAACACTCAAAGTAAGGTGCATCAGTGAGCTGGTGGATTCACAACTCCCAAATCCGTGATCAAACCAAGTACTGTATGTAAGCTTCAATCTCAAGGAGAAGGAACAACGAAGACAGAAGTCAAACAGGGTCTGACTACCTCCTGAGCGTAGACGAGCCACCCTGTGTAGTAGAAGGAGTTGGCTAGAACGCAGGGAGGGAAGAAAGTCTACTCTCTAGGCTCTGTACTTTCTCAATTAAATCAAACTGAACCCTACTTAGATTCATGGGGACCAGGCTGGATGGCCGAATGAGTTGAGCGTCTGTCTTCTGTTTTGGGAGATCGGCGGATCCCAACCCATGGGATCATAGGTTCGAACCCTGGTTGAGTCAAACCAATGACTTAAAAATTGATACTTGTCGCTTCCTAGCCAGGCGCTCGGCATTATTAGGACAGGGCATGGACTGGTGTGCTCAGTGTCAGGATAATGTGACTGAGTGGGATATCAGGTAATGGTGCTGGTGGCCTGGTCTCCCAGTGGGACTGCACTATAACGTCACCAGGAGTCCGCACTGTCACAAGTAGGTACCCATCCTGATATGACCTTAGATGTTGCTAGGATGTAAAACAACAACAAACAATAGATTCATGGGTCACTGATCATAGAGGAGACATGTTTACTACAATAGAGTTCCCCCCCCACCACAAAAAAATCTTTTCAAAGACTCCTGAATACTCTGGAATACAATAGAAAACCCATGTGTACTAATGTAATTCTTTCCTTGGTGATTAAGCTATTTCAATTTTTTAAAGATTGAATTTCAAGCCCTTGAGCTATGCCTTATAACCTATGTAATTCCACCTATCCCTTCCTTGAATGACGTCACAAAATCGGGTTATTTAAGCTCAAACTCAGTAGCGCAGGACTGATCTGATTAAACGGAATATCCCATTCATCATTCTTAGCAATTCTAAGGGTAATTCAGTTAATATTTCTGAGAATGCAAATACTTCGTTAGGATATAGCGAATATTGAGTGACGAAGGAGTAGTTGTTAAACTCAGGTGACCAGATCTTTAAATAAGTTTCCACCCCCGGACATCGTTCTAAGCAGGACATCACTGCATAATGAGCTGGCTTCAAACAGGATGGTCCAGTTACAGTGGGCGGCAGCAGTAAATAATACATGGGCTCACCTAAATAACACTTCTCTAATTCAGAGCGGACACCGCTCAGTGGTTTTCTATGAGGGCCGTGGACAATGAGTTCTAAAGAAAAAACTAGAGCTGAAGACAATGTTCACTGAGATACTCAGCGCCTTAAGGTTACATAATATGTTGGTTTTGAATTTCTACTATATTTCTTAGATACATATATGTCTTATGAGGTTGAGCATTATGATCTACTTTATTTCAGTTTAAAGTTTCATAGTCCGATGGTTTTGAGTTTCTGTCATTTACTGAGATAAATATATTAGGTTGATTGTTATAATCTACCTTACTTTAGTTTGAAGTAACTTTTATTTTAAATGGCTAATTTGGAGATATTTGAAGTGCAACCATGCCAAATTAATTTTGGCAAGCATCCCAACACTGATGCCATAGGCTTCTGCCGTAGGCCCATAACATGTTCTATTTAATTGCCTCAGCATTTCCTTCTGGGTAGCGACAAATGTTTAATAAGTGCACTAGTATCTAAGTTTTATATGTAGAATCAAATCTAGATAATTGTTTTGGTTTTGAAAATTTGATGTTTTTATCGGACTATGCAGCTTTAATGAAACTTATTTTAAACTCAATTAAAGGGTTAACTTTTGAAATATATAAAATGAAAACATGCAAAATTAATTTTGGTGTGCTGAAAACTGGCCTTGTGCTTTGGTTACCTATTTTCGAGCATAACATATATATATATAACAGTGTATAGCACAGGAGTACCAAGCTGCAGCAAATGCCTGATGAGTGAAACGGTATCTAAGTTGGATATGTAGGTTTAAATCTAGGTAAGCGGTGATATAAATAACCAGAATTTGTCACTTGTCTATAGGACAAGTCTGGTGTGATTTTCACTTGTCCGTCTGAATTTTCATTTGTCCACAGTGTATATCTTTATTATCTCACTTAACCTCAATGGTTAGGGGAATAAAACTACACAAATAAATCAAAACAACAAAACAAATGTCATAAATAATAAGCCAGCAACATTGCGAAAGACATGTTTTTCAGCCCAAAATTGTCACCTGTCCAACGGAAAAGCTCAAGCCATATTCTGCTTGTCCGTCCATACTCTCACTTGGCTCGGACAAGCGGCCAAACTCTTATTTCAAACTCTGGTAAGGGTTTTGTTAAAAGATGTGTGCTTTCATCAGAGTATGCAGCTTTAAGGAGGTTTGTACAAATCACATCTTGGTGGATGTTTTTAAAATTATACTAAGAGTGCTATGGGTGCAGGGTTCGGATGGCGTACCAGCTGGGCTGCGCCATTGCGGGAATTACACATTTGTTTGTCAATTGGTGTCGACAGGCAAGTGTTGTGGTGCGTTACTATAGCAACTGGCATGGGTTTCAATGAGAACTGCACAAACGATACTGCTAAGGCCAGGCGCAGCTGGCATACAGTGCACAGGGCCGCTCACAGGGGGCGCCACCGTGGTCTATGTCATAATAACAGGGTCAGCTAGATAGGATAAGTGCTAACTATTACATAGGGACTGAAGATCGGTAGTGTCCTTGTTTATATTCCCATAATGGATTATAGAGCACATATATATATGGTTACCTCAGACCAAATTGAGTCAAATGAGGTGTTGGAGAGCAAAGAATAGATATATTTCTATCAATTATTTTGTTGAGGAGTTTATACATATATAATCTGTAGATTATATATATATATATATATATATATATATATATATATATATATATATATATATATATATATATTGACACCTAATGCACTCAAGAGGTGGTTCTCCCTTGAGTAAACATGCATGAGTCAACCAAGAGTGGCCAATGTGGCATTGAGTGAGGCCTACTTGGTCCCACCATCATTCAGCATGATGTGGATGTTCTTCAGTCCATGGAGTGATGTTATGCAACTTATTGTTTGGATGCTCATACAATTCATGTTGCCACTTTGATTTGATATATTTGACAGTAAGTGGTCCCAGATCAGAGTGAGGGATCTGACATCGTGCGACACCACAATTCAGGGCTATTCTCGCAGCTCAGTCAGCTTGATGGTTTCCTTGGATAATCTACTGTGACAGGTGGTGGCAGGCTAGCCGGTGGGCGGGTCCCCAGGTAGACTGCCCCTACTGTGTCCGCCTAACGGCTCCCCCCACATTGAGAGGTTATCTTTGACCAGGTTGGTCAGGGAGAGGGTCACTTGGCTCTGTGATGCCGTGGTGGGCGGAGATGTTGCAATAAATGTGGAAGCATACGTTTCTTCTTGTCTTCGTTCCTTCCGCATGCATTCAGGAATACAGACCAGGGGGAACCGGCCATATGCGGCCTCTCACAATAATATGACTGAAAGGGATATGCTGGTGGCATGGTGTCCGAGTTGAGCAGCAGCCATGAAGAGTGCACACTGTCAAAAGGTGGTGCAACAAACAAACAAGCAGATTAATAAATTACTTAGGTTTTAGCCAATTCCGACCACATTCACACAGAATAACCTGGGTTGTCTTTGAAAATATATTTAAATCCCTTAACACACATGTCACACAAGAATGAATGGGCTGATATGAACAGTTGAAGGGGCGAACTCAAAAGAAATTGGTCCACGTAAATCATCTCTATATTTGTGTATTATTACTCAGCCAGACGCAGAAGACTAGTTCTCTTTTCCTTATTGTGACAGTAAGAGACAGTGGCTGCAAACAGTGGAAGTCACATGCCAACTCAAAACCTATGAAAACTTATTTTTTAATTTAAAAAAAAGAAGAAGCCGCCCGGGGCCCAGGGAGATAAGAGAGCAAATCCATCAACATTTAATGTTGAGGCGCAACTCACATCCCAAACTGACATTTTGACACAACAGTTGTAACCTTTTACACTAGATCCACACCACCAACATTTTGTTTGCTTTCCCTCCCCACTCCCTCAGCGGTTTTTTTCATCTAAACAAAACAAGATTTCCATGAACAAAAGAAGCCGCCTGTATCATTAGGCCCGGGGAGATAAGAGAGCAAATCCATCAACATTTGATGTTGAGGCGCAACTCACATCCCAAACTGACATTTTGACACAACAGTTGTAACATTTTACACTAGATCCACACCACCAACATTTTCTTTGCTTTCCCTCACCACTCCCTCAGCGGTTTTTTCATCTAAACAAAACAAGATTTCCATGAAAAAAAGAAGAAAAACATATAAGAAAACAACAAAAACATACAGAATCCACTGCAGGAAGTCAAGTTCGTCGGTCAGCCAGCCAGCCAGCAAGCCACCCAGAAAGCCAGAAAACCAGCAAAAGAAACCCAGCTAGAAAACCAGCCAACCAGTCAGCTAGTCAACCAGTCAATCAACCAACGAGCCAGAGAGTCAACCTGTCAGTCACTCAGTCAATCGTCAATCAGTCAATCAGCCAGCCTCGCAGTTAGTCACTCAATCAGTAAGTCAGCCACTCATTCAGTCAGTCAGCCAGTCACTCACTCAGTTAACCACTCAGTCAGCCTACCAGTCCCTCAGTCATTCACTCAGTTAACCACGCAGTCAGCTTGCCAGTCCCTCAGTCATTCACTCAGTTAACCACTCAGTCAGCCTACCAGTCCCTCAGTCATTCACTCAGTTAACCACTCAGTCAGCTTGCCAGTCCCTCAGTCATTCACTCAGTTAACCACTCAGTCAGCCTGCCAGTCCCTCAGTCATTTACTCAGTTAACCAGTCACTCCGTCAGTCACTCGGTCAGTCATCCAGTAACTCAGTCAGCCCCTCACTCAGTCAGTCACTCAATCAGTTACACAGTCAGTCACTCAGTCAGTCAGTTACTCAGTCAATTACTCAGTCAGTCACACAGTCAGTCACTCAGTTAGTCACTCAATCAGTCACTCAATCAGTCACTCAGTCAGTCAGACATGCAGTCACTCATCAGTCAGTTACTCAGTCCGCCACTCAGGCAGTCAGCGCTAAGTAGTTTCTAGGCCGGCCGTTTCAAAATTGTCTTTGATCTGGCTCACTCTCCACGCCGACTTTGCTACCTTGGAGTAGCTGTAGTCCTTTGCTGCAGTGCCATTGTTTGGAGAGTGCGAGGTGAGTTGATTGATGAGGCGCCTCTGGTGACATTTCAGATCAAAGCGCAAAATGTCCTCCCCGCCTCCATCTCTGACACTGCAGATGCGCCTACAGCCTGTGTCCGAGTGAATTACTTTGAACCTTATAGCCCTGTCACACTATGACGCTTCTCTCCAACGTGCGTCGACGTGTGTCATTTTTTGCCAAAACGTCGGGAAACGTTAGGGGGACGTTATGCTAACGTCGGTACACGTCAGTACACTATCCTGGACGTTGACAGTCGCCGGAGGACGTCAGCGAGTGTAGCAGGTCGCTAGATGTTTTTAGTATGTGACGACCGACAACGCGCGTGAACGTCTGGGTACTCACGTTCTGAGAACGTTAGGAGAACGTCAATACGCGTCACAAGCGCGTTACAAGAACGCTTGTCGAACGTCGATGAACGTTGGCAATTTTTCGCAAAACTGTGTGTCTGTTTCTGATTCTCTGTGTCTTTGTGTGTGTCTGTGTGTGTATGTGTGTGTCTGTCTGTGTGTTTGTGTATGTGCGTGTGTGTGTCTGTGTGTGGGTCTGTATGTGTGTCTGTGTATGTGTGTCTGTGTATGTGTGTGTCTGTGTATGTGTGTATATGTGTGTCTGTGTGTGTGTATGTGTGTGTATCTGTGTCATACACATACACACAGATACACATACATACACAGACACACATACACACACATACACACACAGACAGACAGACACACACACACAGACAGACACACACATACACACAGATACACACACAGACACACAGAAACAGACACACAGACAGACACACACAGACAGACAGACACACACAGACAGACAGACACACACACAGACACACACAGACACACAGAAACAGACACACATACACTCACAGACACACAGAAACACACACACATACAGACACACACGTTTAAACCCGTTGGCCGCGCGCTAATAACACGCAACTAACACACTACTAACACGCTGCGCTGTGTCGAGTTTTCTCCCAAAACTGCCGAAAAGTTGGACGTGTCTCAACGCGTAGAAGTTATTTTGCGCGCTGGCGGCACGCCAGTGAGAAGTGTCATAGTGTGACAGGGCCATTAGTCACAACACTGGACTTGTTGATGGGAAAGATAAAAACAGAGTGCCCTAATTAGTTTACATGAATAATATCAATTGGTTGGTTGGGTGTTGGAGCTTTGCGTCCTGGAAACATCTAAGGTCATATCAGGTCCGGTACCGACTTGTGACAGTGCGCACTGATGCCGACTTTATAGTGCTGCCCCACTCGGAGACCAGCCACCAGCACGATGACCTGATATCCCCCTTGGTTACAATATCCTGACATTGAGCCAACCAGTCCTTTCCCTATCCTAATAATGACAAGCGACTGGCTAGGAAACGACAAGTATCAATTTTTAAGACATTGGTTTGAATCAACCAGGGTTCGACCCCATAGGTTCGAATCCCACGATCTACCAAAACGGTAAAGCCCACCTCCCTGCTATTGCTTATATTGTTTATACCTCTCACAGGATCTATGCGGGGCCTGGAAAGTCTTGACAAGTCTTGAACTTTATTTGCCCCATTTCAAGGCCTTGAAAAGCCTTGAATTTTACTTATTTTGGATAATTAGTCTTGAAAAGCCTTGAATTCGATCAAACTGTCCCTACTGAGAGAGCTTCCTTTGAGAGGGAAGCTTCCTATGTTAGGGCAGCTTCCTTTGATAGGGCAGTTTCCTTTGACAGGGCAGCTTCCTTTGGTAGATCAACTTCCATTGGTGAGGCAGCTTCCTTTAGCAGCTTCCATTGGTAGGACAGCTTCATTTGTTAGGGCAGCTTCCTTTGGTGGGGCAGCTTCATTTGGTAGGGCAGCTTCCTTTGGTAGAGCAACTTCCATTGGTGAGGCAGTCTCCTTTGGCAGGTAGCTTCCTTTGGTGGGGCAGTTTCCTTTCACAGGGCATCTTCCTTTGGTAGATCCTTTGGTAGATCTTCCTTTGGTAGATTGACTGGTAGGGCAGCTTCCTTTGGTAGGGCAGCTTCCATTGGTAGTGCATCTTTGGTAGAGCAGTTTCCTTTGGTGAGGCAGCTTCCTTTGGCAGGGTAGCTTCCTTTGGTGGGGCAGCTTCATGTGGCAGGGCAGCTTCCTTTGGCAGGATAGCTTCCTTTGGTAGGGCAACTTCCCTTAGTGATGTAGCTTCCTTTGGCAGGGAAGCTTCTTTTCATAGGGCAACTTCCTTTGGCAGGGCAGCTTCTTTGGCAAGGAAGGTCACATAGGCAGAGCAGCTTCCTTTGGCATAGCAGGTCATAGTGGCAGAGCTATTCACAGTATCAGAATAGCTCAGATAGGAAGAGCAGATCACTTTGGTGGTGTAGGCAGAATACTAGATCTCATGTTAGAGGAGCAGCTCCCTTTGGCAGAGCAGTTCAGACTTGCAGTGAGTGACACTCATGTGAGGGGAGCAATCTGTAGATCCAGTCCAGATTTAAAAGTCCACTGTCGGTACAAGTACGCACAGAGAAAAAAACACAGCAGGGAATGTCACCAAACAATTTAAAAAACGGGGAATACATGAACTAGAATACTAAGTGACAGGCACAACAGGCTGTAATTGAACTCAAGTTTAATTAAATACTAAAATTAGAACCGCCGGGTAATAACTGAAGAAAACGTGTAGTTGTGTGAATGGGGAGGCGGGAGGGAGTGGGTGGGGGTGGTAGAATCTGATACAGAGAATGAGCGCTATGCAGCGCCATGTATATCGACCTTAAAGATCTGGTTTCGTCTTCTTCTTTTTTTACATGAATGTTCGCAATATTTTAACAAAATATTACAATTTTATAAATATTAATGATTGCGAAGGGTCATTAGGGCTAAATTACCCTAACAATCACACTTGACTCCAGTTTCCCTCATCCTTGATTAGGCCCTAAATAATTAGGCTGTTCCAAGATATATCAACCAAAAATAATCATATTTGATTATGATATTTCTTATTAAAGTTGCATAGTCTGATGGTTTTGAGTTTCTGTCATTTTCTTAGATAAATATATTAGGTCAGTCATTATAATCTATCTTACTTTAGTTTGAAGTAACTTTCATTTTAAATAGTTACCTTTGGAGATATTTGGAGTGCAAACATGCCAAAACTCTGACACCATAGGCTTCTGCAGTAACAGGTTCTATTAATTTGACTTGGTATTCCCTTCTATGTGGCAACAAAGGCTTACTAAGTGCATTAGTATCTAGGTTAGAGATGTACGATCAAATCTAGGTGAGTGCTTTGGTTTTGAATATTTGATGCTTTCATCGGACTATGCAGCTTTAAATAAGGTTGCTTTGGTAATGTTTATTGCTTCTATAAGGTGGCATGAATCATTTGTTTTGAGTTTATACCTAAATATATGGATAGATTTAATCCTTATAATCAACTTTATTTTACTTTGCAGTAACCTTTATTATAAATGGATTCTTTTGGAGATATTTGAAGTAAAAACATGCCAAATTAGTTTTAGTGTGCTAGATGCCATAGGCTTAGGTTTCAACATTGATATGTTTGGTTAAATTAACTTAATATTCCTTTTATGCAGCAATAAATGCTTAACGAAAGCACCAGTATCAAAGTTGAATATTTAGGATCAAATCTGGGTCATATTTTAGTTTTTTAAATTTGATGTTTTCCTTATTTAACGGCATTGTCAACATTGTCACTGTCTTACAAAGAGCACTGCTTTTCCAGATTGTCTCCACAACCTCTCCGAGAAAGTGGTACACATCAACATGTTGACACAGGACATGACGGTGGTTTATATTATATCAACATTTTATTAAACCATAAAAGCTATATACCATGAAAATGTTGAAAACTATGGATGAGCCATAACACAGCATAAGCTCTAATATTTCAAATTAGGTACAGGTCCATTGCCATCACTCAAGACAACCTGATTGGTTCATTGGGGATTTTTCATTCTAGCAACATTGAAGCGACGGATCATGATACATACCAGCTTTTGACAATGTGTACAAATTGCGACTTTATAGTGCTTCCCTACTGCGATACCATGCTGCCGGCACCATGACCCGATATCCCATTCAGTCACATCATCCTGACACTGAGCCAAGAAATCCTTAACCTATCCTAATAATACCGAGCACCATGCTAATTTAACGACAACTATCAATTTTGCATGTTGCTAGGACGTAAAACAACAACAAACAAAGCAATTCTGCATGTCTTTGTGTTTGATATGGCCGTGGATCAAACCCACAACGGCCCGCATGGGAAGTGGACGCCCTACCTGCTCGGCCATCCTGTCTGGCCAGGTGACAGCCAGTTGCTAATTTCTATAAAGCGTAGAAGCTAACTAGTTGTTGTTACAAATTGTTGCATGGCTAATTGGTTTGCTGACCAATCTACGTGTATTGTGTGATCTCCAAGTAAATATGAATGGAATCCTTTTTGTTTACTTGGTAGCAGTGCTTTGTGGGTTTCACAAAGGAAGCTTTGTGGGTTCCACAAAGGAAACACATGTTCTGTCTCAAGTCTGCCTATTTTGTTGTAAACCAGTCAATGTAAAGATCCCCAGACACCTCCTCCCACACCCCTCGCCCTCCCCCCGCCTCATCGCCCATCCACCCCCCGGACTACCGGATAACTTCAGTGTAAATAATATTTACATACTATCTTATACTCCACAATAATTATTTCTCATTGCCGATGCATTGCTTTTCCAGTTTTATTGTACAGCGTCTTAGAATGGCTCCTACTAGTGCGGGCGCCCTGTTAAATGTACATCATTGCTCTCGGGCACAGAAGACGTGGAAGCTGAGGTTGGGAAAACATGGCTTTTATTTGGGCGCCTCCACCCCATCATCATCAATTATGTTGGTATGAGAGCAGCAACGACCGACATAAGGTCATGGCATATGATCAGTTTATGGGATGAGATGTAATATGCAGCACATATGATAACATAACATAGCAATAACATGTGATTATATGAGAAGATAACATTTAACATGCAGAGCGATTCAAATGGGTGATGAGAGAAGTTAAAAATCAATATAATTATTGATTAACATACCAGTTTGATAGTTCAATTGCTTGTGTTTCAATTGTATGGTAGATAATAAATTAAATGACATACTAAATTAAATGACATAATGATATGTCTTTCAGTGGTAATTTGATAAATCTTGTTTGATTTGTTGTTTTGTGTTTTGAATGGCTCGGCCAATCATTCAGCCAAGCCATATTAGTTGTGTGTTGCGTTGATGAGTGCTTTGTTGACTTTATTGGAGTCCCTGGTGTTTATATACATTTTGTGGGCATTTGAGGCCAAGCCTCCAAAGCTCTGGACTTCTAGCTCGGAGCTTCCTGATGCAAATGCGACGGTGGCTGCCACCTTCCTTATGGCATGTAGTGTGTATGGGGCTTGTACCCCAGGAGCGATCTGGGCGGTGCGCCATTCCCTAGCGATGTATGGGATGGCCATTATGGCTCCGTCAGTGGGGAGTGTGAGTAGTGGCTGTTTGTGGGTGGTGGTTGGTACCTCGAGTAGCATGGGGCGGTATGCTTGCACGGGGCAGAAGTCAGGGGATGGGGATGGGGCGAGCCACCTGTCGCATGACTGGTGTGTAGCTTGCATGTTTTCACCCACTTTTGGTGGATGTGAAGCTTGCCCTGTCTGATCTCGACGTCATCCCGGGTAATGTGTCAGGTGGGGTTGGAGGTGGCGGCTGATCGTGGGGCCACCTCCGACTGCCGCGCTCCTGTAAAGAACATTATGAGGATGGCTGTAGCCACCACTCTGCCCTGCAGGTTCTTTTGTATTTGTCGCACTGCCGCTTTTATGACTGCTATCGGGGCATCTGAGGCCGGCCTTGGCGTGTGTGACTTGGACCGTCTCAGTGCGTCGAGGGCCAGTCGTACCGTTATGCTGTCGAGTGGCTGTGACGAGGCCTCCTGGATGCGGAAGTACATTCTTAGGTGTGATGCAGAGTTGGCGATGGAGGATGGACACTGTCGGCCCGCTAGTTCCTCTAGCCAGCAACGTACTTCGTGGGGCGATGCTGGAGAGGCACCACCCCGTATGTCGTGCAGTGACCCGTGTACTTTTGATGGTCGCGCGGTAGTTCGCCCAAGTGCCTGGTGCCCTGGTGGCGTCCTGCCTCACCTCTGCTGCCTGCACGAGTGTCGTGTAGGCTGGATCTGTGTGGGGTGAGAGGGTCGAGTTGTTGGTATGCGGTTATGATGGGAATAATTTTTGTTTCTAGCAGTGCATATTCTAATGACATTGTTATGGTGTATGCGGCTTATGTGTGCTCTGCTGAGTGCATCGGTGAGCTCGTGCTGGTCACCGGGTATGTGTCTGTATGTTACGCAAATGTTGTTCACGGCCTGAAACATCCATGCGGCCCTAGCAATCTGGAGAAGCTGTGGGTTATTGCTAGTACTTGAACTGCTGTGGTGTTGTCACAGTTTATTAGGACGTGTCCTCCAGCCGGTTCGTGTTTAGCCAATGTGTGGAGTGCTACGATAATGTTGGCTGCCTCCTGCTGGTTGATGCTGTCTGGGTCGTCACTGGTGTCGTCAGCTAGTTGGGTGGAGTAGGCGCTTGTGCTATCTGCTCCCCCGATGCCTCCCATGCATGCATCGACAACTATTTCGATAGTAAGCTGATTTCTCAGTATTAGTGATGTCCCATTCCATGCGTGGGTGAACTCCGGGAACCAGGCCAGGTCCTGCCTCATCTCGTCGGTGACTGCCGTTCGGTTGCTTGTCATGCTGCGTAGGGCATGGAGGAGTCGTCTGACAAACAGCCGGGCCGGTTGCACACATTTAGACATGTGGAGTAACTTCCCTAGGAGCAACTACAGCTGTTTTCGTGTTACATGTTCCCTGCCTGCTGTTGTGCGTACGAGTCTGATGGTGCTGTTGATGCATATGCCCAGCCATTGATACTTTTGTGGCTGGCTGTTGTGTCTTCTCGATGGCTTCTGGTAACCCGAGGTCGCTGAATATTTGTTACGTTATCCGGCAGTGTCACTTGCGACTACAATGAGTTCATCGAGCCACATTGTGGCTCTTATACCCCTCTCTCTCAGTATGTAGACTACGGCCTCGGCGACTCGTTGTACATGGCAGCTGGATCCTCGGGCGCCAAATGGTACTGATGTGTCAAGGTAATATCCATCTCGCCATCTTGCGCCCAGGAGGGGCCAGTCAAGGGGGCAGGACCTGAAGTCTTTGTAGGCCCTGCTTATGTCCATCGTGAACATGAAACTCCCCTTACCAGCCTCCCTCAACTCCTTTGTGAAGCCATCTACTGTAGGGAGGCAGTGCTCCCTTGTATGGCCAGGTGCCATATTTTTTATTATTTACACATTAATTGAAGTGTCTCTCGGAAATGACATATCAGCTATTATGCATCGTTTAGTTGGGTCTGATTTCTCGCAAGTCATTAATGGCGATACATGAAACCATTCAATAAAAGGAGTTTGTTTGAATGGGCCGCATAGGGCTCCACAACTTACTTCCTGTGTTATGTACTCATCCACTGCTGCTGCATGCTGGGTTGCACTGGGGTGGTTGAGTTTTTGAGAGTTGTTGGATGTGGGTCCCATGTATCCGAGTTGGAATCCATAGTCCATAAAATCTTTTAGCTGCCGATGGTCAGGCGGGTCGGATAGATTTTTCCTCCATTGTTGTACGTTGAGTCCAGATGGGACGTGTAGATGGGCTGACACGGTGTTGGGCAGTCCGGTGCACTTTACCGCCATGTATATGGCAGCAATTTCCGTGACTAGTCCATCTCGTGGAGCTGGCCAGGGTTGGCGGTGATGTTGGCTGAATGCCCCTGGCTCGGGGTCTATGCCGCATCACCCCCCCCCCCACACACCCTTTATCCTGGCCACTTGCATCATCGGCCATGTTGGTACGGGCTTGAAGTTGTGTTGAACTTGTGATCTCGGGGCACGGGCTGCCATAGTGGGTGGTGGGTGCGGCGTGTTGTTGTGGTGCGAGGGGTGTTGTTTTAACAGTTCGCTCCAATTGTCTGGTGTCGCCTTTTTCACTTGCATGTGTTTGTGGCGTGGCCTTAGTTCCCGTTTGTGCAGGAATCTTGGTTCTGCTGCCATCGTGCATCTGCGGGTGTTCAATGGGTGATCCGGTTCTGGCTGCTGCATTTTGTATCTGTTGTTTTGGGGTTTCCATGGCATTGCGACTGTGGATTCCCCCCGTCTTTAGTTTTTTGCTACACTGTCACGCATTTTCTTCCGGCATTGCTGCTCGGTGTGCTCATAGTACACTTGGTATATTTTGTAACAATATGTGCACACATGCACCATGTCCTGCGGACTGTCTTGATGGTGCTGCTTCTGGTTACAGCGTCTGCCCGAGTTGAAGACACTGCACGGCCACTCATGCGGCTCTGCCTCGATGCGCCCCCTGCCGGTCTTGTCGGTCACTGGTGTTGGCCCGCGGTGTTCCCTGCCGTGGATGGGGTAGCTGTTTTGGGCGGTGCAGAATGTGGCATGGTCATTTTGGATTTCCTGGCGGTCGTGCCAGCCGATTTCCTCTTTCTCGACCATGTCGAATATGTTTTGGGACCATTCCCTCATGGTGGGCAATGGTTTGCGCATGCAGTCATTCGAACATATGTGGAAAGTCACGACCGTCGTATGCCTTCCGATCCACGAGCAGTGCCATGTATGTGTGCATGTACTCTCGCTCCATCATCGTGGTGCGTGCTGCCAGCTTTTATGCCAACAAGCTGCACCCTGGCCGTTTCAGATACATGTAAGGCTTCGATATCGGGTTCGTAATAAACATGTCATGGAAAATAGCCCTCCTACCTTCAAGATGCCTGGTATCTCGCCTGGTATCTGTTGATGGCATCTTCCTCCCGCCATCCTGCTCCCGGCGCTGTTGTGCGCCACCTCTGCTATTTGACCTCCTTTGGGCGCCCATCTTTTCGGGCAGCTGGGGGTACATGTACCACCTCTGCTCGCCCCTCACTCTGTTGGGGGAGGGCTCCTGGACGGGTGAGGCCGACGGTACCCAATGGGGCCGGTTGTGCCAGTCCCGGACATTGTCCCTGTGCTGTGCCAGTGGTGATTGTGTGCGTCTGTGTGCTGGTAGTGGTGACAGTTCCCTGGGGGCCTCCCGTGCACGTGCTGGTGGTGTGTGGTCCTCCAGCTGCTGTTGAATGGCTATCTGCATATCCTCCATCCTTGCTTCCACCCGTGTGGCCATCCTCTCCTCTATCTCTCCTCCGTCGGTCCATCCTGGCCTTGTCCGTTTGCCTCAAGGCCGTTGGGCGTGATTGCTGCTGCCCCAGCTCCGAATAGGAATCGTCCGATTCGCCGTCAGTCCAGCTGGAGGTGTCATGTGTGTTGCACCTGCTGGTTCAGCCTGGGCGGACTGCTGGTGGCACCCTGGGATTGCAGGCTGTCTCCGAGTGGCATCGGGAGTGTGCTGTGCGCTCCCAGTTGGCTTTCCCCGAGTTGTATGGGTAGCGTTGTGGATGCGCCTTTCTGAGTGCTGGCCTTAGATGGGCGTCCACGGCCCCTCTTTTTTGCTGATGAACTCTGTCACGGCATCGTTGAATAACAGATTTGTAGATGTGGTCAGTCGGAGAGGCTGTTGCAGACTGACCACCAGATGGGGTGGAGTCATGGGCTCCAGTTTGTGGTGTGATCTGATCGGTGGTTTGGTGTGGAGGTGTGTCCAGTATGTGGTTTGTGATTGGTTGGCCAGGGGGGGGGCAGGTGTGGAGTGTCTGTGTGAAAGCCCCCACCCTGGCAGCGGTGGCAGGGGTGGGGGGTGAGGTGGGCGTGTCAACTTTGTGGTCCCTGTGCCCAGCAATGAACCCGAATGAGGGTCCCCGCTTATTCCAGATGATTATTAATGTAGTGAGAATGCACTAACCGAGGATGCCTTGCTGCTTGTTTCCTTAGGAGAATGTCGCGGACTCTAGGTGCACTGATACAGCACCATCCAGTTCTCTCCATACTCAGGATGGAGCAGGCCCTGGAGCACAATGCGCTACTGAAGACCTACATCATGGTGCTCATCAACTCACACCAGGAGGTGCCTGTAACCATCAACGAACTCTACGGTGGCTACGTCAACTACGTCATGATGCGAAACACCACATCCTTGAAGAATGCGAATGATGTCACCAAGAACAAACAGCAGGTCGGCGATGGGTGGAACGATGCAGGGGAGATCTTTGCCAAATTTGGTCATGTTGCTTTCGATGTGATCATACGGAAGCGAAGGTTGAGTCGCGAAGTCCTTGAGAAGCAATACCAGCTGAATTGCACGAATAATCCTGAAGGTTCGGACAAGGATGTGACTTCAACAAATCAGTGTCACGATGCTGAATTGGGTGAATTGGAGTCAGTGCCGGGAACATACGGGTTTATTGTACCTGATCCAAAGAGTAAGCGTGGAGGGTTCAGGTTTAGGGACAATATCATTAGGGTTTATCTTGCTGCGCATTACCAACTGTCTGAGGTTTCGAGGAAAATTAAAACTGAGCGGAAGAAGCTGTTGTCTTCGAATCTGATTGAGAGCGTGCGACGCCTGCCTGGCACTGGGGACCTGTGGCGGATCACCATCGGGTTGATGGTGAAGGGAGTGGAAACTAGGAGGAAACAGCGGGCATTGATGATTGAAATCCTTGACTACTCCAAGATCCTTATAACCATGTCCTCATACGATATGACTTCTCTCTGTGTTGAGTCTATATATGAGTCGCGACTCGCAAGTTCAATATCACGCAAGACTCTCGATGACTTTACCTTGAATCAGACAATTGACTTCTCAAATGTCAAAGTCAAACCACACCGTCTCAACTATTCCATCAGTGCAGTGGGGCATCTGCTGCGTGCCAGCGGCGAGGTCTTCGGGCTGCATTTGGCCAACTTTGGCATTAATGAGAGCAATATCCATCTGCTTGCCGACCCGCTGAATGTTATCTCGGATAACAGCCTGCAGGTGTTAAACCTAAGTGGCAATGAGCTGGGTGAAGCTGGCTTCATCAAGCTGGAGCGATTCCTTGTCAAAGCTTCACTACTCACCCACTTGGACCTCTCAGGGTGCATGCTTTTTGATGCTGGTGTGATAGCACTGTCAGAGATTCTCATTTGCTTGCAATTGATCTATCTGAATCTGAACAACAATGGCATCACCGATTTGGGCATGGAGAGGGTGACTAGAAACCTTCGCTACTGCCCAGCGCTTGAGTTCTTGCACGTGGCCGGTAACCAGTTGACAGATGAGTCGGCGAGGAGCCTTGGCGAAGTAATGAAGGGCTTGCCGCGTCTTCGTAGTCTTGACCTGCGAAGAAACCAGATTGGCGAAGATGGTGTGAAGAGCGTGTCTGCGAGCTCCAAGAATCTGAAGCCACCATCATCAGCGGAGAACAAAGGCGGCTCGACCCGATCGCGGACTGTCTGGAAGACCCGCTCGGCACACATCTCAAACTTCAGCCTGCGCAAGGTGCCTATGGCTGGCGTGATGAAGCGCAGCCACCAACAGGTGGCGCCACCAGTCTCTGACCGAAATAGGGTCAGCGAGGCCAGCAACGCGCTGCCCAATCTCATCAAAGAGAAAATCGAGGAAGAGGAAGAGGAGGATGGGGAAGGGGAATGGGAGTTAGATGAGGAGCAGAAGGAGAAAGGGGAGAGGAAGATGAAAGAGAAGGGGAAGAAAGGGGAAGAGAAGATAAAGGAGAATGAGAAAGGGGAGGATATGAAGGAGAATGAGAAAGGGGAGAAGATGAAAGAGAAGAAGAAAGGGGACAAGAATATGAAAGAGAAGGAGAACGGGGAGGAGATGGAGGAGGAGAAAGGGGAGAAGATGAAAGAGAAGAACAAAGGGGAGAAGAAGATGAAAGAGAAGGAGAAAGGGGAGGCGATAGAAGAGGAGAAAGAGAAGATGAAAGAGAAGAAGAAAGGGGAGAAGATGAAAGAGAAGGAGAAAGGGGAGGAGATGGAGGAGAAAGGGGAGAAGATGAAAGAGAAGAAAGGGGAGAAGACGATGAAAGAGAAGGAGAAAGGGGAGGAGATGGAAGAGGAGAAAGGGGAGATGAAAGAGAAGGAGAAAGGAGAGAAAAAGATGGAAGAAGGGGAGGAGATGGAGGAGAAAGGGGAGAAGATGAAAGAGAAGAAGGAGAAATGGGAGAAGAAGATGAAGGAGAAGGAGGAGGAAGGGAAAGAGAAGAAGATGAAGGAGAAAGAGAAGGAAAATGGGGAGGAGAAGAATATGATGGAAAAGGACAAGGGGGAGAAGATTATGAAGGGAAAGGAGATTGAGAAGGGGGAGGAGAAGAATGTGAAGGAGATGGAGGAGAAAGAAGAAGAGCTGTATAGGGAGATGGAGAAAAAGAAGGAAGAGGAGAAAAGGAAGAAGAATGAGATGGAGAAAGAGGAGGTTGATATGATGGAGGAGAAGATACAGGAGAAAATGAAGATGGGGAAGAAGGACAAAGAAGAGGATGAGATGATGGAGGAGAAGTTAGATGAGAAAATGAAGAAGGAGAAGGAGGAAGAAGAGGAGGAGATGATGGAGGAGAATGAGATAGAGGAGAAAAGGGAGATGGAGAAGGAAGAAGACAATAAAAAGGAGAAGGAGAAGAAGGAGGAAGGTGATACAAAGGAAGACATAAAGGAGGAGGAGAAACTTGACTCAGCGGCTGTGACAGGAGCAGATGGTGATGGACAGGAAAAGAATGAGAACCGCAACTGTCAACTGAAAGCTGGAGAAGTCTAAAGTGGATGGGTATCACTGATACTATCAGCAGTGTGTATGGGGGGGGGGGGGGGTTAATAGAAACCAGTCTCCGCCTTGTTGATAGTGCTGGCGATGGTTGCTATGCTATAAAACAGGTTTAATCAATTGAGTCAACAGGGTTCATTTATACTTAGTGAACCGGGCCCACTAAGGAAGGCGGCGACCTTCCTGCATTTCGACCGTGGGTGATGCTTACCAATAGTTCACTACCTTTTTTTTCCTTCTTGAAAAGAAGAGAAAATAAAGTGTACCTTATGAGTAGTAAGAACTAGGAAATGAAACCGTGAGACATAATATTGATTGATTGATTTGTAGTTGCTTTACCCCGTGACAGACATCATATGAGACACCAGGTGTAAAATAAAAATTTTAAACACTAAAAGATAAGAATCATGTTCTATGAGACACCAAATGTAAAATGATATAAAATATGAATGAACTTTATTTGCTCTCCAAAATTGTCAGACCAACTTAAAAAAAGGTATCCATGTTGCTGTGAGTCATGGAAGCACTGCTAATCGGGGCAGGCTGGAGCCGACAATGGGTTATGTTATTGAGATGGTGCACTGTCACACATGAGTCTGTGTCCCATATTACATAATATATAGATGGTATGGGACAGTAAATATTTACCCATTTATTTACTTCCCATTTTTATATCACATATCATATGTATGGGTTTATATATACCCATATATTTAATTCCCATACTAGCTTGTCCCGTATTGTACCACTCTCCATACTGCTATATATATATGTGATGTATAAGAATTATGCAAGTATAAAGGCGCGAAAGGGAATGTTCCCTATTTGATCACCCATATATATAAATACATGTATATGTTAATGTGCATATACATATGTAGCCACGTATATATGTCGACGTATATGCGGGTGTAGGAATCGCACTGTGCTGCCCCCCACGGCTGCCGTGGGAACTCGTCGGCTGATTTGCAGCCGCCCCGCTGGGAGGCGCTGGGTTAGCTGTATACCTGTGGTAGCTTGCAGGCCGCACCAGTCCTCTCCAACCTGGGCTGCAGATGCGGATTCTGAGGGACACCAGTTTGCCAGGGACACTTCCATTCAAATGCATTGTTAACGGCCGTGAGCAAATCTTCATACAGAAGAAGTCAAATATCTCCCAAATTACACCATCTAGAAACAAATCGCTTGGTACACATATAGAAAACATCTTTACCATAAAGACTATATTAAATTTAAAAGGTTAGGGTTCTTGAATTCTATTAATTTTGAATAAAACTAACGTTTTGCACTGCGCGTACCGTCAAACTCAAGGCATTGTCAATGGCCATGAGCAATCTTCATACATAAAATACACAAGAAGTCAAATATCTCTCAAATTACACCATCTAGAAACAAATTGTTTGGTACACATATAGAACACATCTTTACCAAAAACATATTAAATTTATAAGGTTAGTGATGATGCTGTTCGATTTTGACGCATGTGCAGAAGCGATGTGTCCCTCGCAAACTGGTGCACCTCCGAGACGTCTCAGGGAAATACCCTACGTCATGCTAGTCTGAATGGCAAAAGCAGTTTGTCGCCTCGAAAATGGCCGACCCCATAAGCGGCAGCGGCCATTTGCAATGGAGAAGCTGTGCTGTGGATGCAGAGTTGTCATTTGATGATAAGTGCTGCTGTATTTAAAACTGGGATGTTTCTCGATAAAATATCGATCGATAATAGAGTCCTACTACGAGGCTGCGACCCGTCAACATGTAGTGATTGACTGTACATACACCTAAGTTTGGATTAGATCGTTTTCTTTTGTTTGTTTAAAATTTGTTAGGCCTACTATTACAGTATCTTTGCTGAATATTAATTACCCGCACTGATCACAGCATTACACTGGGAGCACATTGCAAATGAATACCAGTGATATGTTCTATTAAATTGATTTAGTAGTCCTTCCATGTCGCAATAATTGTTTAAATTGGGTATGTAAGAATAAATTGAGGGAAATGATTTGGCTCTGAAAATTGCATGCATCCATTGGACTATACAGTTTCATTATATTAGCGACTATAATATTCCAAGTCTATTAGAGAGGATATAAATGCACATTCCATCATAAACTGATTTAGCATTTATTGTAAGTAAATTATGCCTATTATAAAATCTAGGTAAGTGTTCTTTTGTGGGTTTTTTTTTTTGTGTGTTTGGGGGGGATGGGTTCTAAAATGTGAGGCTTTCATTGGATAACATCTTTTTTCAACAACAGAGCACTGGTCTTCCAGCCGTACAGTAAAATTGCTTGATACATAACATGGAATTATCACTTGTCATAGTGACTGCATGCAATTTCTGTTCGATAATAAAGGTATTATGTACATATTATAAATAACACTATTAGTTGTAATAGTAACTATGCAATTCCTGTTCGATAATAACAATATTATTCGTGTTATGAATTAAACTATCAGTTGTAATAGTAACTGCATGCAATTCCAGTTCGATAGTAGAAGTATTATACATCCTGTATAATATTTGTATTATATATGTATTATACATAGTGTATAACAATATAGAGAGTATTAAAAGTACAGAGATATAGCATGATGCATGAGTCATTAAAGTTGCATAGTCCGATCGCGTTAGAACTTTTGTATTATTTTTTAGATAAATATAATAAATTAATCGTTATGACCTACTAATCATTAGTCCGGAGCCATTTTGATGAACAATGGCTATACATATCTAACTTAGATACTGGTGCACTTATTAAACATGTGTCGTCATGTAGAAGGGAATACTGAGGCAAGTTAATAGAACCTGTTACTGCAGAAACCTATGGTGTCAGAGTTTTGGCAAGGTTGCCACAATTAATTTGACATGTTTGCACTTCAGATGTCTCAAAATTAGCGATTTAAAATCAAAATTACTTCAAACTAAAGTAAGGTAGATTGTAATGATCAGCCTAATATATTTATCTCAGAAAATGACAGAAGGTCAAAACCATCAGACAATGCAACTTTAAGTTTGACTAATTAGGCGTTATGTTAATACAGAAGACATAAAATGAATATAGATGAGATCTTTATAGATGTGACTTTCAGTGCCAGCATAGCAAAGCATACACTTGCATGTCATGTTAATATTCCAGCACTATAAAGCTATACATACGCTTGGCTTGACTGGATTTTGGTAACATTGCTTTAGGTTTGGGTTTTACCGGGGCCGGTGCTGCTACCATTAGGACAACTAGGCAGCCACCTAGGGCTCACCTCAGAGACTCAGATACCACAGTTTTATACCAAAAGAATTGTGGGTGTGGTTGGGGGGTACATATAGTTAGCCTTGCCTAGGGCACAAAGTAGTTTGGCACCGTCTCTGGCTATTGCGTTAGAGTTGGGTGTTGACTAATCAGGTACCTGTTTGTATATCTGCACTTTAGGGACCATCCACGGTTGTCAACATTTGCACGGTCGTACAAAGCATACGACAGGGGGAGGGGGCTGATAGTAAAGTACAACTTTTATTGTTGAATAAAAATGTTGATATTTTTCCCTGACTTTTGTTTTTGGGGTACAATTAGACACCACATCCGGTCATTGTACATTAGTTGATTAAGCTGGGGAATTTTCAATCGTGGACAATTGGTCTCCTTAATTCCACTGCTCCTTGCCATATCCAGCAATGCCGAACGCCAGGCTAGGTAGCAATATATATCAATTTTTAACATATTGGTTTGACTCGACCAGGCTCCGAACCCAAGGGTTTTAATCCCAAGACCTACCAAAACTGAAGACGAGCACTCAACTCATTTGGCCACCATATCTGGCCACCCTATCTGTAGTAAAATGTTGATGGGTATTTCTTTGTGTGGGGTCAGTGGGGGGTGTTCTGGAAAAGTAGTATTCTTTGTACTACCTTGTAAATGTTGACAACTTTGGACGACCCCTTACACAAGTTTTGTTCTGGCTTAATTATGCTTGGTTATAAACCAGAGGCATGTATATAAGTTACCATTCAGGGTATACCCTTGTTGCCTAACACAAATAAGCTAGTACACTCAATAAATATCTTTTTCAATAATGCTGCCAACAAAAAACATAAACAAAAAAGAAATGTGGGAGGGAGTGCTTCAGAATCAAATTACAATGTAATCCGGAAATATGTCAGGGATGTCCTTTAAATGACTTAATGTCTGAAAAGGGCATCGTTCAATCTATTGAGAAGTTCTTCGATTCGTTATTATATTTATTCTAGCTTTGACAGTACTTAATATGTTTAATAACATAAGCCACTTTGAATATTCTCAACACAGTAGTTTGTTGGTGGTATACATGATGAAAAATGTATATACCATGTCTCGTTCATTACACAGTAGTCGTTATGTGAATTTGACAATTATTATTGACCATTGTGTTACTATTTATATGAATAAGAGACGTGACTGCATTTCGAGGTTCGTTGAATGTTTATTATTTCATATGTGTTCTTTTTGTTGTTGTAGCACTCGTTGCTTAAAGTTGCATAGTCCGATGAAAACATCAATTCTATATATCTAACTTAGATACTGGTGCACTTATTTAGCATGTGAGTTGAATAGAAGGAGATATTCCATGAGGAAGGTCGTGGGTTCAAATCCACGCCGAGTCAAACCGATGACTTACAATATTGATAATAGTCGCCACATAGTCCAGTGCTTAGCCTTAGGATAACACAATGACTGGTTCACTCAGTATCAATTCAATTCAATTCTTTATTTCAGACTCACGATTATGGTAGTTACCTAATTTGGTCCATAGTAGGTAGATATAAAAATGAATGTGAATAAGATATAAGTAATAGAATGAATACTACCATACTAACCAATATCAAAATGTTGGACTACATACAGTAGTTTGTACCAATGCCTCCATATGGCAGACGTAAGTCTGAGATCACTCACTTCTATTTTCACAAGTCCCTATCTAGCATTTTCTGACTTGTCAAGTCTAGTAATAAATTAGAATATTAGATTACTGATAACAGCCTGAAAGGCTGGCACATCATTATTGGCAAACAGTTGACTAGCACTGTGATACCTAGGTAGACGGATTAATAACCTCATAATGTCATTATATGCTACATTCAGTTTTCTAATGCTATACATTCTATAGTTCCACCAAATCTGGGCACTATACAAGGGAGTACAGAAAGTTCTAAATAACTTTACCTTGACATCAGCTGTACACATATGAAATTTCCTTTTGAGCATATTTCCCTGAACATATAATTTGCGACACTGTCTATTAATATCCTTGTCATCTCTAAAGTCATCAGTCATAAAGTGTCCTAAGTACTTGACTTCAGTAGAGATTGACAGGGGAGCACCGATTAAAATAAAATTAGGAAATACAGTACCCTTGTCATATTTTGATTGAATGATCATTACCATACTTTTAAAGTCGCCCAGTATACCTCACCTGGAAACAAACGAATCCAGTATCAAAAAGCTCTCCAAACATACCTTTGCTTAATTTTTTTTAGTTCATGTAACTGAACATTTGGGGTGAGGGGGGAGTGTTGAGGTCTGTGATGTATGAATGACATCATGGGTGGGATTCCCTCATCACATGACCTGGAGGGGTTACCCCACCCACAGGGGAATCCATGGCAACCACTAAGATGACAGCCACAGAAAGCTCTCAATTCAATTTTTAAAATCTATTAATATACATGACTTAATCAATTATCCACACAAAAAGTAGCTGGTTATGATAAATAAACATTTAAACTTTATATTTATCATTTTAGATTGCAATTTCTAACATTCTTTCTCTATATGGTTGTCTAAAAGCCTTGTCAGTGCTGCTGGACTAAATACAACACTATTCACCCTATTCACACGCGACCTAATTAGGCATCAGAACGAGGCTCAGTAAGCGTCTGTGTTGGAAATGGCCATAAGACACTACTGTTTGCCGATGTGTATGAACTACTACATAAATTAAAGGAGTAAAATTTGAAGATATTCACTTTTGAAACTATCATAATCATTTTTGCTTACCTTTTTTCTATTTATTGGTCAATTTTCATGAAGATTGAATGATGATCAGATGCATTTCAGTAGGCAATGTCAACAAAGTCACTCACCTTGGCTGCCAATCTTTTCTTAAATTCAAAATTGCATAACTTTCTTAATATAGATATATTTAACAAATATATTTTAACCCTTTTAAAATTTGAGTGATTTCGAGAGGTTTTGGTCGACAAAAAAGTGTTCACATTACTTTACATACAGCGACGCCTCGCAGACGCGTAAGTGCCCTCGGTCTGGTTTCAACATGGCCGCGGCATGAACAAGGTGAATAGAAGCAACCAATGGGCGCATTCGACTGGGCCTCTATCCGAATATCAAAATATTTCCGAAGAAATTCCTATTCGACTGGGACCGGAAGTGGGTTTCTATCCATACTATTCGGATGTGTGTTTTGGCTCCATCCACAAGGTCACGTGGTGTATTTCAACATGGCTGATAGTGATATGAATAGGTGTGTGATGTTCTTGTTTTCTTATTAGTTTCATGTCCTTCTAGTGGGTGACCACTCATGTAAACTGATAGGCAATAAACTCGTCATCTGATGTAAAAGTAAAATAAAAGCACACATGTAATTTTAAACTGAAAGGCAATAAACTCGTTGGTAATTCCAAGTGACAACGGCGTCGAGAGCAAAACGTGCCTGTGCCCATAGAATTTGCCGATACGCTCAGTGCAACTTGCAAGATGGCAATAGACTACATCACGGTTCCAGCGGCGCGGTGCATTGTGGGATGGGTCAGAGCAACCTCCCCCCCCCCCCCCCCCCCAAAAGCACATGGCACATGCTAATACACTGGGTGCAGCAATGTGCTAGTTTCAGCTTATCTCAACTCCGGATACAAGCCATTCGGCTGGTCCTGTTTGCATTCGAAAACCAAGTTCACTGCGCAGGTGGGCGGAGCCTATTTTTACGGATAGAAAGGGCCCAGTCGAATGCGCCCAATGTCAAAATTCTCCCCCCACATATGTAGTTGCATAAACTGAAAGTGGCAAAGGTATGCTTGGAAAGCATCTGTCGGAGTACGGGTCGTGTCTCAGCGGCCTATACCGGGTCCGTTTAATAGCATTGTATTTGATATCAGCTTCTATGTGGTGAGAATATTACCAAGTCATCGGCATACATAAGATGATTTAGAAGTAATAATCCATTAATACATCCAGTTTTACACTGATTTAACCTTTTCAACAAGTCATCCATATAAACATTAAATAAATAGGGAGACAATATCCCTTGACGTACACCATTACTGACTTGAAAGTGTTCTGTATCAATGTGACTGAGTGGGATATCGGGTGCATGGTCTCCCAACTTAGATACTGAAGCACTTATTAAGTATTTATTGCCACATATAAGGGAACACTAGGTCGATTTAATAGAACCAGTTACTGCAGAAACCTATGGTACCAGAGTTTTAGCGTGTTTGCCAAAATTATTTTCAGATGTTTGAATTTCAAATCTCTCAAAAGGTAGCCATTTCAATTAAAAGTTACTTCAAACTAAAGTAAGGTAGATTATAATGATCAATTTAATATATTTATCTCAGAAAAATGTCAGAAACTCAAAACCATCGGACTATGGAACTTTAATTTTGAATAAAACTAATGTTTTGCACTGCGCGGACCGTCAAACTCAAGGCATTGTCAATGGTTGTGAGCAATCTTCATACAGAAAAAGTGAAATATCTCTAAAACCACACCACCTAGAAACAAATCGCTTGGTACACATATAGAAAACATCTTTACCAAAAACATTGTATTAAATTTATAAGGTTAGTGACGATGCTGTTCAATTTTGACGCATGCGCAGAAGCGATGTGTCCCTCGCAAACTGGTGTGCCGCGTAAACTGCAACACCGGAATGAGGACCAGGTGTGGCACCACCTAGTTGCAAACGAGGAGTTAGTCACAAGTCGTAGTGGCACCACGACTCCACCTGGTGATAGCAAAATCACATCCAACATTTTTTAAAGTGGCCAGTTATACCTCATGGCGACGGGAACCATACTCCGACAAATGCTCTCCAAGCACAACCTTGTTTAGCTTTTATCTTTATAAAACCAGATATGTGTGTGGAGAGTAGTGGACCCACTTCACCACCAGAAGTGGGTCAGGGCTGAGGTCAGGGGGCGGGGGTGGGGGGGGGGGGGTCTGATGCTGGGACTAGTAGTCCATGTGCCAGACCTAAAGATTTTAGGACTCATTACCAATTTGGTGAACAGATCCTACTATGATTTTTGGTTAGCCTAATATCTGAAGTGTCCAAAATCAGTTGATGGACTTCCGGGTCACTTTGCCAGATGCTCTTTTGGTGGCCATCTTTAAAGATGGCCACCGTTATTTCATGGAAAAGGAGAGAATCAAGAAAACTTGCATAACTTCTCACCAGAATGACCTATCAACATGCAAAATGGCTTAAAATGTTCATAATAACATTCTGTATCTGGCAGTGTATGATTTGTTATATTTGGTTATTATTATCTGTTCAAAAATTAAAGATTTCTAAAAAGAAAGTCACATGTTTCACATTTTTTTCACGATCTATGTTAATAAGTTGTCCGCCAATTCATGCCAGGATTCATTTTGGTCAAATTATATGTTGGATCATATAGAGGGGTTTATTAGACATCCAGAACAAGTGTTATATTGATAGATTTCAACTTTATTTGATTCCATAGGCACGTTTTTAACATTGTACTAAAAATAACCTTTTTTACCAGTTTGGGGTAGGGGTAAAAACTATTTGCAGGAAACCCAGTACCTGGCCCTAACAGTTACATTTTATAACAATGTCATTCATTACTATTTTTACTTTACTTTGTTCTCATTCATTACTACTCCTGAAGTTGAGCTTGAGGGGAGCACCCCCTTTTTTCCAAACATGAAATCTGACAATGATTTTTTATGTCATTCCAGGTTAATGAAGTGCCAATCCTAGAAAATGAACCAGCTTAAAAATTGAGTAGGCCTACTGGTACGAGCCATGAATGAAATGCCATTCCCCTACTGGTTCATGATTAAGTGGCTTGAGTAGCTTCAAGGGATCAAAGACACAATTACCTCCCAGACAAGCCCTTAGAAATTGAGCTCAACTTTGGTCGATCAGAGATTAGTAATGTAAGTTTCAGTTGATCTAATTACCTACCACAACACACATTGGTGGCGCCACCCCACTGAAGAGTCAATTCAAAGTGAAAGTGAAAGTAGCACATGGATGGCTATCATATGTTTTGTATCATTTCCGTTATGGCTTGGCTATAGTGTTGGGCATTGTCAAAATATCAGGACACTGTAAAACTGTCAGTATTCTGAAGCCGTCTTGACCATTCTAAACAAAATTTATATTAAGTATAACGCTTGTTGCATGTTGCTCTACCGAGCTTGTGTAAATGGTGTACATAATGTACATGGATGTTAAAAGTTGTGCATTGTCACTACATGGTTTGCTGGTAGCTGCACAGTTAGTTCTACATGGGCCTTCATTGATTATGTCCTGTATGTAGCAGATGCTTCAGGCATGTCATTATTGAATGATAATATCACAATTTGGCTGAAGGGGGGTGGGAAGGGTGGTTAGTCAGATGGAAGATTGTGATTTATGGTTGGCTGTGAATCTGAAATAGTGACAATCCATGTTGGCCTACCACAAATGCAAGTCTCAACAATTTTATTGAAAAAATAAAAATATTATTAACATGTTTCCGATTTGCGACCGACCTTCAAATTGAACCGCGACCTTCAGAATTTTTATTTTGACAGGAGTTCCTTGAAGATACAAAAATGCATGGTTCATATATCATTATCGTTATTATTTTGTTATGTTATGTTAATAAGTGTGGCCCTTCACAGACTGCTCACCCAAAATAACCTAGATTGTGCACTAAACGGCCTGAAACTTCATTTGTTTTGTGTGTCGCAACACAAAACAAAATAAAATAAAAACTTTTTTCTGCTGTAACCGGAAACCGAGGTATTTTTTAGGCCCAAATAATAATGCACCATTGTAAGCGTCGCGTTATTTTCATGAACATGTCATATCATTCCAGATCGAATTTCCGACAAAACCAACTGCATGTTGTCATGGCTGAATGTCCTATCCAGGCAAAAATTTAACGTGTCACATGTATAATATGTGGGAATGATGCACCATTATGTGAACTTGTCAAACCAAAAGACGTCAATTCCTGGCAAACACTATGTGAAGTGGCAAAGATTAGGTGCTTCGATCCGATCTTGACTTTGAAAGTGGACAATCCAAATACTGTACCAGATGTATTCTATCACCGTGAATGCAGATCGAATTTCGCACACAAAAGGGAACTGACCAAGCTTAAGAAACTTGCTGGTGAGAGTGGAAAGGAATTTGCACAGCCAAGACAATCATTACATCAAGGGGCATAAAAAACTACACGTGTACATGATCGGATGTATATCTTCTGCGAACGAACTAACAAGTGTTTAAAAGGAACATCTACTCGAGAAAGCCTGATTCAGGCAAAAGATCTCTCTGCTGACACAACACTCAGGTCTGTTGCAACTGTAAAAGGTGACCCAAAAATTCTTGCGATAACTTCAAGAGAAATAGTGGCAGCTGAGGCATGTTACCATGTGTCATGTTACAAAACGTACACCAAGTTACAAAAGCAAACTGCCACAGATGATTCTACGGAGACTGACAAGAATGATGACTACAAAACTGCAGAGACTACATCATTGCAACTGTTGTACAAGTTTATCCGTATCAACCTGTTTTCAAACCCTCGTACTGTACCACTGGTAGAACTTACTTCAAAGCTTGTATCCCTTATGCGGGATGAAGGTGTGGAAGACATTAAACAATCAACTAAAACCCATATCCGTAGAAACCTTGAGTCACAATTTGGTGACACTTTGCACTTTTTCTCTGCTGGTACTAGTAATGTTTATGTTAGACCACACAACCTTTCAGCAGATTCTATTTCTTGTGATTTTATAAACTTGAAGGACAAACTTGACACTTACATACACAGCCAACAATGTGAACAACTGATTGTCCAGGTTGCTCAAATCTTGCGAGATAAAATCACAGAAGGTATCAAAGAGCAGGCCTGGCCACCGAATCCACAGGAGTTGACTGAAAGTTATATTCAACTTCCTGATTGTCTTGTTCACTTCTTAGAGGTGCTTCTTGGTGGTTGTCAGTCTGTTACCTCTGACAAGGTCCACCGGCTGTCATTCTCATTTGGTCAGGACATCATTAGCGCTGTTACAAATGCTTGAGTCTTGACTCCAAAACATATCCTCCTTCCATGGGCTATCAAAACTTGAACTGGCAATGTTGAACTCATTAAGACATTGAACCGCCTTGGTCATGCATGCTTGTATACACGATTACAGGAGATAGACACAACCTTGTGCATCGAAAAGATGAACAGTGTAGATGAAAACAAACCAGCCATTCCTTTATGGGCACACCCATGCATCCCTACTGTGCTTGCCTTTGACATCATTGATAGGCTGGAGGAAACACTGAGTGGGGCAGGCACATCCCATCGTGCAAATGGGATTATTGACCAACCGCAAACTCATTCATGCGCACCAGCTAGAAAATCAACCGTTAACAAAAAGGAGAAAAGGCACACCTTAGAACTGTCTGAGCAGCATCTACCTATTTACATCTCTGCCAAGAGGGAAGGTCCTCCACCATTGAAGTTTGCCAACACGTCCATACCTCTAAGCAATGCAACTGAAAGGGCCAGGCAGAAAAATGTCCTATGGGTGATCACCCGACTTCATGACACTGTGAACCAGATGGTCAGCTCTTGGAAAGGGTTCAACATAAAAACCAGAGATGATGTAACAGTCAAGGCTGATAAGGTTGGATACTTACCTACAATCAATGCACCAGCAACAGAACTGTCGACTGTGCAAGAGATCCTTTCTCAGTCAATCTCCATTCAGCAGCACCTAGGCCTAGACATGATTGCCGTTGTAATGGACCAGGATCTGTATGCTAAAGCAACAGAGGTTGCTTGGAAACAACAACTTAGGTTCGAGAAAATCCTGCTGATGATGGGCAACTTCCATATTATTTGTAATGTTTTCGATCATTGGGAAACTATTCCGTGATGCAGGACTTCAAGACCTTGCTGTTGAATCTGGGGTGATATCTGAGGGGTCTATTGATAAAGTTCTAGATGGAAAGCAGTACAATAGAGGTGTTCGTCTTCACAAGCTGACATCTGAAGCACTGATGCGACTTGTATGGAGAGGATTTGTTGAATGGTTGGAAATTAACCACATGAGTGACCTGCCACAATTAGATGAAACTTTGCGTGTGGTGATGGCTATGCATGATGATACTTGTGCGGCCACCCTTGAAACCAGTAGAAATGACGAGTCATGCAGGAGTATTCTACATCTGTTACGTTGTTACTTGGATCTTCTACGGCATGAGAGTGGGCACTTGTCAACATTTTGGGTGATGTATCTTGACATGGTAGATATACTGCTGGGACTGATACGAGCTGATCGTGAAGGCAATTGGTACCTGCATTTAGCAAGTATCAAGGACATGATTCCTTGGTGCTTTGCAATGGACAAGACCAATTACTCTCGCTACTTACCGCTGTACTATGCGCAGATGACACAATTAGAAGAGACATGTCCAGACCTCTATGCTCATTTTCTAAATGGTGGGGTTCTCTGTTCAACTTAGGCAAGCAAACCCTTTTGCCAAGATTGCCATTGACCAGACTGTAGAGGAGACTGTAAATAAGGACACGCAAACTGCTGGTGGGACCAAAGGCTTTAGCCTAAAACATAGTGCACTGGCACGTTTTTACCTGACAGCTGAACACAGAGCTGAATCTATTCGACAGCTTCGAGACCTTGTATCAACATCTGGGCAAAGTAAACAAGGACTTGGTCATGTTGACCTCCAACCATCAAGGGTCAAGAGGGACGAAGCTGATGTGATGTCTATTGTTGATATGCTAGAAAACAACTGGACAAACCCATTCTCCAATCAACCGTCGGATCTTGTGAGTCTGTCAACTGGTGCTGCAGCAATATCAGCAGTAATGAATGATCTGCTCAAAGCTCACAGCAAGGGTGAAGAAGCTTGCAAGATTCACATGGAAAGGCTGGAGAGAGGGTCAGGATTTTATGATCCGATCAAAAAACTGAATTTACAAACATTCAGTGCCTTACACACAAAATTTTTTGTCAAGGATGGTGCGAACAGAGAGATGATCTTGAAAGCAGACAATCGTGTTTTCGGACACATGCTACTGATTGCTCAAAACAGAAAGTTGGATATGAAAGACGTGTTTGAATATCCCCTGGGTCCGAAACCATGAGCATTAGCAAATCCAGATGGAAAAATGAAAAAAACAGGGAAAGCAACATTAGGCAAACATATCGAGAAAGAAATTATGAATGTTGAGTTACCACCTGGTTCTCTGGCAACAATTGTTGATGCCATGCCAATAGTACAGATGATTCACGGTGAGAATCTGACCTTTGATGAACTGTCTGATACAATCCTGAAGAAAGTTCTCAATGATGGTTGGGGTAGTGGGCGAATTGATGTAGTGTTTGACATCTACCAAGAGCAATCAATTAAGACTGTTGCAATAGTAACTGTAGCATATGCAAATCCTGTTCGATAATACAAGTATTAGGCATGTACATATTATAAATGAACTATCAGCTGTAACAGTAACTGTATACAATTTGAGTTCAATAAAAGTATTATGCATTCGGCGCCTCCTCACACCGACCATGCAGACTATTTATTACAAACGTTGTCTACAATTCTGCCAACTCAACCGCTAATACTGGAGACATTAATCAGTCCACCAATATGAAGTCAACAGCAGTCATTCTTGTGGCAAAAGACTGGCACAGGTTTCCAGACGAGTATTTTTGATAAACAAACTCGCTTTTAAAAGCCAATCATTTATTTGTTCCATCTATGGAATTATGAAAATCAACAATTTAGTAAATTTCAAATTCGCTTTTAAAGCCAACTCCATACTTATTGAGAGATTGATGTTAATTATTGCGTAGGTCCATATAGGCCTACCGTATTTCCTCCTTTGGGAGGTATTGGCCACTCGTGGCTTACACATGCTTTTCTGCTCAAGGGGAAACCTCCCCGTGAATGTATTGGGTGTCAGTCCCTGCTGATACTGAAACACATTATACTAAGTTGCGTTGATTTTTTGGCCCTGCGCCAACAGTTCTACACTGCAGACAGTATGCATGACCTTTTTACTAAGGTAAAAGAAAACATTTGAGCCTTTTTGAGGGCAGCTGGACTGTACCACCTCATATAGTTTACTAAATAGATTCTATCAATTTTTAATAAAACTTTTCTTTTTCTATTGGAATTTGTTTCCCATGACCACAAATATATGATTGTGAGCTTTCTAATTTAATGAGTGTCTATTGGCACATAATTGATTGTCTACTTTTACATGTAAATGTGATGGTTAGAAAAAAACAACAACATTTCTCGCCATGAATATGGCCTATGCTGCCAACACAGTGTAAAGCAACCACCAATCAATCAATCCGTTGGGGGTGGGGGCTTAGCTTTCTTCCCTATTTCACTTACTTTATAGTCTTAAATTCAATGTATCATATCCATATATAACCTTGAGACGCTGCTGAATTTGAAATTCAAGAAACGTAATTTTCCAGTAAATCGGTAAATATTTAGTAATGGCTTGCTGTGCTTTGTAAATGTCTCATGCACAGACATAAAGTGTGAGCGTTTATTCGAATGTATATCCTTATTTATTTATTTACTTATTTCAACAAACATACATAGGCCTACATTCGACGACTCAGAATGTGCCTTCTCTTGCGAAGCGCATAATCACGGAAATACGGGACCCTAGATCTAATACTTTCAAACACACATGCCACAAACTTTTATCTTTGGGGAAATGGGTCGGTCGGGGGTGTGGTGCAAATAAAGTCTCTTTTCAAATTGTGTCCCAATCAATTCGACAAGCAAACGTATTTACACAAATTCCAACGCTTAGTCTCCATTTTATACAGATATGTCTGGACACTCAATTGTGTATGTATATATATATATAGTATAGTTATGCGAATCTTACCTGGGTACAGATGATGTATAACTGTTGATTTCCCGAGGTACAAGCCTCGGAGAGTCATGGGCTAGGGAGAAGGAAACACATCTGGGTCCAGCAATCTTTACCTACTTATTCAGGATAAAAATGATCTTAAACTTCTATGGATACTTCTATGTTTTCGTCTTGGCACAAGCAAGGGTTGGGTGGGTGGCCCCTAGCCCATGACTATCCGAGGCTTGTACCTCGGGAAAACAACAGTTATCCATCATCTGTACTCAGGTAAGATTTGTATAACTATACTATTTTACCTCAGTATTAAGCCTGAGGCTATTCTTAGCTTAGGAAGACTTTTACGTAACTTCATTTTTATCCTTATCATTTCAATTTTGTATACATTAGCATTACGAAAATATATACTTTGTATCTTCTCACCTGTCGTGTTAACCGGTGAGTAAGCATGTCGCTAGGCCACTTGACTTTTCTAGTCATTTGTTGTAATGTTTTGCAAATGATCTAGCTGTCTTCCAGCCTGCACGTGCTAGGATCCTCTTAACGGAGATCCCCAGCTGTCATGCCTTCGAGACCATGGCTCCTCTTGTCGAATGGGAAGCGTATCACCCCGTATCGACGCCTGCGGCCTTAAGCACTTTAATAGTCCATCTTGCGAGTGTCTCTCGAAATGGCCTTGTCTGGTTTAATCAAACTTACCAAAAGTTGTCTTGAATTTCTAATTCCTTTTGTCTTGGATATATACTCCCGTATGGCTGACACTACACAAAGTCGTCGATCATCCGGGAAACTATTTAAATGCACTGTGGACAGTGGGTCCCCTGTGCGGTTTGATTTTAATAACTGTTTTAATTCAAACGTCGCCTCCTTGCAATCTATCTCCAGTCCATCTAGAGACAAGGCTACAATAGTGTCTCCCCTATGTCCGGTGACTAGCAGTAAAAGAACTGCTAACTTAAAACCTAGCTCCTTAATTCCTAGATGATAATTACTAGGCCATGATTTAAATAGTCTAAAAACTATTGAAACATCCCAAAATCGATTATATTTTGGTTTTGGTGGATTTCTCTCATACACAGATCTCATGAACCAGTGAATAACTTGATGTTTACCAACTGTTTGTCCATCCACTCTCGGGAGTACAATAGATAATGCACACCTAGCAGCGTTAATCGCTCCAAAACCTAAACCCTCATCCTCTAGCATCCGCAAAAATCTAACTACTTGTGCTATAGTAGGCTTTAGAGGCTTAACCTTTTTAATTAAACAATGCAGTCCCCACTTCTTTAAATAACTAGAATATAATTTCACTGTTCCTTTCCTCCACGCATGGGAAAGCAGCCTCTGTTGAGTAATCTTATCTAAAACAAACTGCTGCAAATTACTCTTCAAAAAAGGAATGCCAGAAGGGGTGTTGTTGACACGTCTCCGTGAATCGTGAGCGGTCCTTGATGTAGATTTCCTCGTGCTCGTGGGAATCTGAGAGTGTCTCTCGCTCCCAATGCCACTGCTGCTCGCCATGGCTGTGTGTCGCACTCTGGCATGATCAGAATTGTGTGTCCGATCCATTCTGATCTTCCTGGCCACTCTGCTGATAATGCTGAATGGTGGGAAAATATAATAAAATTTATTTTCCCAAATTAAAAAAAATGCATCCACTTGCCAAGCATTGGGCTCTGGATGCAAAGATACATATTTAGATATCTTATAGTTCTTTCTTGATGCAAACAAGTCTACCTGTGGCCGTCCCCATTTCTGACAAATTTGTTAAAAAATATTGTCATTCAACGACCACTCCAAATGGTCATGAAAATGTAGACTTTTCCTATCTGCTAACGTATTCTGACTACTTGGGCTATGTGCTACAGTTAGCCAAGCGTCATGCTCTTGCGCCCAATTCCAAATTAATTTTGCTATTCTATTACATGGTTTGGACTTAGTCCCTCCCGTGTTATGAATGTAGGCCATTGCGGTCGTATTATCTGTCAAAATTCTGACATGAAATTTCGGTATGCGGATTAAACTGCATAACCCCAAATAAACCGCTCTTAGTTCCAGAACATTAATATGGTCTGAAATGTCTTCCTCTAGCCATTGGCCTCCTGTTGCTAAAGTATCACAATGGGCACCCCATCCTTCTAAAGACCCATTCATGGTAACTATAGTGTTGGGTTCACCCATGCGTATTGGATTCGGAGAGGAGTTAATATGTTTAAACCACCACTCAATATCCTCTAGTCCTTCTGGTGAAATAGACATTGTCCTTTCAAATTTACCTTTAGTACGGGCTAATGCTAAATTTGTATCTATATCTAGCGATATAATGTGAGCTTTCCCATCTAGTATAGCAGGGGAATAGGCTATCATAATACCGATAAAAACGGCGACCTGCCTAATCTTTGGCCTCATTAATTGTAACAACTCAGTCGCCGTGTCTGTGAACTTGTCTAATTTCTCTTTCACAAACATCATTTACTGCATTTTGACAGTCTGTCTTTGACTGCGCCACAATAGATGAATCATCAATATATGGGAACATAATATGTCCTTTCCTCGCCATCAGCGATAAAATTGGTTTTAGGAGCTTAGTACACAAGTGAGGGGCACAAGCTAAACCATTTGGCATACAAGTAAACTCATAAAGTTGTTCGTTCCAAATAAAACGCAAATATTTTCTATCTGTTTCATAAATTGGAAGTGTGTAATATGCATCTCTCAGATCCACACTAGCTAGCCAGGAACCCTTTGTTATCAAGTCTCGTGCTGTTTCAAGAGAAAACATCTTAAAATGTTTATATTCGACTAGCTTGTTAAGTCTTGTTAAATCTAAAATCATTCTAACATCGCCATTAGGTTTAGGTTGCGAAAAAATATTTGAAATAAATTCTCCTCTCTCATGGTTCACCTTCTGTATTATGCCTTTCTGACAGAAAAGGCCCACCTGTTTATCTAGTGCCTCGCTCTCATTGACATCAAATCGATAGGGAAAAGGAATTATTTCCTGTATCGGCAAATGGGTAAAGGGAATATGCATCCCCTCCACAATACTCAAAACTGTTAAATTATCAGTAATTAAGTTCCATTCTTGCACAAAATTTTTAACATTTCCAGCCTTAAATGTGCTTACAGGTATTTCCGTGGCCATAGAAGTTTGCATAGCCACCTCTACTTGTTCCCTGGTTGGGGGAACGGCTTGCTCGGGGTGTACTCCCTTTTGAATGGCCGTTTGCCGTCGTTCCACCCGAACGGCTGGCGCTGTCCTCGGCCTCTGGGCTGGAAGCCGTATGTCGGGCCGGACCGTCCGCCTCTGCCGGTCCGTTTGCGAAAATCCATGCGACCTCGACGGAACATTGTGTTGCCCTCCATGGTTTTCTTTTTCACATCCATGTGCTTACCACACTTCGACCCAGTTTCCACCCCAGTTTCCACCCCTTTAAAGAGGTACTGGAGATGTCCTCCAAACATTTTGGTCTTATCCAGTGGCTTGCCCTTCACTGGCTTTGGCGGAAGGCAAAGAGTATACTCTTTACCATCGTTGTCTACCACCTTCTTCGACCTTGCCACTTCCTTACCCGCAGCAGTACAGACGGCTTTAAAAACATTTTCAAACCGTCTGTAGGACAAGAAATTACTTGCCGCGGTCAGCATGGCTATTCCCATGTCCATTGTCCTGGCCAAAGATGAGAACTTGTTCTCAGTTTGCATGCGATTGGCCACTGGCGCAATCGCTGTCAGAGCCCCAAGGACCGCCTTGTGTGCAGTGTGGAGGACACCCTTAAACTTCTTTCTGTCCTCTTTGAGGTGGACATCTCTATCCATCTCCTTAATTATGGAATCTGGAATTCCCTTAATTCCTGTGAGCTTCTCACCTAGCTTGGTGATAACTTCTGCGGGCTTGAAAGTATTGAAATGACCTTTTATGGTCTCCCACATCATACTGGTTGTTAGGACTTTCTTAGCCCTTTCTGTCTGGCACTTCTTTCTGACCTTTCCACCGATCTTAGCGTACACTCCTGCACGCTCGGTTTCTGAGTCCAACTCCAAGTCATCCCCAGATGAGCTCACAACCTTCTTGGTCTTTTTCTTTTTACGGGGAAGCGGCTCCGGTGATGAGTCCACCTCAGGAAACTCATCATCTGTCACATCCTCCCAGTCTGAATCTTCTCATGGAGGAGGAGGCCTCTTCCTCTCACGAGACCTAGCAGGGCGAAACTCTTACAGTTTCAACTCGAATAGAGTAGTCATACGAGCCTCCCAATCCAACGGCACTGTTTCCACCATGTCTGGTGACTGTCAACATCCTGTTCGGACATGACATGCGGACTGCCTTCAGGAGATGGCGGGACCGTAACCATCGGCGATGAATCATAATCCTTGGCTGGCTGCGCTGCTGCCGCAGCAGGCTTACTCCGCTTCGTAGCCATCGGTAGTCTGTAACAATCGAAAAAAGTTACTATAAACCCCATTTTATACTAAACGTCATAACAGGTTAACAAAAACCACATCTGTGCATCTAGTGGTATCGAATAACGTGCTTACACCGTTCCAATACAGGCGTGAGAAAGCTAAAGTGTATAGTCATAGGTAAATGGTTAGAAACCAAAACCATATGAGGGGTAGGGACCAGTGTATCGGTAGCCTCCCACACTCTGTTCCGTACACTTCTCCGTACACTTCTACTGTGCCAGCATGTTGGAGAAAATGCTACGAAACTCAGAGGTACGCCTAAAAAATGTGGGGAGTCCATAAAAGAAACCCAGGATTAATTTCCAACGCGAATCCATAAAAGAAACCGAGTAAAAATCCAATGAGATTTGGCTCCAGCCAACATCGCTCTCCGTTCGGGAATGGGTGGCTTGTAGAACAAAGGAAAAACATGGCGCTTTGTTCTACCGGTGTTACACAATCTGTAAAACACCGATAAAAGTAACAATAACAATTCCAAAGTTCTAATAACTTCATCAAAACGTGCCATAGCTTATCATAACCAAAGTGCACTACTTCCAAATCAATACCTACAGTTAGTACGTCATTGTAGATCAAAATCTGCCGGAGCAACTCAACGAACGTCCTCCCATTGTGAGTTGATTATGCTAATTGCTGGACCCGGATGTGCTTCCTTCTCCCTAGGCTAAGAATAGCATGAGGCTTAGTACCGAGGTAAAATATACTGTACACGGATCCTTTCATATTTTAGCTGTACATACAGACCCACTCAAATATCCATGTATGGGTACATAATCCAATACTATGTAGAACATTGAGCAATCAACTGAGCATGAAGGTTATGTGCATGGGCACGTCGTATCAGATATAGCCTAGTGCACTCACCAAGTTGTTTCTTTGCACGGTTACGAAAACCAGGTTATATATATATATGTATATATATATATATATGTATATATAATATCGTCATTATATATATGAATATATATTATATTATATACACACACACCATAGGCTTCTACAGTAACAGTTTCTATTAAATTGATTTAGTATTCCCTTCTATGTGTGCACCAGGATCTAAGTTAGATATGTAGAATAAAATCGAGATAAGTATTTTGGTTTTGAAAATTGTATGCTTCATCGGACTATGCAGCTTTAAGTTGGGCTGGTTTAATAATTAATTCTGCCACCATTCCAGATACTCATTCTAATATAGGCGCAGTATGACTTCACAACGTAATGCAGTGCAAGACATTAAAGGGTATTTGTAATATAGGCCTACATGCACACTTCTTCTAGGGCTAAATGTATGAACAACTTTTTATCGGCTCAGGTGTTAAGGGTGGCCGGCGGGTTAGCTAACGTCGGTGTTGGTATATGTGTCACGGGAAATGTATGTTGCCAAAGCGCGGGTTGGTTAGCTAACCAATGCGTTATTTATAGATTTGGGGAAAGCCTCTGTGCCAATGTGTACATTCGTCGATTTGACAATATGAATAACGCCGCCGAGGTAACTGCTATGTTAATATCGCTTCGAATTTAGGGTTAATTTAATTAAATTTCACGATTTGAGTATGTAATTCTGTTATATATGATAGCATTGAATAGATTTGGGCCTAAAATATTGCCGCTGGCGTTCTGCCAGTATGGATATCGACGTCGTGGCGGCGGCGGCGATGTTTAGTTGACGTTCGACAGTATGGCTATCGACGTCGCTGCGGCGGCGGCAATGTTACATTCGTCGATTCAACACTATTAATATCGCCGCTAATGCGGCGGCAGGGTTAATAACGGTTCGGATTTAGGGTTAAATTCATCAAATTCCACTTATTGCGTATGTAATTCTGTTAAATATGCTCGCTTTGAACAGATTTGGGCCGAATCGGCGCCTAACCCCGACGTTAAACCACCTAAGGCTTGGTGTTATGGTGCACGATGTTAACTTTTGTGGTGTTTGCCTAAACGGGGCACATACATTGACACTTTTGGCCGCTAACCCGGGAAATCCGCACAACGCCCGGGTTAGGATCACTAACCCGGCCTCATACATTTGGGCCCAGTATGGGACGCTTCACACGCTGTAAGCAAGAGTTGTGTTGTGCATTATACATTTTGACATTGCTACAAGCTTTCTGAGGTGGCCTTTATGTAAGGAGTCGTACCCAGCATGCCTCCGTGCAGGGTTTCACCTCCTCCCAGTGACTCCAACCTTCTCTCAATTCATTAATAATTATGATAATAATAATAATATGTTTTATTTCTCCCTGACGCACGAGTATCCTCGAGGCTACAAACCAAGGTAATTACTTATTGAAAAATAAATTGAGTAAATAAGATGGTACATAATGTTATTATATGTCTATATATTATATATATAATATAGACCTGTAATGTCTATATACATATAGTATAGTTATACAAATCTTACCTGGGTACAGATGATGGATAACTGGTGTTTTCCCAAGGTACTAGCCTCGGATAGTCATGGTTCAGGGAGACGGAAGCACATCCGGGTCCAGCAATCTTATACATACTTAATAGGATAACAAATTATCTTAACTCTTTATGGATACTATTGTGTTTTCGTTTTCGTTCTAGCGAAACATGATAGTCGTAGTAGGGTAGGGTGGGTAGGGTGGGTAGGCCCTGACCCACGACTATCCGAGGCTAGTACCTCGGGAAAACACCAGTTATCCATCATCTGTACCCAGGTAAGATTTGTATAACTATACTATTTTACCTCGGTACTACGCCTCTGGCTACTCGTAGCCCAGAGAGAATTTTACTTAATCTCATTTTTTATCCTTCTAATTTAATGTTGTAATCATACTATTGTTTGTAGTGCAAAATATTTATTTTGTTTCTCACCTGTCTTTAGTTGGTGGGTAGGCAAGTTGCCAGGCCGCTTGGTTTCTCTAGTCGTTTGTTGTAATGTTTCGCAAACGATCTAGCCGTCTTCCACCATGCGTGTGCAAGGATTCTATTCACTGAGATCCCTAATTGTGTTGCCTTGGAAAACATGGCTCCACGCGTTGAGTGGAACGCATAGCATCCAGTATTGACTCCTGCCTGTTTAAGCACCTTGATGGTCCATCTTGGGAATGTGTCTCTCGAGATAGCTTTATGCGGTTTAATAAAGCTGATCAGTAGCTGTTTAGAATTCCTAATTCCACGTGACTTGGATATATATGCCCTAATGGCTGAAACTACACATATCCGTTATCTTCCGGAAAACTAATACATTTATGTGATCGGAGATTTCATCTTCCATCCAATGACCACCTGTTGCCTGTTGATCTATATGAGCCCCCCCACCCCACCACACACCTATACCTCCCACCACACACCTACACTCCCACCACACACACCACACCTACACCACTACTAAACATCTACACCCTCACCACACACACCTACGCCTAGCCTGCTAATGAAGCATCTGTTGTAACTGTAGTGTTAGGCTCTCCCATCCGAATGGGGTTGGGTTAGTTGTTAATGTGTGACAGCCACCAAATATTATCATTTTGGCCTTCTGGCGAAATCATCAGGGGCCACTCAAAGAGTCCATTCGGCATGCGCGCCAACTCATAAAGTTCTCCATTCCAACAAAGTAGGTACTGGATAGTATGCATCTTTAAGATCTACACTGGCTAACTAGGAGCCTTGCGTTACTAAGTCTCTTGCTGTGTCATATGGCCCTGTCACACTATGACATAACGACGTCAGAGTAGGCACAACGTGAAAATAATTATATTATGTCGAAGTTCTTGGCGTAGTATGCAAATTGCGCCACAAGTTGGACGTCGATGCAGCGTAGTTGACGTGGGTGTGACGTCAGGCTAGCGTATTGTGTAAGCGTCGGACTGGCGACACTCCAGCGTGCGCGACACCAGGCTAGCATGACTTTGATGTTGCCTTAGCATCAGCCTGGCGTGATCACACCCGCAGCAATGTTGCCAAGTTTGACTCGACCGTTATATCTCGACATCAGTCGACGTCGGTCGACCGAGAGCCTAACGTCACCCTAACGTCGCTCCAACGTCATCAGCGTGATCACAGCGCGTGGCTGAGGCGCTCGACGTAACGGGAACGTGGGCCGACGTCAGTAAAAGCACCCGCGCCTTGTGTATATACGTTCACACCACGTTCAGAACACGTTTGAATGATGTGACCGATGTTACGTGCACGCTAAAGGGTCGTCAACTACGTCAGGACACGTTAGCAAAACTTTGGAGTGACGTTCGCCACGCGCCACAGACTCGTTCGGTCGACGTTAGAGCAATGTTGACTTAACGCTGGCTGCACGTTCCTTCCCGGCTGTGCATCGCTGTGACGTAACGGAACGTAGATCTAACGTCACTGACGTAGCTGTAACAGTCATCTAACGTCACCCTAATGTCCGCGTAACGTCACCCCAACGTAACGGCTTCATGTCGAGCTACGTCGAAAGTTTTGGACATGTTGAAAACCTTGACATGCGCCGACGTAACACGACATAACGTCACGCAGCTCGACATCAGTCTAACGTCATCATAATGTAACCCAACGTACCTCAACATAATGACGAAAAGTCACCTACGCCAGGCTTACGTTGGCTCTTACATCGTAGTGTGACAGCCCTTTTAGGAAAACAATTTTTAAATGTTTGTATTCTATGGATTTGTTGAATAATGTTAGATTTAAAATTAGTCTTACATCTCCATTTGGTTTGGGTCGCAAGAAAATATTAGATATGAATTCCCCAGCCACATGTAGTTCTGGTTCTATGATGCCTTTTACACAGAATTTAAGGACTTGATTATCTAACGCTTCGCATTCTGAACCATGAAATCGGTAAGGGAAGGGTATGCTATTTTCAATAGGTTCTTCCATCAGGGGTATTCTTACTCCTTCAGCTAGACTAAGGGCAGTTAAATTATCCGTAATGCTATTCCAATCTGGTAGACAGTTATTGGTGTTACCAGCTTGAAAAATGCTTACTGGTGTTTGCGTTGCGACTTCTATTTGTTCCCTGAGCAGGGGAACGGCTTCTGGGCTTCTTCGACCTGGCTACCTCCTTGCCTGCATTTCTGCAGACAGTCTTAAAGACGTTCTCAAACCGTCTGTATGAGAGGAAGTTGCTTGTCGCTGTCAGCAGAACGATGAGAGCTTGTTCTCTGCCATCATCCTATTGGCTAGAGGAGCAATGGCCGTGAGGGCCGATAGTACCCCTTTGTGTACTCTATGCAAGACTGTTTTGAACTTTTTACGCTCCTCGCTGAGCCTGACTTCCGAATCCATTTCCTTACTGGCGGATTCCGGGATTCCTTTGATTCCCGTGAATTTCTCAGCCAAATTTATAATCACTTCGGTTGGTTTAAAGGTGTCGAAGTGCCCCTGAATAGTCTTCCTCATAAGCATAGTTATGTGGACTTTCTTCCGCTGTTGCACCTTGCACTTTTTCGTCTCCTTGCCACAAGTCTTAGCGTATTTCCCCGCGTGCCTGGTGCCAGAGTCTGAGCTCATTGAAGACAACTCTGATGAAAAGTCACAGGAAGAGGATTTGTGCTTCCTCCTTTTCTTTGTCTTCTTTTTGCTCTTTTTCACGAGAGGCTTCTTTTTACGGGCCCTTGTGTACTTGTCACCTTGTGAGGAGTGCTCCTTTTTCTTGTGATTGCTTTTGCGTGCAGACACCGCCACTTCCTCCTCTGACTCATCGTCAGATGAGGCCTGATCTGCTGAGAAATCCTCCACTCCGATTCATCCGAATCCAGCGGCACATTTGCTCTCTTTTTCTTAGTGGCCGTCATTCTGGAGGGCAACATCTCCATCTTCTTTTGAACCAATCTCGCGACTTATTCATCCAGATCAGCTGGGCTGGGGCCGGTATCGTATCCCCCCACCTCGTCCGAATCTCTTTGTTCAGGCGAGGGCGACCTTTGTACCCATGCCGGCGGTGAGCGGTCTTCATCTTCACTGATCGCATGAGATGCCTCTGCCTTACTCCGCTTCGTAGCCATGTCTCAGAGACTGTGAGTAAAAACAAAAACCAATGGTTAGGCATTGTTTAGGGCTGAATAATTAGATTAAAATTATACTAGGTGTGTATTATGACGTTAAAACAGTATTTAACGCAGGTGTATTGCTAATAAACAGTCGCATGATGACAGTATTGTAAACCAACCGATCCAAACGAGGGGTAGCGACCAGTGTAGTGGTGCCCTCCCACACTCTTAAGAACCTATAAACTTTTCCCACCTGTGGCTTTCTTCGCCAACAAGTTGAAGAAAATACTATAGGACTCAGAGGTACAGCTTAACAAGAATAACAAATGGGGAATCTTAATGAAACCCAGGAATAAATCCTAGCAATGTAAATGGCTCCTGCCAAACATCTCTCCGTTTGGCAACGGGCGGCTTGATTAATAACTGAACAATGGAATCATTGTTCTAACGATCATAAGTAACACGATCGAATTTGAGCTGTAAAACAGCAAAAACTTAATGAAAGGTTTGCAAAAACTTTTGTACATGAATGCTAACATGAACCGAACCAACGTATCAATTTTTAAAGATACTACCCTTGTTGGTTTTGTAGTTAATGTAGAAAAACTGCCGGAGCTGCTCACAAATATATATATATATATATTAAACCAATGTAAGAGGCGTGTTCAAGGGATGTCGGCCCAGCATTTTGAATCGGAAAGGTCTGCACGTACACTTTAGCTTTGGGTAATATTAATAATAATGTTGTATACTACATTATAGGGCATACTGTTATTTAGGTGCTACTGTTGTTGTCGTAGTAATTTACTAGATAGTTGTGACCTTACTATAAAAAGGTTCTATCTGACAAAGTGCCCGAATTGGTGTTCTGGATGTAAAAATGTTCTATCTACAGAAGGCAGTTACACAATTGTTTCTCAACTAGTATTTTTCACTGAGATTTATTAAAAATAATATGGTTCTATCTGCTTTGCTATCATGCAGTTACACAGCTTCAGTCCTCATTATCCCGAAAGCACCATTTTGTCAGATAGAACCTTTTCATAGTAAGGTTGCAATATGTCTGTATTCAAGCGTTATTCAATGTAGTAAAATGGTCAGTAGTGAAATGCTCGCTTCAGGTGTGTATGGGTTGCTCAGGACTCGAGTCAATGTTATTGTCAATTATGTACTAGTCTTAAATGTGTACTCTATATAATATATAAAACATATATATATAATATACATAACATATATACGAATAGATGTTGCAAATGAATTGTTGGTCAACATTTTTTAACATTTGATGATGATGATAATGATAATATTAACAATAATAATAATAATAGATCACTCCTTTTATTTCTCATTCTGAAGGTGCTTCAGGTCCAGGTTTATGGATATAAGTCATAATGTAACGATAATATTTAAGTCGGATATCAGTATTTAATGTAAATTCTTTATAAATAATAAATAATAGTTTTGGAGCAATTAACATACTTGTTTGAGCCATCACAATCCTCCCCACTTCTATTCACAAATAACAACACACCAGCTCTCATAATAAAATAACAGCGTCTCTAGAACAACTAGAACGGGTTGGCATATCAATTTAAGTCTCCTTAGTCAGAGATATGTAGATATAAAATAAACATCCTCCTACCCCAACTTTGGCCAACAAACGGAGACGCCATATTTTAACAAAATAATGGTTGCCATGGCAACACACCATATCAGGGTTCCTGCACCTATCAGCCATTCACATTTAATACCGTTTCAAGATTTTTAATACTATTAATAGCAATTTTCATACAATTTAAGACCTATTTTCATGGCAAATGTAGCACACATAATTAATTAAATATTAACAGATATGAGTGAGGTGATGCAATCTTTGGATCTCCATGTGGACGATCACTTCACTGGCCAGTCTAGTCTTTGATATATTGGGTCTGCTACAGGCTGTCACAATCAGTCTTGTATGTGTGCTTTGTGAAGATAGCTGGTAAAACATCTTGAAAAAATATTATAGTGGCCAAATCCAATCTAAGACCTTTTTAAGACCTTTCACAGAAAAGTTACCATATATAAGTTTTTTCAAGGACTTGAAAATTGACTAATCAATTTAAGACTTTTTAGCGAGAACCCTGGAAATAAGCTATCATTGGAGCTCTGGTTAGTACCCGTCAGGAAGTTGTTCAACTGTCTCACATTCCAGCATTGGCCAGCACCAATAATAACTCAAACTACTGTCAGTGTATATAAACGATTACCAATTCACATGCTACATAATGAGGTATACTATACATAATGAAGGGTTTTAACCAAGGGCATAAAAAAAGGCTTGAACCAAGGGGATAATGAAGGGTTTTAACGAAGGGCATAATGAAGGGCTGGAACCAAGGGCAAAATGAATGGCTTTAACGAATGGCTTGAACCAAGGGCAAAACGAAGGGCTTGAACCAAGGGCATAATGAAGGGCTGTAAGCACGGGCTAAACGAAGGGCTTGAACCAAGGGCATAATGAAGGGCTTTAACCAAGGAGACCACTGTCCACTTGGCCCGACAAGTCTGGCTATGTTTAATGCAGGGCTTTAACTATAGATGTGACCGCCAACTTAGAATGGCTTTCCCACACTCATCTTGCCAATAGCCAAATGCAGGACTCTAACCAAAAAGGAGACCACCCACTTGGGCTGGATTGTCTCGACAACAGTCCTATGCAGTGCTCTAGCTATAGAGGCAACGGCTAGCTTAGCCTGACTTACTGTAGCCTGGCTTATTCTGACTTGTCTGGCCAATAGTCTAATTGGCAAATTTGATTATTTATCGAAGAATAGTGAATTTTGTTGTTTCTACGTAAGCATATTAAATAACAATCTAATGCTACCTGCATCACTTATCGAAAAAGTGTGTGTGTGTGTGTGTGTGTGTGTGTGTGTGTGTGTGTGTGAGAGAGAGTAAGTGAGTGAAGATTCAGGTGAGTGTTAACAACCAAAGCAATGTGACAAATAAATGCTGCTCACTTGCAGAGCTTATTCAAACTCATATGTAAACACCTATAGCCATTGCAGGAATACAGGAATCTTATGTCACCCTCACACCAACATCTGGGTCAACTGTGATCGATTAGTAAATTAAATTTTAAAAAGATTGTTAAAAAGGTGCAAGGCATCCAATCGAGCATAGGCATCAACAGTCACATTTGAGCAGGGGGGGGGGGGGGTTCTTTGAAGACGGGCAACTCATTCCATAACACGTTACACATTGCTTGGGGGAGGTTCACCCAGAACACATTGTGACACCTTGAAATTCTCCAACTCAGACACTATTACAGCATCTTCATTTGTGGGAATGTAGACTATCATCTTTCCTACAAACGTCTATTAAACATATACATCAACATTGTACTTATATTCATCATTCAACACATTGTTTTGTTTAAATCTTTTAAATTGATATATATCAGGGATGAAAGTAGTCTCCGCGGAAAAAAACTGAAATGCGGATATTCTCCCATAGGTCTAGCATTGTCAGGGAATCGCGGAAAAATACCGGAAGTCAGGTTTCAACTAGCCTTGTGATTATATTATCGCATATACCAAACACTTTCTTGTTTAGATTCAATGTTCTAGCTACATCTAAGGTCATATAAGAAAGGGATTCGAACTGCCCAACTGGTGTCATATACATCCCATTTAAAAAAGAATTGTTTAACATTAATCGGTGAATATAAACAATCCCGGAATTCGGGGAAACCGTGGAGATCTTTCATTCCTGATATATATATAAATCTCTCTATATCCATTATATATAGATATATACAATATTTATAGGTAACAGAAAGAAACACAGGGTTAATAAACATATTTTTTTAATGATATACATATCTATATTTATATATTATATGTAATAGATATATATATATAAATATATCATATAAACAACAGAAAAAAAACTCAGGGATATTAAACAGTTCACTGTAACTCACATACACCAAAAACCCATTGAGCAGTATAAATTGATAATTATCTTACAGGCTATATACACTCACAACCACTGCTTGTAGCAAGGTACTCATTTACAAAACGAATCAATAACAGTTTAATTCAAATAAATCACTTGTCATGGATTTCCATGCCGCTATGTACCTCCTGTCAAATTAGTATTTGGTATACCAGCATGAGTTCAATTATCTTGATATTTAATGGAGTATGTTACAATATGCTGAGGGCGGGGGGGGGGGGGGGCTGATTATGTGTGTGTGTGTTGTGTTGTTTGTGTGTGTTGTTTGTGTGTGTGTGTGTGTGTGTGTGTGTAGAAGATATTCTAAGACAGTTATTAAAAAGCTTTGATACCATTGTCAGTCGATGCAAGTCTGACTGGCCTTTTAAGTTTGGCCGACAATACATGGCTTATATATTACACACTTCCGAGCCTAACACTATAAAATGATCCAATTAGAAGTGCGCGCATTGTGATGCCACAGTTATGTATCTACCACATGCCCATATCAGGAACGTGCACACAGATCCACCAACCCAGCATAGCAGCAGTAACCATGTCTGAGGGATATGTCGTGGAATATGAATCTTCGGACTACACCGTTAACAGACCTACCAACATTTCATTTTAAGAAAAAAGAATAGATTGCACATAAAACCTCTCTAACCGACCACCTCCACAGATCGACCACTCCCCTATATCGATAGCTTTATTTGGCTCCAAAATGATCGCCCAAACAATACCATTGTAACGATTTTTTTTAAACTCCTTAAACCGACCACCTCCCTAAATGGACCATTTAAAGTCGGTCCGATTTAAAGAGGTTTTACTGTAGTCCACTGTATCTTTATCAGCATTTGTTTTTTTTAAGTAATTGTTGCATGCACACTAGTGACACACGCAGAAAATTAAAAAAGAAAAGAAATATATATCATAAATGTACCGAGGAAAACGTTACATAATCAATTTGAAGGACTTAAGACACAAATCTACTAAATGATATCTAATATGCACAATTCCTATGTTGTAAAACCATCATATCTTGTACTTAAGACACAAATCTACTGAATGATATCTAATATGCACAATTCCTATGTTGTAAAACCATCATATCTGATATGATTATGTCGATAAGGAGTCAATATTAGCATTTCTCTCTCTAAAAATATGCGGTTGAAGTGAACTGATCGAGATTATATGTGGAACGGCGGAATTAGAGCCTGAAAATTGGAATTAATCCGTGGAAATCGGAATGGTTGGCAGGACTGCTTTAATTATAGACTAGAGAATGGAATTATCAATAAACTGTTGGTATATAGAGAGACATGCCAAAGAATCTTGTCTGGAAATGCTCCCTACCACTATTGAAGTTTCTGTGGAGAAGGGAAGTAATTTATTAGCTGCGATTGAATACTTATATGGTGAATATTGAGTACATATGAATAGATTGGAAATGTATTCATTATTGGTTGAGTAGTAATAAACAGTATTACGATATACATAGGAAATCTGTGTTTATAATATATGTGTATGCGATTTGAACAAATTTCCCTTACTTAAAGCTGCGTAGTCCGATGGAAGAATAAAACTTTTCAAAACCAAAACGCTTACCTAGATTTGATCCTACATATTCAACTTAGATACTGGTGCACTCATTACATATTTATTGCTGCATAGACGAAAATACTAAGTCAATTTAATTTGTGTAACTTGCCACTGCCGAAGTTCATCATGTCTAGTATTTTGACGTGCACACACAACAAAATTTATTTCGCATGTTTTCACCTCAAATATTTCCAAAGTTGACATATAAAAATAAAGATTACTTCAAATGAAAGTAAAGTAGATTATAACAATCGATGTAATTGATCGCTTAGACAAAAAAAAAAAAAGTAGAAACTCAGAACCATCGGAGTATGCAATTTTAAATTTATAAATAATTTTATAACCTACTTCCAGAGTTGTGGGTTTTTTAATTATAGAAGTACCAATTAAAAGTATTAAAGGTGCTTTTACACGACGAGAGAAGATACCAGTCCCTTAAATTTACACATCGACATAATGCTATGGTTCAAACACAATGGTCACCAGGAAGGCATACACTGCGGTCGTTAACACACAGAATTACGTCGTCTTTTCTAGCAATTTGTAAATGCTGTTTAGTACCGAGAAATGTATCCAAGTTTTATAAATGCTCACCAACAAGAGTGCATGTTTTTGTTATTGTTATATGAGCTGTAAAAAAAAAAAAAAAAAAATTAAATAAAGATTTCTTGAGCAACAGCTTAAATAAATCTGAACCAATTCCTTCTCATCATCACCACATCGAATGTGGATCGAGAATGAGAATAATAAGAATGATGATAATAAATGATGATAATAATGATAATATATTAAAAACCTAATTATATAAGATAAAAATCAACCATAAGTCTAGGCTAAATCAGTTAAATATTTACACAGGTTTTTTAAAACTATATATACATTATGTATAACTGACAATAACGACATATGCGTTATAACAATATTTGAATCATTATGTATACAATGTAAAGCTATTAGTAAACAATGAGTAATCAGTAACAATGTCAATCATTTTCAGTTCACAGCGAATTGGTGTTGGCGGTGGGGGCTTTCACAATCATTATTCCTTGTATTTCACACTCCTTCGAGTTATTCTCGTCGATTCAATGAACTTTACATGGCTTATTTTATTTATCCAAAGCGAATTAAAGTTGCATAGTCCGATGAAAACACCAAATTAAAAAAAAAAAAAAAAACACTTATCTAGATTTTATTGTACATATTCACTTGGATGCTAGTGCACCTATCAAATATTTGTTGCTGCATAGAAGGTCAGAATAAGTCAATTTAATAGAGCCTCTTACTCCTGAAGTCAATGGTGTCAGTCTTGGCGTGCTTGCAAAATTAATTTGGCATGTTTTGACCTCAAATATCTCCAAAGTTAGCCATTTAAAATAAAAGTTACTTCAAACTAACATAAAGTAGATTACAATGATCAGCATAATGTATTTATCTCAGAAAATGGCAGACACTCAAAAGCATCAGACTATGCAACTTTAAAAGAAGAGGTGAGAAGCATGCACATGCTTCTGGAACACAGGTCCTGAGCTGAACACCTCGTGACGGGAGATGGCTTGAGTTGAGTTGTGCTCATGAAGGCAGCATGTTATGTGCGACATCATGACACTACATCGCCTACCCACCGCCCCGCCAAGCTCCGCCAGGCAACATTTTAAGGAATAGGGAATGGGGGAGCGGGGGGGGGGGCTTTATAATCTTAGTGCTGCCTCCTGAACTGAACCTGGTGGGGGGGACGATAATATACCGGAATGAACATGTCAGAGGGTAATAATATACCGGAATGAAGCTGTCAGAGGGTAATAATATACCGGAATGAAGCTGTCAGAGGGTAATAATATACCGGAATGAAGCTGTCAGGGGCAATAATATACCGGAATGAAGCTGTCAGGGGGCAATAATGTACCCGAATGAAGCTGTCATGGACAATAATGTACCCGAATGAAGCTGTCAGGGGACAATAATGTACCGGCATGAAGCTGTCAGAGGGCAATAATGTACCGGCATGAAGCTGTCAGAGGGCAATAATTTACCGGAATGAAGCTGTCAGGGGGCAATAATGTACCGGAATGAAGCTGTCAGGGGGGGGGGGGGGGGGGGCAATAATTCATTCTGGTACATTATTCCCTCCTGACAGCTTCATTCCCGTACATTATTGATCCCTGACAGGTTCATTCTGATACATTATTTCTCCGAAACAGGTTCATTCTGATACATTATTGGTCCCTACCAGGTTCATTCCGGTACATCATTGGCCCCCGACAGCTTCATTCCGGTACACTATTACCTCCTGACAACTTTATTCTGATAAATTATTACCAGGGGGCAGGAATCAGAGGGGACTGTTTTATACCGCTACACTGGTTACAGATCTTATTCATGCATCATTGAAAACGAGCCCAATATGGCATTCACTGATTGGTTCTTTGGAGCAGACTAGCAAAGCACGACCTCTCACTCCCATTGGCCTAAATTGTTTCCTGGGGTTTAACATCGTAGATATTTCAAAACAACAAATTATCCAGATTTTGTTTTATCCCCATATGAAAGAGTACCACCTTTCTACATTAAAAGGTTTTTTGGGCTACACAAAATGGCATTTGTGTCAGGACCCGTTCAAAGATTATTGCACTATGCTTGCACCATTTTCCCCGATAGCCTCGTAAGCCTCGCTTCCGATTTATTTGTGTGAATAAGGTTTGAATGCTGGGATACTGAGGTGTGAGGTGTTGAACATGAAAATTCAGACATTGTTACAATTTAAAATCTTACTTAACCTCCCCTTCCACTTTCATCCCACAATGCCTTTCCAAACTCACCCCCAACAGATGGCCTTAACACCAACGTCATGTGACTTTCAGGTCAAGGTTGACCTTATCACTGATCACCTGTAATCGCAGACGCCTTCCCACAATCCCTAAATTATAAATAATCTGTACACTGCTTACCGTAGAACCTCTAATTGAAACCACACCTCGACTTTGGCATAATTGACTTCAACCACACACACCCTCCTCCCTATGCCCTAAATTAAATCATTTAGAAGCCGCAGCTTCAATTAGGGGCTTTATGGTAATTGACCCCTGGAGTGGAATGGTGCGTTGTGGTGAGAGGACAGTAGCTGAGGTGACGCTAAGAACAATATCTCACCTTTGTAAAAAAAAACATCACATCACATCTAGCGACAATCAGCGAATGTCCCCATTCAGCCATTAATCAGATACACAGCGATTCCAGTAAGCCTGCTGCTATGGTACCAGCATTATATTTAGTTACAGTGGCAGTTCTCGGCAGAACCACCCTGGTTACACTTTACAATTCAGCTACAACTCTGTACACAGCATGGCAATGGTTGCATCATGCACACCTTTAAAACAATTCCATTTTGGTGATAAATTGAACCAACAAACAACATCCGGAGAAATAAATATATAAAAGAAATCATGTCAACCTATATAAATATATATTTATATAGGTTGACATGATTGCAACATATTTGTCCAGACACTTTTTATAATTGTAAAAAATTGGTGCTTACGAAAAATCGCGGCATTCACGAAGATATTCCATCCATGATATACATATATAATGGAATAAAAACATATTTGATAGTTTTTCTCCTTTATGTAAACCTTATCTAAAGATAAAACAACAATATACAACCGAGGAATTTCAGCTTGGAGTTATTTTGACACAAGAATCCATCATACATAATTTTGTCAGGCTTAGGAGCTATTTGATACCTTTCCTTCTTTTTCTTATAATTATAAATTTCAAGGTGAAATTTATTTATTTAAATTTCAAAGTGCAATTTAAATTTCAAGGTGAACTTTATTTATTTAAATTTTAAGGTGACATTTATTTATTTAAATTTCAAACCTGACCCACTCACTGATCATGCATGATACAATCAAAGCCACATCAAATATTGGGTCTATAACCTAACCATTTAACTTGCCATCATAATACACATATATATGTCTGCAACCTTCCAGGTTCACACCTCTCTGAGACTTGACTTGGGGGAAACCTAACAGGTACAAATATTGTCTCAGCTCTCACTACGCAGTCTCACTACGCAGTCTCACAATGCGTGTAGTAGGCAAACTTGATATGTCAAAATGTTACAAAATGAGCGACACTGACAACGTCCAATCACTAAAAGAAATGTAATCAATCAACCATCAGGTGCTATTTCCATCCCTGTCACTAGTGTATGTGTTGAGTGGTGGCCACATTATAAATGGAAAGACATGTGCCAGAGTAAAATTTAACCGGCCAAAGAAAACTAACAAAATTAAGTTAAAATATTCAAATCGCCACAACCTTCAAACTCACTTAATGTTCTGGATTTCTTGCTATGGGCCTGAACAGCTCGGTTTATTCGAAGTACAATAATTCGTTGATTAAACAGGGGAATTGCAATCGTGGATAATTGTCCCCACCGCTCCTCGTCCTGTCCTAGTAATGCCGAGCCCCAGGCCAGGTAGTGACACATATAAATTTGTATACTAGTATAAGTCTTTGGCTTAACTCTCAGCTGGAGATTGAACCCACATGGGAAGCGGGCATTCTAACCATGCGGCCATCCCTCATCGGTGCATTTCAACAAATAATTATCAGCACCAATGTTTTTGATCTCTCCCAACTGCAAGTTCTCTACTACATTATGTAATATGAGAAATCCTACTCGGCTCACAACAGTGACTAGACCTGGACCACGTTCAACTAGGTGCCTCGGAGAAATTCAAAATGCAGCGCTACTCTGAACATCACTTTAGCAGTTGGGTGCTTGAAAATGGCGGTCTCCATAACGTGCACTTCCGGCAGCCATTTGCAATTGAAAGAACAGCTCTGATTGGGTGACACCCACAGCCATTTTGGAGGCATTTTCGCCTCCTACTTCAAAAGTGTGACGTCTCGGAGTCAACTCCAAGGCACATGTTGAACAGAAATTGGCAACAACAAAAAAAGGACATCGTGGAGATGTCTCGAGAGTCAACTCTGAGACATTGCCTCTATGCGGCCCTGCTGTACATTCAAAGTCTCGCTTTCAGTTTGATGGTCACACACATGTGCCAGTGATCAACAAAATGTGAGCGTCCATAAGATTCAAGAATAAGCCAAAGTAGTCCTCTCTTTGGCCAGCCACTTTTTCTATATTATTTCTTTACTCTGATTGATTATTCCTGAAAGGGCATTTTTGTTGCGTTTAAAACAGACACTTTGATCGGAAGGGGGTTTGTAGGGTTGGACCATAGCAGCAATGGTGTAAGATGACTCTCCCATCCCAAACAGCCCCACCCTAATTCAACCCTCGTTTAAAGCTGCAATACGATGGCTTAGTTTCTGACATATATCTTTGTTTGTTTAGATGAATATATTAGCTTTATGATTATAATCTATTTTAGTTTCGTTCGAAGTAACTTCATCTTAACGCGTAATTTAAGAGATTTTTTAAGTGAGACCTGTGTTTTTGTGGGTGGGTGTTTGGGGGGGGGGGGGGGTAGTTGTTGTACATTAGTTGATTAAGCAGGGGAAATACCAATCGCAAAAAGTTAGCCTTCCTCATTCCATTGCTCCTTGCCTTATCTTAGCCATGCCGAATGCCAGGCCAAAATTAAATTTGTATGTTTTCATGTCAAATAGCTACTAAGTTAGCTATTTATAAAAAATGTAAACGTTTCTTCATACTAAAGTGAGGTGGAGATTAAAGATCAACCTAATGCATTCATATAAAAGATAATAATGGCAGAAACACAAAACCATCGGATTATGCTACTTTAAGGTTAATTTGGCTTTTTTTAAAGAAAAGAAACATTTATCTTTAGATTTATTGATTAAGCAGGAGAAATTTCAATTTGAGACAATTGATCTTCCTTATGCCACTGCTCCTTGCCCCGTCCTAGTAATGGCTAGATAGAGACAAGTATAACTTTTGTAAGTCTTCAGTTTGACTCGGCGAATGATCAAACCTCTGACATCCCGCATGGGAAGCCACTGCTCTACTCATTCGGCCATCACGTCTGGTAAATTATTAGTCTGTTGGCACACACCGATGAGGGAGGTGGTACAGAAATATACTGCAGCCGGGAACAGTCTCCCAGTCTCCACCCCTGGCTCATTTGGTACATAGCCCATAAGGCCAAAGAAATAAAAAGAAAAATTGGTGATCATCCCCGCCCGTGCCTGTTAAAATATTTAAAAAAATAAAACTATTAAAAATGTGTTGGGTGAGCAGCAATTTAAATTTCGTAAGCACACAGTCTGTGCAGCATGGCTACACATTACTTCTATGTCATATGTCAGATACTATACACAACTGGAAAAAAAACAAAAAAAACAACAACAAAAAACGCCCGCCCAACCCTGATTTGTGTGATCAAAAGGACGATCGCCAACTTTTTTTTGATTTGGCATAATAAAGAATTTACTTCCTTAGGCTGGATTTCGGTGGAATAATACTTAGTAAATGCTATTTAATTTTTCAGTAAATGGAGTTTCCAGACACACTGCCATGTCCTTCATAGCACACACCAGTCAACCATTGCAGTTAAGTGGCAACAACACCACAGGATAACATAGCACTACCATCAGAGTATGTACACTTGCTTCTGGGACACTACCAATATGTACACCCGTGCAACACACACATACTGCAACACACACATACTGCAACACACACATACTGCAAACACACGCTTTAGGGATACCATGCCATTACTCATTAGCGTGTACAGGAACCATCGCATTACTCACTGGCATGTAAAGGGACCACGGCATTACTCACTACCATGTACAGGGACCATTGCATTACTCATGGCATTGTAAGGGGGCATGGCATTACTCACTACCATGTACAGAGACCATTGCATTACTCATGGCTATGTAAGCGACCATGGCATTACTCAATGCCATGTACAGGGACCATTGCATTACTCATGGCTATGTAAGGGAACATGACATTACTCACTGTCATGTACAGGGACCATTGCATTACTCATGGTTATGTAAGGGACCATGGCATTACTCACTGCCATGTACAGGGACCATTGTGTCACACATGGTCATATAAGGGACCATGGCATTACTCACTACCATATACATGAACCATTGTGTCACTCAGTCATGTAAGGGACCATGGTATTCCTCACTGCCATTCACACGGACCATTGTGTTTCTCATGGTCATATAAGAGACCATGACACTACCATGGACAGGGATCAATGTGTCACTCATTGCCATGTAAGGGACCATGACATTATTCACTACCATGTACAGGAACTATTGCATTACTCATGGCCATGTAAGGGACCATTGCATTACTCATGGCCATGTAAGGTACCATGGCATTACTCACTACCATGTACAGGGACCATTGCATTACTCATAGTCATGTAGGCGACCATGGCATTTACACACTGTCATGGATTAACCAAACAAATTAAAATGTTATGTTATTAAAATATTTAGCTTGTGTTTTGGCTAAAATTGCGGTGGCTAACCTAACTGATTAAAAACAGAAACAGGAGGAAGAAATAAAACAGAAGAACAACAGTATTAATTTCGGGCAGTTTTGATCTCATTCTTTTCCCTCTAAACTCTCTTCTTTAAAAAACAAAATTGCCACGGTCTGTGTGTGGAGTGTCAGCACTATTCCCCTTTCACTGTGGCACTACCTCCTACATATAAATGACAGGGTAGGACAGTAACTTTTGTCCCCAGTTGCCCAATCGGGAAAGTGACTGAATCGTCTACTTGCCTGAGTGGCAAAACTACTCACCCAAGCCCAAGTCAGCCAATTGAAACTGAAATCTGCTACTGCAGATCAGAAAAATAATGACTTGCCCATTTGGGCAGGTCACAGAGAACTTCACTTGCCCTACCGGGCAGTCCTTATTGTCCTACCCTGAATGATATGGTCGGAAGACCAGTGACAACTGAACCATGCAATTCATGTCAAATACAGATAACGTGCGTCCACGGTTCGCTAACTGGACACAGCTACATGAGTGAGTTGGGGAGAGAAGCCCCGCTGCACACAGGGAGGCTGGGACCACCTACGCCGAGTTCAGGGTCCGTCTCGGAGGCGTCTCGGCGATGCTTTTTGGCTTAAATCCGTTCAGGGTGCGTCTCGGCGACGCCTCCCTTTTCAGGCAGGAGACAAACAGCGCCTCGAAAATGGCCGCCACATGCAGTGGTTTCATCCAATCAGAGCACAGCATTTCGATTGCAAATGGCCACCGCCTATAGGGGCGGCCATTTTAGAGACAAGAAACTGCCTTTGTCGTTCAGACTAGCGTGATGTCACGGGCGCCTCCAAGACGGACCCTGAACGCGGCCCTGGTGACAACCTCGCAGACTATATCACCAGCGTAGAAGGTTCCTTTGGACATCAGGGCTGCGTTCAAGTGTGTGCCTTAGAGGCGCCTCGGAGAAATCCGGACGTCGCACTAGTCTGAACTGGGTGCCTCGAAAATGGTGGCCTCCATAGTGTGCAGCCATTTGCAATTGAAAGCAGAGCTTTGATTGGCTGAAACCCACAACCATTTTGGAGGAGTTTTCATCTCCTACCTGAAATGTGGGACGTCTCGGAGGCGACTCGGAGGCGCACCTTGAACGCAAACTGCCAAGAAAGACGTTGTGGAGACGTCTCAGAGTCGACTCTGCGGCATACCCTGAACACGGCCCTGATGCCACCCTTGTTGATTCTTGATGAGCACTGTGTGTCCCGACGTGTGTATGTGTCTGTGTGTGTGTCTGAATCTCAAACCGAACATCAAGTTGTGACATTTACACCTCCCGAGGACATTTCGATTCTCATCTAAAGGCAGAGAAGTTGTAGAATGAGAAGCCGTGCTTTTCTTTTACTGCGCAGTAGATATAGACCACGTGATATGCTGAAAGTAAAAAGAGGGAAAACCCCATATAATAAAAGGATTTACACGGAGCATGCGCACTCGGCTGATACCAGGGTTGCGGGTCAACTCTAAAAGCGAGTACTACGTTTGTATCGAGTTATTATTCAATGCAGTGATTATTAAATTTGTCCATTCATCAATAATAAAAAGTGAATAAAATAAGAAAGTGACCAATCAATGTGTGCTAATGGTACGGCCATGTCTTCTTAATCATGACTAAAAACACAGCAACTAAATTGGTAACTCTAGGCATATCTAGATTTATCTAGTTCTAGAATTATCTAGACCTAAATGCGGAACATCTAAATTTTGTCAACATAAATTTGCTTCAGAGGGTTGTGTCATGAGGGGTTGGTGAAAATGAGAAATATTGCCCCTAGAGCAGGATTCGAACCCACACTTCTAGCAATTCCGGGGCTATTTTGCTAAGCATTACACTACCAAGGCTCCCTGATGCAATCACCCTATCCAGGCCCACCTTTCTATGTCTCCTTGCTTGAAAGGTAAGTGCAGACTACTACACTCGTCCCCATGGAATTCTGTCTTTTAAATGATTTAAACATAACTCATTTAAGGTTGCATATTCTGATGAAATATAAAATTTTCAAAACTAAAACAATTACCTCGATTTGATTTTTACATATCTAACTTAGATACTGATGCACTTATTGAACATTTGATTCTTCATAGAAGCGAATACTGAGTCAATTTAATAGAATATGTGACTGTAGAGGTCTATGGTGTCAGAATTTTGGCAAGCGTGCCAAAACTAATTTTCGATGTTTGCACTTCAAATATCTCAAAATGTTACCATTTAAAATAAAAGTAACTTTAAACTAATGTAAGGTAGATACTAATGATCGATCTAATATATTTATCTCAGAAAAATGACAGAAACTCAAAACCATCAGACTATGCAACTTTAACACTTACAATTACATATATACAGGCAAATGATACACAACCTAGGTTCAACAACCATACACCACATAGCTTGTCGGGGATCCAGGTCATGGAAACCAGTGTCATGGGGGTAATGAAAATGGGAAACTTTGAGCCGAGAGCAGGATTTGAACCCACACTTCTAGCCATTCTGGTGCTATTGTTCTAACCATTACACTACCTAGGCTCCCCGATGCAATCACAGTATCCATACCCACTGTGTGGCTCCTTGCCTGAGAGGTCAGTGCAGACTACTGTCCGGCTCATCGCCCTTATTCCCTCTCTTGTAGTATTGCATTGCAGAAAATTAGTAACGCAATTAACCGAAAAACCAGGGTAGTTCGTTGCTTTTACGTCCTGGCAACATTTAAGGTCATATCAGGACGGATACCAACTCGTGATGGCGATTTTATAGTGCTGCTCCACTGGGAAAGAAGGCCTCCAGCACCATGACCTGATATCCCACTCAGTCACATTATCCTGACACTGAGCCAACCAGCCTATCCTAATAATGCCGAGCATCTGGCTAGGAAGCGACAAGCATAATTTGTTAAGTTGTTGGTTTGACTCGACCAGGGTTCGAACCCGGACACGGATGCTCAACTCATTCAGCCATCCCGTCTAAAACCAGGGTAAGAATAAAGGGTAAAGGGAGGAGGAATCATGACGTACCTCCTGGGATGAGACAGATGGCACCAGCGATGAAGAAGACGTAGCTTTGTACAGCTGAAACCGAAACAAGACACCCATCAACACCAAGTCATGTAGTCGAATAATGTTGCTCGTTAAAATTCAACCTTTTGAAGTAACTCTGATTATGAATGGCTACCGTTGGAGATATTTGAAGTGAAAACATGAACAAATAACTTTTGGCATGCACACCGAAATACTGGATGTCATAGGCTTCAACACTGAGAGGTTCTCTTAAATTGGCCTGGTCGTATTCATGCTATGCAGCACTACATGTTTAATGGGTGCACTAGTATCTAAGTTGGATGTGCAATATCAAATCTAAGTATTAAAGTATTTTGGTTTCAAAATGTTGATGCTTTCATTGGACTATGTAGCTTTAACTAATTATTACTCACAAATAAATATTGGGTTGTTATTTTTCTACCTCCAATTATTATTTCCATGGCAATTATTATTATTGCTTTATCATTATTATACAATAAGGAGTAAAGCATTAAATATATTGATAGTGAGTCTCATTGTCATCAGTGTTCGGGGTGTGGAGGAGGGGGGGGGGGGAGGGAGGGAAGAGGAGGGTGTTGGAAAGAAAGAACTGAAGGAAGGTAAGACGGCCAAAAAGGAGGGTCGAGAGAGGGGGAGATATGGAAACAGGGAGGGAGACGGAGGATAAAGGGGAGGAAGCGAGGTAGGGAGGAGGGAAGAGGAAGGGGTGTGGAAAGGAATGAGTGAGAGAAGAGAAGGCGGACAAAATGTAGGGTGGAGAGTAGGAGAATGTAGGAAGCAGGGAGGGAGGAAGGGAGAGGGGGATGGTTCGTTGGCTTGAGTTTTACGTCCTGGCAACTTCTAAGGTCATATTAGGACGAGTACCGACTTGTTACAATGCACCCTTGTGGCAACTTGTATAGTGCTGCCCCACTGGAAGAACGGGCCGTCAGCACCATGACCTGATATCCCGCTCAGTCACAATATCCGGACACTGACCGAACCACTCCTTGCCCTATCGGTATCCTAATAATGCCAAGCGGCAAGCTAGGTAGCGAAAAGTATCAATTTTTAAGTCATTGGTTTGACTCGACCAAGATTCGAACCAACCACTGCTCTGAGCCGGATGCACTCACCTCCTGAGCCGGACACTTCGATGAAGATGCCGCCTGCCAGCAGCAGAATGCCGACGATGAGCAGCAGCAGTGACGCCAACACGATCTGCCAGTTCTCCCGCACCTTGGGGTGACGCCACCAGTGACTGGACAAACATCGAAGAGAATAAAGAAACTTCATTTCCTGTCTGTAAGGCCCGTCGCAGTGGTATAACCAACCCGATGGCTTTCAGTTTCTGCCGTATGCACCAGTGACACTACTGATTGCGACCACAAAAAAAAGATTGGTTGCAAGGTCGCAAAATGGTCCTCAGTGGTCACTGACTGTATGACCATTTTGGTTGCAAGGTTGAAGCTACTGCACCAAAAACCTCCTTGCTGCCAAAATGGTTGCAAGGAGGTTGGCGACCATTGCTTTGGTCGCAAGAAGGTCGCCAGCGACTGGGTTTTTGTTTCAAAGTGGTCGCAAGCCATAGTGTGATTGGTGCTTTTTAGATAAATATATAAGCTTGATCCTTACAATCTACTTTACTTTAGTTTAAAGGATGCTTTTTTAGTAGAGGGTAAACTTCAACATCTGAAGTGAAAACATGCAAACTAATCTCCGCATGCATATCGATATCATAGGTTTCAGCAGTGGCCGATTCTATGCAGCAATAAATATTTAATAAGTGTAACAGTATTTAAGTTGGATATGTCGGTTGAAGTCTAATTAATTGCCTTGGTCTCGAAAATTCAATACTTTCATCGGACTATGCAGGTAACATAATCAAAACAATATTACTTATTCACAATAATTATGGTTAAACATGACTAGTTGGAATCAATCTATTCTCTGAGAGTTATTTTTAGCCCAACCATGGTTTAATGATCTCTATGATCAGACTAGTTATTAGTGTTGTTCAGTCCTAATGCCTGTCCTCAATGATGTTGACTTGGGCATATTACAGACTTGCAAAGTACCACAAACTGTACGATGACCTATAGAAAATTTGAAGCGTTTGAGTTTCCCTTATAACCTATGTAAATTCACTCTTCTCTTCCATGTGTGACATCACAGAACTATTAACAATAGCCATAGAGTCCTCAGAATTTAACGTTAATGGGCAGACCAATCTCAACCTGCTGGGTTCGAGCTCAAATAGCCCATTGTAAATGCGTTCTTTCGTTAAGATAAATAAAATATTCATGGTGAAATCATGTTGTAAAGTATTCTGATATTCGGCATAGGGGGAATGCAAATGTTCTATTGCTGATCGGTGTACATGCCCAGGCACATGTATATATATATATGTATGGGTTGGTGGAGCCTGAGCGGGATGTAAATAGACGTCGTGGTGCTGGCAGGTCTGGGTGTGAGTGCACTCAGGGCCTACCCCCTCTGCTGGGATAGGAATCACCACACTCAAAGGTCAAGGTTGGTGGTGGCCATGGGGCCATACAGCTTGTGGTGGTGGGCAGACCACTGGTAGCCATGGGGACCAGGAATGCTGGATTCCTATTGGTAGGGCCAAGAATGCTTGTTTCCCATTGGGGGGGAGGGGTGGGGTGATACTCTACAATGAACTCATGTAATCATATAAATAATAAACCAGAGAGCTTGACTCTCTTCTTCTTTACACTTTATACTCTTCCTTTCTCTTTGTCTGTATTGATTTCACCATAGCCTGCCTACACAGCCACAGATTTGAGCCTTAGCCTTTACAATGTGACCAGATCTTTAACGTCCAGTATTAATTATTTCGTCTGCCAATCAACGCTGACTTAGTTGTATTCACAATTTTGTCTTTTAGTCATATTCATAAATGAGAATGGCCTGACAAAAAAAAAAATATCAGGAATATATTTAATGAATTTTTGGGACTTCTAAAGTGACAGTAGAAGCCGGAATGGTCGCAAATTTGGGCCATATCTGGGAAGAAATCGGGCAGATAACAAAATCTGTAATTCCTGATAAATCAGGAAGATTCTCATCTACGATGTTACATTCCAAGATAAGGCTGATGACAGCAGAAATGTCTTTTCTTAAATCTTTTAAAATATATTTGGATTGGTTGTTTGTTGAAGTTTTACGTCCTGGCAACATCTTAAGGCCCTGTCACACTACGACGTTTCCCACCAACGCGCGTCGATGTGTTGCTTTTTTGGTCGAAACATTGGTACACGTCCGGTACGTTACCGGCGCTTCGTACACGTTGAGGGATAGCAACGTGTGAATCGACACGTCGGCGCGCGTCGGGTCGCCCTGATCGTTTTGTGCTTGCACAAAACTTTTGACACGCGCCAACGTGTTGGATCGCGCGTTACCGGCGCGTTGGCAGGAAGTAGACACGCGTTATCAGCGCGACGGGCGCGTTTGCAGGACGTCGACACACGTTACCAGCGCGTTGGAGGAACGTTGCTCGCGCGTTGCTGTGCGTGTCTCTGTGTCTGTGTGTGTGTCTCTGTGTCTGTGTGTGTGTCTCTGTGTCTGTGTGTGTATATGTGTGTGTCTCCGTGTGTGTGTCTATGTGTGTGTGTCTCTGTGTGTGGCTCTGTGTCTGTGTGTGTGTATATCTGTCTGTGTGTGTGTCTGTGTGTCATTGTGTGTGGGTCTCTGTCTATGTGTGTGTGTCTGTGTCTCTGTGTGTGTCTCTGTCTCTTTGTGTTTATCTCTGTGTTTCTGTGTGTGTGTATCTATGTGTGTATCCGTGTGTGTCTATGTGTGTGTCTCTGTGTCTGTATGTGTGTCTCTCTGTGTCTTTGTGTGTGTGTGTATATGTGTCTGTGTGTGTCTCTATGTCTGTGTGTGTGTCTGTGTGTGTGTATAAGTGTCTGTGTGTGTCTGTGTGCGTGTCTGTGTGTCTTTGTGTGTGTGTGTGTGTCTCAGTGTGTGTGGTGGTGTGTGTGTCTGTGTGTCTATGTGTGTGTCTCTGTTTATATGTATGTGTCTGTGTCTCTGTGTGTGTCTCTGTCTCTGTGTCTCTGTGTTTCTTTGTGTGTATCTCTGTGTCTGTGTGTGTGTCTCTGTGTTTCTGTCACTGTCTCTGTGTGTGTCTCTGTGTCTGTGTGTGTCTCTGTGTCTGTGTATGTGTCCCTGTGCCTGTGTGTGTGTCTCTGTGTCTGTGTATGTGTCTCTGTGTCTGTGTGCGTCTCTGTTTCTATGTGTGTGTCTCTGTGTATATGTGTGTGTGTGTGTGTGTCTGTGTGTGTGTCTCTGTGTCTCTGTGTGTATCTCTGTGTCTGTGTGTGTGTCTCTGTGATTCTGTCACTGTGTCTCAGTGTGCGTGTCTCTGTGTATGTGTCTGTGTCTATGTGTGTGTCTGTGTGTGTGACTCTGTGTCTGTGTGTGTGTCTCTATGTGTGTGTATGTGTCTGTGTGTGTGTGTGTCTCTGAGAGAGACACACAGACACTCTCCCTCCCTCCCTCCCTCTCTCCCCCCCACACAGAGACACATAGACACACACATAGAGACACACACACAGACACACGCACAGAGACACACACAGAGACAAAGAGACACACAGAGACACACACACATACACATATACGAGCACACAGAGACACAGACACAGAGACAGTGACACAAATACACAGAGACACACACATAGACACAGAGACACAGAGACACACACATAGAGACACACACACAGAGATACACACACAGACACACACCTAGAGACACACACAGACAGAGACAGAGACACAGAGAGACATACAGAGACACACACATACATGCACACCACCACACACAGAGACAAAGAAACACACACAGAGACACACACGCAGAGACACACACACATACACATATACGCACACACAGATACACACACACAGACACAGAGACACACACATAGACACAGAGCCACACACACAGACACACACACAGAGACACACACATACATACACAGAAACACACACACAGACACAGATACACACAGTCACAGAGAGACACCCAAAGACACAGAGACACACACAGACACAGAGACACACACACAGACAAAGAGACACACACACAGATGCAGAGACATACATAAAAGACACACAGACACAGAGACACACACACACAGACACAGGGACGGAGGGAGGGAGGCTTTTTCCGCCTGCAACGTCGATACCAGTTGACGGCGCGCTAATAACACGCTGTGATCACGCTACCAACACGCTGCCGCCCGTCCAACTACCCCCGAAAAGCCGAAAAGTTTGACGTTTCTCGACGGGTTGCAACTATTTTGCGCGTTGCCGGCACGCCGGAAAACACGTCGTAGTGTGACAGGGCCTTAAGGTCATATCAGGACGGGTCCCGACTTGTGACTGCGCACTCTTGGCGACTTTATAGTGCTGCCCCACTGGGAGACTAGGCCATGACCTGATATACCACTCAATCACATTATCCTGACACTGAGCCAACCAGTCCCTGCCCTATCCTAATAATGCCGAGTGCTTCGCGAGGAAGTGACAAGTATCAATGCTTACGTCATTGGTTTGACTCAACCAGGGTTCAAAAGCCACGGGTTCGAACCCCACGATCTACCAAAACGGGAGGTGGACGCTCAATAATATATTTGGACAAGTGACTTACGCTTTGGCAGGGAATATATTTGTGGTGACATTGAAGTTGTCACTATTGTTGCTGAATGAATGCCTCGAGTCGGATCTGAAACAAAGATATGATGCATATTCCACTTTCTTTCGTTTTGTTGCGGTTACACTTGCTGATTAAAGTTGCATAGTTCGATGAACGTTTCAAATTTTCTAAAGTAAAGCACTTATCTAGATTTGAACCTACATATCCAACTTAGATACTGGTGCACTTATTAAGTACTTGGTGCTATGTAGAAGGGCATACTGAGGCAATTTAGTAGAATTTGTTACTGCTGAACCCTATGGTGTCTGGGTTTTGGCATATTTGCCCAAGTTAATTTTGAATGTTTGCACAAGTTAGTTATTTTAAAGCAAATTTATTTCAAACAAAAGTAAAGTAGATTATGACGATGACGATCAATAGTTAGTTAGCTAGCTAGCTAGTTAGTAAGTTAGTTAGTTAGTTAGTTAGTTAGTTAGATAGTTAGTTAGTTAGTAAGTTAGTTAGTGGTGATTGATTGTCGGCAGCAAAGGCCATAATCACGGCGAGAATTGTTCAGATCTTATTCTGTCACTTTTACAGAGAAGAATATGATGCATTTACCTCAGAAAATTTCAGAAACTGAAAACTATCGGACTATGCAACTTTAAGCAGGGGGAAATTCCAATAGCAGACAATTGGTCTTCCTCATTCCATTGCTCCTCGTCCTATCCTAGTAATGCCAAGTACCAGGATAGATAGCAGCAAGCATACAATATTAAGTAATTGGTTTTATTGAGCCGGGGTTAGAATATCCCGACCCGCCGAAATGGGAAGTGGGCTCAGTGCTATTCCACCAGTGCACCACATGTGCACAATGTGCTACCACAGGGCATGCACGCCCCCCCCCCCCCAACTATCTGGCTACTGAGAGTTCAGTGTTGAACTAAAGAGATCGCAAAACATGCATTGCTAATCGACAATTTGGCTCCTGAGTGTACAGCCTTGAACTAAATACATTGCAATAAATTTATCACTAATCGACTGCTTATTAGCTTGCTACTGAGTCTTCCACCTTGCATTAAATCATGCTGACATAAATATAACCATTCACTTACCTTGACCTCTCTAACGAGTTTTGCAGTAGCACCTGTTTGGGGTCAACCGTCTGCAAGAAAATACACCAGCTTAGTGCTAATCATATTAATAATGTTCAATTACAAAAAAAAATGAAACTGGCGTGATTTGCTCTGGGTTTTCGCTAAGATTTTGCTATGGAAATCTAAACCCGATTCTTGCATGTTCAATATATATGTGCAAAGGCTTATTATTATTACTACTATTATTACTAATATTATCACAATTAGTATTGCTATTATTATTACAACTATTATTTATGTTTAAAAATTGCCCACGCATTTGGTCAATCAATTGAATGGACATACAGGGAGAAATTAATAGAACGTAATTCTTTTTAAATTCAAATTTTAGCAGAATTAATCTAGAGCTAAATGAGATGGAGAGAGCATCGATTAGTGCTAAACTGATATTGAACTAAACTAAATATTTATCATATACATGCAAGTGTTCCTGATTAAATGTGCACCAATTTTCTATTTATATACATAAGTATTACATTTTTTATTTTGTTTGTTAAGGGACAAATTGTGTACACGTGGTTCCATTAGATAACAAACAGTTCAGTATCCCAATCTAAGCGACGTGATAATGCAATATCTGAAACAAAACAAACACATTAACTCACTCACACATTGCTTTTTTTCTGGCTCAGCGTGGGTGACTGTTAAACAATACAATACACCACCACACCCCTAATACCGAGCTCCACCTTTGTAACCACACCACACTAAACGCAGCATAAGTCACTTCACTCTTCAGTTTACAACATATATACAGGGTGTGATTTATATGGCATCACTACAATCATATCGACATGCATTTGAGCTATATACATTTAACGTGTTACGATATGCCATCCACAGATAACGGAATGAAAAGCACTCCCCCCCCCCCACCTCCCTGCTCCATAATCATACAATAGTCATAAACACAACAAGTAAAGCTCCAGTCACACTCTGGCTTGCGACCACTTTGAACCAAAGAGCCCTCAGTCACCGGTGACCTCGTTGCGACCAAAACAATGGTTGCCGACCTCCGGGCGACCAATTTGGACACAAGGTTTTTAGTGCAGTAGTTGCAACCTAGGTCGCAAGGAGGACCATTTTATGACCACTTGCGATGTTGTCACATTACCCTAACACTGAGACAACCAGTCCTTGCCCTATCCTAATAATGCCGAGCGCCTGGCTAGGAAGCGACAAGTGTCAATTTTAAGTCATTCGTTTGACTCGACCAGGGTTCGAACCCATGGGTTCTAATCCCACGATCTACCAAAGCTCCACTACCTCTAAACTCAAGCAAACATCTCTGTCACTATGTGTCAAATGCGTGGCTTTGGGCGCACCTGACCCGAATTCCCGAAAGTCCTGTATATACTTCAATCTAAATAAGCACGAGTTTGTTCGTTTGTTTTGTTGGGGGTGTTGGATTAATGTCCTAACAACATATAAGGTCATATCAGGACAGGTGTTGACTGATGGCAGGGCACACTCATGGTGACATAATAGTGCTGCCCCACTGCTGATACCATGACCCAATATCCCACTCCGTCACATTATCCCTAAACGGAGAAAACCAGTCCTTGCCGTATCCTAGCAATGCTGAGCACCAGGCTAGGGAGCGGCAACATCTAAGGTCATATCTGTTTGTTGTAAAGTCATTGTTTTGACTCGGTTAGGGTTCGAACCTACGACCCCCCCCGCAGAGAAAGCCAACCAGCTGTCTTACAGATTCGGCCATCCCCTCGGATATAGGCACAAGTAAAATTGACTAATGTTAGTCCAATCACCATAGCAACAAGCCTCACTGTTTTGTAAGCAGATAGGCACATGGCGACAAAGCCACATTTTGCGACTAGGTCGAAGTCTAATCTCAGTCCACGTAGATGGCGTTTTGTGGGAAAATGCCAAACCTGGAGGGTACGGATAGTTTTTCACTTAGTACACCTCCAGTTGGCTCAAGCCGGTTACATTCATACTGTATATACATGCACATACATTTCTCTGGAACAAAAAGTATCTGAATAAAGAACAGACAATGCTTGGAAAAAAATGGGAAAAAAGGGAATAACAATGGACACACCGAATATAACATAAATACATTGTGAATGAGATTCTAACCAACAACAAGTGTCTCAAACCTGCACAGTTTCCAGCCCGTCTTGACTAGTGTCGGCCAATATTGGTGTGTGCTCTTCTTTTCCAGATTGGTACAGTTTGTTCAGAGTGTTGAGCACAGCACCCGACTTCACAGGGCGCGAGGCGGTAGACAAGAAAGAGAATGGTGACAGCTTAGAAACACTTAATCCTCAGTGGAGTGTTTCATCGAATGGTGACAGCTTAGAAGCTCTTAATCCTCAGTGGAGTTTTTCAGCAAATGGTGACAACTTAGAAGTTCTTAATCCTCCGTCGGGTGTTTCAGAGAATGGTGACATCTTAAAAACCCTTAATCATCAGTCCAGTATTTCAGCGAGGTAAAACCATTGGGAGGATACTCGATTCACCATTGAAGATCATGGTGTGTACACTTGATACATGGGAGGGGAGAGAAGGGAAGGGGAGGGGAGGGGAGGGGAGGGGAGTTGCGGCGAAGGGAGTGGAGGAGAGAGGAGGGGTATGGAGTGGAGGGGAGGGGATAGTATTCACCTCCTCAATCTACTATTGTATTACATTTTCTCTGCCTAAAACACCACCTCGATTCTTCGAGCTACCACTGTAACCAGAGCTGGGTCATTTGGAGCTTGGGCAACATGTAAAGTTAGGACTTCATCCTCCCACTTTAGAAGTGTTTGGGACCGTTTCAATTAGTCATATTCCATGAACAATTACACACAAAAATCCATGTTTCTTAATTTTCAGCAAAAACATTATAAACACCCATATTGCTCAAGATTACACATTCTGAACGGACCTTATTTGTTTTTTACAAACCTAAAGTATTTCCTTAACCCGTATTACATAAATGCCATCGTATTTGATTACCTTACGTAATGAGCTTCAAGAAAGGTTCGTACATCATTACATGTCTTCGTTTCTAAATTTCGACATGTTGCGAATAGAGTTGTGTCATTTCTAATCCACAATATTTTCGATGCACTGGAGAGCCACATATACAGACAAATAAACACCAAGCTGAGATTCAGTTTGCTTGTCCAGTCAAAACACATTTTACCCTGATCTGACTTTACTGAGTCGAACCCCACATCTGACACCATGTAAAGTATGTTGCTTGGTTTTTGGAGTTTTACGTCCTGGCAACATCTAAGGTCATATCAGGACGGGTCCCGACTTGTGACAGTGCACACTTATAGTGACTTTATACATTATCCTGGCACTGAGCTAACCAGTCCTTGCCCTATCCTATTAATGCTGAGCGCCTGGCTAGAAAGCGACAAGTATCACTTTTATATGTCATTGGTTTCACTCGACCGGGAAACGAATTCCCTATCTCTCGCAAGCGAGGCCCGCGCTCTACCGATTCGGCCACCCCGCCCGATCGTAAAGTATGTACGGACTCCGGCGCGGCCTTTAGAAGGCATGGTAGTTGAGTCATGCAGCTGGAGGAGGCAAGAGGCAGAGGGGCTGGAGGCAGCGGCGGGCCGCGTTATAAGGGGGGGGGGGGGGGGTTGAAGAGTTGCGTATAGTAATTGACTTTATTCCATGTGTCGCTTATCCAGGGCCGCATTCAGGGTACGCCTCCGAGTCGCCTCGGAGAAATTCCTGATGTCACGCTAGTCTGAATGGCAAAAGCAGTCGGTCACCTCGAAAATGGCCACCCCCATTTGCAATGGAAAAGAATAGCTCTGATTGGCTGAAACCCCTGAATACGGCGGTCATTTTTGAGGCGCTTTTTGTCTCCTGTCTGAAATGGGAGGCGTCTCCGAGATGCACCCAGAACGGAAATAGGCGTCTCCGAGACGTACCCTGAACGTGGCCCAGCACACCTACCATGTGACCTCCTGGTATCTCGTGACCCGTGGGGTGGCCAGCAGCTATACACACCGTACATAGACATTACATAACTGGCAGTTTGTTTACACCCCCATCTCACGTTTTTCACTTTACTTTGTTGCTGTTAGTGCTTGTAGTTAGTAATATTTGGGGTATGGTCAGAGTTCTGTTACTTTTAATTCACACAATTCCACTGGAGAAGCATATAAATATAAACAAAAACAAAAATTAAACACAGCGAACTTAGAGTCAGTCCGTTTGCCAGTTTTGCTTGTATGTTAAAAAGGAACTTTTCCTGATTTGGTTGTATTCTGGCTATGGCAGTAGTAAATAACGTACAGAAATATATAGAGATGTTATTTAAAATTCACTAGCATGTTTATTTAACAAAGGATTCACCGTTTGAACTTTTTAATACTTTTGCAAAAGCCTGGAGAGGGAGAAACAAGAGCACTGAGTTATTTAAGGTAAATACAGGGCAACCATTAGCACCAGGGTTGTTCGGGAAATACCGGAGTGGTAATTACCGGGTAGTATCTCCCGGGAAATACCGCCCTGTCCATTACTCCCAAAGTGGGAAATACTGGGAAATACTTTTTTTTACACATTTATTTGTCAATTTCTTTCTTTATTTTATTTTTGGTTCATACTATTATTTCTGTGTGATATACTTACTTAGTTACTGGTACCATTCCTTCATGTTATGATAATATCAATGTAGAACTTCACATGTACCATATATTTATTGCACATATTTTTCATCTCATTAGCATTTTCCAGTCCTTGCATACTTTTTTATATACATAGGCTACATAATATTATCAATCAATGTCTTCCTTCCCACGAAGGTACCACATAACCAACTTGGAAGCTTTATCAATACCAAGATCATTTCTCAACTTTGTCTTTATTAGTTCAAAGTTGGAGAAGATTCTCTCCATGGATGCTGCACTGGCTCAGTTTTTTTACACTATACTTTCCTCAGAGGTTGCTGCTATGCATACTAATTATGTAATATCAGAGTAGTACCAATATGGCTATGCTAGAGGTGAGTATTGCTTCTATGAAAGCCACAGCTGTTGCAAATTTCTTCCTTAAGAGTTTAGATAGCATTGCTGGGCTGACATTTCAGTGTGAAAAAGATGTAGCCTTACAGTCATTGCCAAACAGGTTGGTGTTCTATGTTTACACAAATAACTGACAGTTATCCACTAACTTTTTTGTGCAAAAGCAGACCTAAAAAAAAAATCCTTGTTTGCATTGTTTCATAATTAATCAAAACAATCCTGTCACAAATCCATACTTGAGTTTAATGTGATGTTATATAAATCTGAATACATGTACTTATATGTGTTTACCAGATGGAAAATAAATACTTTGTTGAATTTCCCGGTAATTCCCAGCCGTCCGGGGAAATACTCTTATTTCCCGGTTAATTGACAACCCTGGTTCCAGTCCTTTCTCGGAGATCATGACAGCATTTCTGAAGACACGCATTGCATTGAAGTGGCAGACTTAGTGACATCTATCACTCAGCCATCTGACTCAGACTTGGTTCTATGAAGGAGTAGCTCATTTTATAATTCAACAGTATCACTCTCCTGACCGTATAATGTATTAGGTTATATGTGCAGAAAACTTATGAGCATCTTACTTTATACAAGCAAACATGCAAAGTATGCATAACTTTAGATAATTCCTATTTAAAGATATTGATGAAGTGGTATATTATGGCAATACAGAAATGAACACTCATATTGATTAAACGCAGCGAGCTGAGATTCAGTCAATTTGTCAGTTTTAGTAGTCTGTTAAAAACGTTTTCCTGATCTGGTTGTAGAAGTGGGAGTGGTATATATGGCAATATAGAAATGAACACTCATATTGATTCATTTATTTTATTCTAGTCTTAGCTTGTGTAGGGAACCGTTTAACATTTAGAATGTGTAGCATTGCCATTGCTATTACAATTCCCCAAATCATTACCAACCATACAATAATCCTTTGATTCCTTGGCAAACATGAACAATTGTTTTCATCTTCAGAACGCGAACTATATACTACTTAGTAGCTATCCCTGTGCCCAATCTGGCACCTCAATTTAAATGGTCATTGGTTTGGCCTTGGCTTGGGTAGATACGTGCATAGTCACGAGGGGTGCCACCATCGCGATACATTCAAAATAGTGTGCACATTCATGAAGTACATGCTTTGTACATGCCCACAACTAGCTTGCCTCCTACACATGAACTGTGGGAGGTTTCACTGAGGTCAAATGGCTTCGAAGATTATATTATATTTGTATGTGTTTTTTTTAATGAAATGTTACCGATTTTGACTACTGAAGAATCAACTTTGAAGTTTTCAATAGGGTGAAAAGAAGGCAATGCACCATTAAAGTGAATTTTTAAGGCCATAAAACAATTTATCAGACCTTGCTTCACATAAAATGGGTCACTCTGGTCACCTGATTTCACCCTGGAACTTCACACAGCCTTCCAAAAATAGACAGTGTGGGTTGTTCTGCAACCATAGCAACTATGATAACTTTAAAACTGTTTGTATTTAATGAAGTTTTATTGCAGCATGTGAAAGAGCACCACAAAACAGCGCTAGATACCAATTCTCATTGTCCTACATGCAAACATCAACGTTTTTCATCTAATACTACTCACAAAAGGTTAGGCATGTTGGCCTACTCTAATTACTTCACCATTGCCATGCCATTATCGTAGTGTCTAGGCATACGTGAACCGTACGCGTAGTTTGGCGGTCTAGGCGTACGTGAGGATGCGCGCGCATGCGCTTCGCGAAATGTGGCGCATCATTTGAAATTTGCCACTTATAGTGTTGACGTTGAGTAATGCGGTCATGCGGCAGTAATTTGTGCTGCAGCAATGCTATGTCTATGCGGAGCATTTATTTTTGCAAAATAAATTTTTAAGATTTCATTGGGTCGATTAAAAAGACATTAATGCGCGATTGAAGAGGAAGATCTGAAGTATTTAATTTAACTTACAATTTAACGCGGACGTGCGGCAGTAATTTGTGCTGCAACAATGCCGTCTATAGCTCCGTTCACACTGGCGAGTTAAAACGCTCATCTAAATCGACTTGCCTAGTTCGCCTCACATTCGCCGTGTGAACGCTACGCTAAAGCGATTTAGGGCTGAATTGATTCATCTAGTTCGCTTCAAGTAAACCACCTCTCGAGGTAGTATAGATGAAGCGATATAGCTGGTTCCCGGGCGGTGATAGTGTAAAATAGCGGTGCTCGCCGGATACAGGCTCAGGTGTAATTATTGCTGGTGCCCGGCAGTGTTAGGGACCGATTAGGCCGAAATCTATTGAATGCGATCATATTTAAAAGAATTACATACTCAAATAATGAAATTTAATTAAATTAACCCTAAATTCCAAGCGATATTAACGTAGCAGCTTCATCAGCGTCGAATCGACGAGTGTAAATTAAACAAATAGCAGTGCTCGCCGGCTACAGGTGCAACACTAATGCTGCTGGTTCCCGGTCGCCGACAGACTTTCAAACTCGCTCGTGTAAACGCGCCGCTAATTCGCTTCATATGAATCGATTTGCCTAATTCGCTTCACAATTGCCCGTGTAAACACGGCTTACGACAACTTAAACAAAGCAATTTATAAATGGGGAAAGCATCTCACAAGTATTGCAACTTTATATCAACCCAGGCTATGGTGCCAGCAATACTACCACTGGACATCCTGGAACCTGACCAGGGCCGCGTTCAGTGTCTGTCTCGGAGGTGCCTCGGCGACGGGCCTGATGTCACGCTAGTCTGAACGGATTTAGCTGTTGGCCGCCTCGAAAATGGCGGCCTCCACAGGCAGCGGCCATTTGCAATGGTAAAGCTGTGCTGTCATTGGCTGAAAGCACTGAATGTGGCGGCCATTTTCGAGGCGCTTTTCATCTCCAGTCTGAAAAGGGAGGCGTCGCCGAGACGCACTTTGAACGCAAATAGACCAAAACGCATCACCGAGACGTCTCCACGGCGCCTCCGAGACAGACCCTGAACGCGGCCCTGGTACTTGGAATGAGGGTCAAGGCTACTGGCCACGAGATTGACCTAATTGGTTAATGGCTTCCTTGTAGGATGAGGTAGTAATAAGTAAATTCACTGATTATTCTATAATACTATATATGCTGTACCAAATCACTTGTTAATTCACCAATATCTAAGATGGATATATATAATCAAATTAAGATACAAGTTTTGGGTTTGAAAAATAAATATTTCGTCGGACCATGCAACTTTAAGGTTAATTGTGAGGACATAATTTGGCTAATTAAAAATAATTAAAAGAATCGTACCTTCTTTATTTCTCAATGGACTGCAATGATCTAAGACTAAGTTTCGTTTTCTTTGTCTCTTCATCCTCTTTCAAATGAGCCCAGTTACACTGGAATTGGAGGATTTGAACTTTTGATTTACATACCTAACTGTAGTGTAGTCTGTACAGTCACAGTGTTACCGTGTACAGCCAAAACAAACCACTGTCATTTTGTGTCAAACTGCGAGCTGTCAACATAGAAAATGGGCAGTGTCACCACCAACTGGTGACCTGTATAGAGGCTTTGAATTTTGATTTACCTCCCGACTATAATCTCTAGACTCCTTTTGTTCCTCGGGCCGGCGCTTAGATTGAAGAGGGGCACTCTCTGTTGTCGATCCGTACACACGTATGGGATCTTCTTCGTCGGATTCAAACGCATCATCGATTGAAAACTTTCCGGATGCCATTTTGACGAGATTCTCCGCACTGCTGAAGCTGATTCTCAGCGGGTGCAGGCTTTACTGACTATATTCAAAGATGACCAGCGGTATTATTCAGACTGAAGCTTATTATCGGCGAATTCTGTCGGTGTTTTGGGGACCAGCAAAATCCAGTGTGTTTACATTATATCCGAGTTCGCAGTTTCTCGAGGAACGTCGGACGTGTACAGACGCACACAGCTGTTGAAATAGTTGAGTACAGACGCAGACAGCTGTTGAAATAGTTGAGTCTATTCACGACAATATACAGTGAGTTAAGTGTTGTGCATTACAATGTGTGTGGTATATGCAAACTACAAGCACATGATCCTTACAACTTATAGTTATACAAGTTCAAGTTACAACCGCGTTTTGAAATTTTGTCACTGGACACTGATCAGTCACTGAGTCTGGGGTCTGACGACGACGACGATTGCCAGATTGGGGGTGTTTGTAACCTTACGACGGTTACCGGTTGCAGAACTGCAACATTGGGTAGAGAGGCTCTGATAAATCGGCCCAATCTGTGGTTGAAGACTTAACTTCGTAGGGAGTGTTGTAGAAGCTGGGGACATCTTCACAGCGTTGGGGCGGCAGCTAGGTACCCCAGTAAAATTTTCAAATTATTCCAAACATTCAAATTATAATTTCACTGGAAGCTCCAATGAATCAAAAGCAATATGCTTTTTGAATTTTTAAGATGTTCCAAAAATTGAATGAGATATGTGCATTTGAAGTTTGTTGAATTTAAGATTTTTTTGTATTACTATTACTGTTATTAGTCTAGGTATGTGACAAAAAAATTCAAAGTTACCAGATTCCAACATAAAATACATCATTGCAAAGGTATTGTAAAGTCCTTTCTAATGATACCTAAATCAACATCCTGTGACAATTATCAAGGAAGTTGTGACACTTTCTAAAGCGTTTTTTATGGGTAATTTTGTTCCATTGTTTCAATGGAAAACCAGTTGAATTCTGTGACGCATCTGGCATGTGTGATACTGAAGCCGGAGTCATGGGTGGCATGTCAGTCCACTATTTTTACCAGACACACCTTTTTATCCGCCCTCAAAATCACTCTTCCGGTCCTCAAATTGACACCAAATTACACCCTAATATAGAGAAGTATATAAAGAAACAAAATGAACTAATTTTTAAAATATCAAAATTTACCTTCAGGTAGAATTCCGGTGGCTTAAACAGACATAAATTTAAATAACGATTTGTTGTCACTTCTATAAATCGGACACACCTTTTTATCCGCCCTCAAAAGCACTGTTCCGGTCCTCACATTAACACCAAATTTCATCCTAAGATAGAGAAGTATATAAAGAAACCAAATAAACTAATTTCAAAATTAGTAAAACTCACCTTCAGGTAGAATTCCAGTGATTTAAACAGACATAAATTTGAATAAAGATTTTTTGTCACTTCTATAAATCGGACAGCAAATATTTTTGGATTTAGCAGTAGAGCAAAATGTGAACTAAATCATCCATATGGTTGAATTTCTGGTAGTCCTAAAATAAAGGTTGCAAGAGAGAAGTAACATGAGAGTCTAATGCGCTCCGCGCAAGCCCGTGGAATGAGCGAGTCCCTTGAAATCGCCGTGTTATTCGCATACCTACTATTACTATTAAGCCGTGTTTACACGGGGAATTGTAAAACGATCTAGACAAAGCGATTTATATGAAGCGATGTAGTGGCGCATTTACACGGACCGAGTTTGAAAGTGTGTCGGCGCCGGGAATCAGCAGCCTTAGTGGTGAGCCTGTAGCCGGCGAGTAGTGCTATTTGTTTAGTTTACATTCGTCGATTCACAATATGAATAACGACGCCAATGTAGCGGCTACCTTAATATCGCTTGGAATTTAGGGTTAATTTAATTAAATTTCATTAATTGAGTATGTAATTCTGTTAAATATGATCGCATTCAATAGATTTCGGCCTAATCGGTCCCTAGCACTGCCGGGCACCAGCGATAGTTACAGCTGAGCCTGTAGCCGGCGAGCACCGCTATTTTACACTATCGCTGCCCGGGAACCGGCTGTATCGCTTCATCTATACTACCTCGCAAGGTGGTTTACATCTACCGATTTATATGAATCGATTCAGCCCTAAAACGCCATAGTGTCGCGTTTACACGCCAAATGTAAATCGATCTAGACAACTGGTTTTATATGAAGCGTTTTAACTCACCCGTGTAAAGACGTCTTATGTAGGTACGCGAATAACACGGAGCTTTCACGGTACTCACTTGTCCCACAGTGCGTGCGCGGTGCGCGGTGACTATCATTTTACCTCTCTCTTGCAACCTTTATTTTAGGACTACCCGGAATCCAACCATATGGATGATTTAGTTCACATTTTGCTCCACTGCTACATCCAAAAATATTTGCTGTCTGATTTATAGAAGTGACAAAAAAAAATTATTCAAATTTATGTCTGTTTAAGTCATTGGAATTCTACCTGAAGGTAAGTTTTGATATATTTGAAATTAGTTTATTTTGTTCCTTTATATCATCATCATCATGCTGTCGTTCGCGATGCGACAAAGACTGCTTTCATTACTTCACTGCCGCTCTCCACCCAGCTCTCCGCTGCGAGAGTGATGTTGTGTGGTTGTACATTTCATGAAAGCTGCCTGCAAAAGTGTTGAAGTGCTGCTGGCTTTTGCAAGTTACCAGCAGCACTCTCTCGGGGAGCAAATAGAGGTTTCACATCGGCAAGAACATGTCCAGACAGGCGCAAAACTATTTGTCCCTGCAGTGGCTGGTCGGGAGATGTTGGGAGTTCCATACATCAAACGCCCTTAATGCTGCCACAGTGACATGGTTTTCTGTTCAGGGTTTGCTCCCTTAGCCTTCGGTTCTGTCAAGAACCTGTACCACAAGGCAGTGGTTTACAACTCTGCAGGGCAGGGGCGTCAAACTCCCTGAGGTATTGCAACTCCCTGAGGTATTGCAATACCTGCATACTCACTTTATATCTTCTCTATATTAGGGTTAATTTGGTGTCAATTTCAAGACCGGAACAGTGATTTTGAGGGCGGATAAAAAGGTGTGTATGCGAAAAAAACGCCATTTCCACGCTACTCATGTGTCCCACGGTGCGTGCGTGGAGCACTGCGCGGTGCACACCACACTTGAGATAGGTCACAAAATTCAAGTGGTTTTCCATTGAAACAATGGAACCAAATTAACCATACAAAAAGCGTTAGAAAGTGCCACAACTTCCTTGATAATTGTCACAGGATGATGATTTAGGTATCATTAGAAAGGACTTTACAATACCTTTGCAGTGATGCATTTTATGTTGGGATCTGTTAACTTTGAATTTTTTTTGTCACATACCTACTATTAGCTAATGCACTAGAGAAGTGCCTTATTTAGGGCTGTCAAACAGACTAATTATAACAACATTTCTTTGTAGTTTCTTTATTAATGATCACATCCTAATCAAACTTCACACCAAGGTTCTTCTTCGTACACCAAATGACCCCAGCTTATCAAAACTTATATTTAAAAAATAGATCACATGAAAATTTAGGTTTCCATGGCAACCATAATACAATCACTCCCACCTCCATGTCCGTTTAGCGTCTGTAGAATCGTGAGTTGTTTATAGAATAACATGAAACTTTGTATTTAAAACCTTTAGAATGAGCTCTTTACATTGGTGCAATCCGCTAAGCTCTACTCCTATTATCCAATGAGTATTAGGCATGTGCACATCACAGTATTTACCTGACTTTCGCTCCGGCCGATAATCATGAATATTTATTATTATTTGAGGATATTAATTTTTTAATCTACCATATTCATTTTCGTATACCTGTTTTCTATGTATTGACGAATTTTCATACAAAATTGGGTGTTGAGCAGATGCATTGTGATGATGTATAATACTATTAATAGGCTGTGTGATGACTCACTCACCCCAGTCATAACAATTCTGACCTAGAGAATCCAGTCAAAACTGCCTGACACCAACTTTTGGCCGCCAGATTCTAGAGTTGCGATTCCAGTTGTAGTCATTGTAAGACCATTTTTAGGAAGAAAAAATGCTAAAGTTTCACATTCTCATAGTTAACATGGACATTCCTGTCAGTCTTACCTCTGATTTCTGCATCTGAAGACTTGAATGGCTTAGTAAAATGCCTTTCAAATGTCATACAACACTGAAAATAGTCTCTATCTGTGCCTAAGTCTGTTGTGCTTCAAAAACGGATGTAGCAGTGAATGCAGGGTGCCTATGATTCATGTGTGGTGCCATTTTTCTACATGACCATGCCCCTCAGGAGGTCGCAAGAAGTTGTACAAGTTTTATAGGCCCGGCGACAGTGGCGCACCTGGCGGATTCTTGGGTACCTATGGCAGCGAATTTCTTCGGTCCGGCGTGTAGTTGAGCTGTATGTGTAGTGTAGTGTAGCACTTGAATCCGGTCAGCAGCAGGGGTTTGAGGAAGGCGGGCAAAGGTGGGAGCAGCGGTCGTTCCAGCAACAAGAACAAGACAGAAATCGTAAAGGTGAAGAGCCCCACCCAAGAACACAACTACCCTGGTCAGGGGAAGAAGTGTGCCTGGGAGAAATCGAAATGGGCAGAATCTAGGAAAGAGAAATGAGGAAAGTTGAGTCAAACCGTGTCTATTTGCTCTATGGTGACCGTTCAGCGAGCCATAGACACAGACAGAGTAAGAGTAGAAAGTGAAATGCTGGCGGGCTCCCCCTCCTGGAACTCTTTTCAGACATATCGAGGAGGAGCATGGCCGGCGGAGAGGTGATAGAGAGAGGTGTGGACAGAGTGTGGTCCGGATAGCAAGTGAGGGGTCTGAGTCAGATCACCTACCTTTAAAGGGACCTGAGGTCGCTGGTGACGGGAACCGTACTCCGACAAATGCTCTCCAAGCTCAACCTTGTTTAGTTTTTATGTTTAAAGAACCAAATATGTGTGGGGAGAGTAGGGGACCCACTTCACCACCAGAAGTGGGTCAGTTCTGAGGCTGGGACTAGCTGGCAGCTGTTTTAAAAATGGCTGGGTGAGTGGAGAGGAGGGAGAGTAAAACTGGGGTATTTTCAATCTTCTTTAAAGTAGTTCAATCAGGAAATATATTTGCGTAATGTAAAATATATGTTAGTACAATTACATTGCATAATTCAATGAGAAACACACGTAGATGAAAAAAAAATTGTTGTTGAATGTAAAAAGGATTTGGAGTGTATGGGGGTTTGAACCCACACCACCAAACAACTTCAGATTACAAGTTCAACACTCTAACCACTAGGCCACAGAGACCACACTTGATTACTAGTCTCAGTTCAGGCTATTTGTGTATAGGACGTCACATATACAAGGTGTGTATGTATGTTTGTTTTGTTTGTTGTTGTTTTATGTCCTAGCAACATCTAAAGCCGTGTTTACACGGGGAATTGTGAAACGTTCTAGACAAGGCGATTTATATGAAGCGTTTTAGAGAGATGTTTACACAGCGGAGTTGAAAAGTGTGTCGGCGCCGGGAACCAGCAGGCGCCTGTAGCCGGCTAGCACTGCTATTTGTTTTGTTTACACTTGGTGATTCGACGCCGATGTAGCTGCTACGTTAATATCGCTTGGAATTTAAGGTTAATTTAATTAAATTTCATTATTTGAGTCTGTAATTCTGTTAAATATGATCGTATTCACTAGATTTCGGCCTAATCGGGCCCTAACACTGCCGGGCACCAGCGATTAGTTACTGCTCCCCCTGTTCCCGGCACGCACTACTATTTTATACTATCGCCGCCCGGGAACAAGCTGAATCGCTTCAAATAAACCACCTCCAGAGGTGGTATAGATGAGGCGTTTCATATGAATCGATTCAGCCCTAAAAACGCCACAGAGCCGCGTTTACACGCCAAATGTGAGTCGATCTAGGCAAGTGGGTTCATATGAAACGTTTTAAATCGTCCGTGTAAACGGGGCTTAAGGTCATATCAGGACGGGTACCGACTTATGACAGTGCACACTCATGGTGACTATAATGCTGCCCCACTGGAATACCAGGCCACCAGCACCATAACCTGATATCCCAATGTGGTGTTCTCTGTGGCGGAGTGGCTAGAGTGTCTGACTTTTTTCTAGGTTGGACTCCTAATCTGAAGGTCGGTGGTTCAATTCCCCGTGCCCCCATCTCTGCCAATTAGGATTTCCACCGCTGTGTAAAACTTACAGCGTCATCAAAGGCCAGTTGCTCTCATACCATGTCTATGTGGTGTGGGAGGTTAAAAATCCCTTGGGTCGGTAAAAGTGTTGGCTCGGGCTTTCTATCGACAAACTGTCTAATGGTGAAAACAAGCCTATTCAAGCTTATCCATGATAGGCAGTATAAATCTTCAACAACAACAACAAAGTCACATTATCCTGACACTGAGCCAACTCGGGCAAATTCTGTCAAACGCCAAGCGGCACCAAGCGTAAACAAAATTGCTCCAAAAGCGATTTGTGACGCCCGTGTGGCACCCGCATGAGAGCCCCCGCGCCAGTGAGTCCGGCTTCTCTTTATTACATACATTTAGATTTTTTACGCCCGCTCCAGAAATGCGTCGAGTGTGTTCGCAGCTTTACTGACAAATTTCAAATGCATTACCCATAAAAAATGCTTTATAAAGTGTCACAACTTCCTTGATAATTGTCACAGGATGATGATTTAGGTATCAGTAGAAAGGACTTTCCAATTCAATTATTTTATTTTAACTCTCTGCAAGGTATGTTTAACAATAAACTGAGGTGATACAATAAATGCGTACAAATTCCTTACAGACAGAAAGGATCCCAGAAAAGCGATGCTTATCTAGCTGGTCTCCATGATGTGAATGAATAAGTGATGACAATAACAAATGATTAAACTTAAGCTACATTTCTAACTAATGATTATGACAAGGTACTGATGCGTCTCTTCATAGTTAGTAAAAAACAAGTAATGATAGGAATATTACATGTATATTGTGTCATGGATTCATGTGCTTAAATGCAGTATCAGTAGTTATTTTGCATGTATGTTAATAGGGCTAAATCTTATGTTCTTTGCCATAGCCACTTGATATCTAAAATTATGCGACTAGTTAATAACAACTATATCCTATTATATATATTCTTTACTGGTAATCAATTTAGTATGCATTGAGATAGCTTATCTTTAGTTTTTTACAGAAGTTTTTCAAAGCTTTAGGGTTTCTAATCTCTACTGGTATTGAGTTCCAGATATTGGTTCCTTGGTTTTCAGTTGTTATTTTGCCATATTTGTTTCTAGTGTGTTTGTGATGTATGTTATTTATCTGTTGTGTGTTATGGGAATGGACCTGATTGTTTTCTTTGAAGAGATTATCAAATATTTCAGGGAGGAGGCCATTCGTTTGCTTGTAAACAAATTTTGCAATGTATATTTTATAAATGTCAGTTACCATAAGTAAGTCCAGGTCTTTATGAAGTGATTTAGTTGGGGTGAAATAGTCTTTGCTATACAGTATTTTCAAGGCTCTGTTTTGTTGTGTCTGTACCATTTTTAGGGTTGATAACTTGGCTCTCCCATACACCTCTATACCATACTGGATTTTGGAGTAAACGTATGCATAGTACAGTAATTTTTTATTTTCCTCATGTATCCGTCGTCTGATTATTTTAAATGAGTTAGCCATTTTAATGATTGAATTATTTAAGTTATCAATATGTTCATCCCAACTATGTTAAGGTACGGCAGGTTTTGGTTGATCACCAACCTAATAATTATAATAGGCTAATAGGACGGATAAATAGTTTACGGTACGGATCCCGGTACGTTCAACTTCGTCTACCAACGGCTATGTGACCACGGCAGAACGGCCAAGGTTTTGTGCAGGTCAAAGTACACTAGAGTATAGTAAGAAGTACGTTAGAGTACGTTATCATCACAGAGGCTACGTCTGCCTCAAACATACCTCTCTTTTGAACATGTCCAAAGCTTAAGGCCCAGTCACACCATACCGGAATGGGGAAACGGAAAGAAACCGGACACAGTCTGGTGAAATACGTCAATGTCCGGTTTCTATATGGTCAGCATCCGGCGTTTCCGTTCTGTGTCCAGCGGCAAGTTTTGAACATGCACAAAACTTGGAACGGATGCCGCCGGACTGAGATCTACTTCGTTGTCCGGTTTAAGTTTGTTTTGTCCGATGCATGTCCGGTACCCACCCGTAACGTCTCTGGTTAGCTTCCTGAATAGTCCGTTGATGGGAACCTTACCAGACATAATGGAGTTAAACCGGAGACCTATCGGTCCGTCCGCTTGACATTCGGTTTTCGCCCGTCGATTCACCGTTGCTTGTCCGGTACAGCGTTCGTTACATACGTTGCTATCCGGTGTCGTCCGCTTATCATCCGTTGGCTATTCGTTCATGTACATTCCATGTCTGTTTAAGCTTCGTTTCATCCGGCGGCCTTTGACCCGATAGCGCAACATTTTGATACTTATCGTGCCCGAACACCACCAGACCAGAATTCTGGTCAAAGAATTTTTTTATTCTTTGTCCGGTTATGTCCGTTGCTCAATCCGGTAAGGTGTGACAGGCACTTTAAATCGGAACTCACGGCCCACACACGTTCTCGTCACGGAGAAGTATGGATGCTGTTATGTTCAACTACGTTCGACTAGGTTAGCCTCCACTACGTTCAACTACGTTCACAAACGTGCATGTGACCGGGCCTTTTGACTACTAATGTTACAAATCAAATCATGTGGTTGCTCTGAACTGACTGCAGTCCTACACAAATTTAGATTACAGTAGTCAGTACATGCTACAGTCTAGACTCAGTCGAGTCAACGATGCCTCATTGTTTTTGTTGCTGTAGCTTAAGGGGAAAAGATTCACCTTCTACTTCTAATATAATAAAACATTGAATTAATATCGTACGTGTAACGTGTAGTGTAGGAATTAGCCTATCATACTGACTATGATGTATCCCGCCACCACGACCATTCCAGCATATGTTTCATTCGGGTATTATTTTCTTATGAAAAATAAGTTGTTCCTTTTGTCATGTGTGATAGAATATGTGATCAACTGTTTTCTTTCCTTTACTCTGATGCGTCAGCTGTGGCATATATCCGTTGCATAACCCGATGCGGCGATGCCGACGGCTTCAGTTTAAAGTTTCTGCCAAATGTATCATTATACCATAATCATATAATCTATTATTAGTATTAGGTCAATTATTATTATAAATATAATTTACTTTACTAGTTTGAAGTGACTACAATTTAAAGATAATTGAAGCGAAAATATGCCAATTTGATTTTGGTCTGCACATTGCTATAGGCTATTCAGGCATCACACTACTCCTGCATCGTGGTTGGATAGAAGCAGTTCATTCTGCAATCAAGAGTATGTAAATAAAATAAAAAGCACAAATCTATTCACTGCTACGATCTAATTCTGCTATTTAGAACCATGAATATTCAATCGGGGGTTCAAATAATGTTATTTATGAGAATAGCTTCCTCAAAAAGTGAAATCATGTCAAATTAAACTCAACATCCAAGCGATATTGACATCATAAGCTTCAGCAATGACTAGTCCACTTAAATTGACTTACGATTCCATCTATTATCTATGCAGCAATACATGTTTAATTAGTGCACATGTAGTATAAGTTTGCCTCCTATATATTTTAGCACTTCTCCCTTTTGCCATAACTTTGCCACGCCCAAAAGCAAATTTTATTTACAATGAAATCAAATCTTATCCGGGGTACTTGCAAGAAAATCCCTGGCTGGGATTTTGTGGAATCAATAACTCGAAAATTCCTGAACAAATATTTATTGTTTCATAGAAACTGTTTTGTGGGGGAACTTATTATTTCAAGCAGGGTTTGCATGTGTAGCCAATCAAAAGTCTTGGATGTTCTTGAATTTAGAGTTTTGATTTGAGTACCCTCAAATGTTCTTTAATTTAAATGTATGTTAATATTGTTACCGAGTGTTCTTATATTCCCACCCCCAGCCCATCCTACCCACCGACCGAGTTTGCTTAGTCTGAAAATCTTGATATCAAAATGTTGCATGTCACATTGAAAATATTCTTCAAGATTTTCTTGAATCTGGTGGTTTTGTATGAACCCTGATTTCAATTAATATAGAATTTATTATTATTTTTTAACCATCATATGGTTCCGGAGGACTATATTCTTGAAAATTCTTACAGAAAGAGGGCGTTGGTCAACATGGCAGGCGTCATGGCTCTCACGATGGTCACGTTCACGGTACTCCTAGGCGTCCCTGTGACGTCACGTCATGTAGCCTTTGCCATGCCAAGTGACTTTCTGTTGAAAGTTTCACCGAAACCGTCGACGCTAGACCCACATGGAGGAGTAAAGATGGGAGTGAGCAACAGCAAGTGCGACAACGCCAAAGTAGGTCACGGTTGAAGTGCTTATAGAATTTGTCCGCCGAACTAAGCACATGGTACGTCACGTTGATGTTAAAGCTTAAGCTGTTAATTGATCCAAATAGAGGACTTTTAATTTTTTTTTTATTTAAAAAAGATTTCTTTTTTAAAAGTTAATTCCTTCTTTTTTTTTTAAATAATAATTTTCATATATAATTCTTAGTTCAGGCTACAGCCGCTAGACTTCCCTGTGAGAGGAAGCTCTACCGCTACAATCCAATTAGCATCCGGCGATGCACTTTTGAATTATTATTTTTATGTGATTCATGCCAATGTGCTGTGAACTTCAAGGCTTCAACGGTGACAGTTTCAATAAAATTGACTTAATACTCCCTCTATGCAGCAACGTATTTAATAAGCGCACCAGTATCTATGTTGGATATATCAAATTTAGGTGGTTGTTTTGATATCGAAAATGTTATGATCTTGGACTATGAGAAGATATGAACACACATTCCGTCATAACTAAACTACGATTTGTTGTCAGTGATGCATATTTTCCCGTGATTGCAAATGGTTTGGAACAGTAGTTTTCACTAGCATTAAGTTTAGTATATGCCCGCCGAAATGTGGGCATAGAACCTCATAAGACAACGAGAAACCAGGCTTTTCTGTTGTAAATAATTTGCATAATCTCTGAATAACACATTTGTCAGCACGGAGGCACTGGTCTTCCAGCCGTAATTACTCGCAGATATTTTCACGCGAAGCGAAACAGTGATAGTAAAGATATCTAAATTGATGTCGCAAGGAGGGTATACATAGTGATCACTGGTTTGGGCTAATATTGATGATGGTGGTGATGATGATAATAATAATTTAATAGAACACCCTCATTAGTGGGAGGCATTCTAAGCTGGCATTTCATAAAATTGTGATATGACATATTTATAAGTTGGCTACAAAAGTTGAAGGAGGGAACATTTTTATTTATCACAAAAAGCTACCATAAGCCGGTAACTTATGAGGGTGAAATAAATTTGGCAAAAATTATTCCTTTTCTTACATCCTCTGACAACATATTCCATGAGACCTGCCATTCTGATGGCACTATCTATATATAATAGCAAACAGTAGGTTAGTTTTAGAGTCCTGCTGATCACTACTCTTCTGTTAGTGTTAATTAGCACTGCCAACACGCATCATCATACTCCACTGATGCTTCGCCATGTAGGGGTTGTTAATGGCATGTTTTTTGTGCCTACCATACACATTTCATATTAATTTTGATGGTTTTTACTAACTTTGGTCACTTTGACCAGAGTGGCATCCATTTTGAGTCATGTAACCACAAGTGTTCTTAACTCCGTCATTAGATCGCACCTCCGATATTGTTGACCATATAATGGTACAGATGGATTCCACCAGATGGCAGCACAATATTGAAATGGGACCATGCAGGAGTCCAGAATATAGCAGAGAATGTAGATATATGCAGAGTCTCTGAATATAGTCAGATACCATGAATATATGTATAATGACAGTTCAACACAATATTGGTCCAGGGATTGATGCAGAGCCTAGCTTTTAACCCATGCACACGCAGGTTAAAGCTAGTCACATATGATTTGAATTTCGACACAGGGACATAGCTCGACCAATTTACACTAATTGATGGAATTCCTTGCCGTTTTGTTCCAGTGGCGGCTGTTCGTCGACTGGGACACGAGTAACACCTTCCAGTCCACCTGTCAGCCAGATGAGAATGCGAAGTCTGTCTTCAAGGTCAGTCAAGGACAATGCAACACTTTCAAGGTACTATATACACATGCTCAGGGTATCTTATGTAATGCGCCTTTGCACAAAGCGGTAGTTAGTTGCATAAATTGATGGCTTTTGGTTTCTATTATATTTTTAGGTACATATATTATTAGGTTCTTTTGTCTTTTTTTGGTACATTAGTTGATTAAGCAGGGGACATTTCAATCAGGAACAATTGGTCTTTGTCATTCCACTACACCTTGCCCTACCCGGTAAAATTCCAATATGTAGCTTCTTTGGCTCTGTCTCATCCCTTTCTCACACCTCAGACACGCTGGCCTCAAATCGCATACATGGGTATTTGTATACCTGTAGATATACATATCTATGTTCTGTGTGTATCTTTTAGAATAAATCCGTCGTGGAGTGTATTCGCAAAGATGAAATACCACAAGTAAGTATGCTCTACCAGATCACATTAACAACAACAATTTTATCGGTATGCTGTTTACTAGCCACCTTTCATGTATCTGATTAGTTGGCTGAAAGTTGCATTAGAAGCCAAATTTTAAGTATTGTATTTTTCTAAATGTAAATATATAACATTGTATCTGCAACAAAAAGTATCAATACTACTTTTTGTTGGCAGATACTATCATTTACACCGTGTTTATTAGCGAAACAAAATGTGAAAATTAATCACATGATGGTACCCCACAATGATCGGGCCTTTTTTATGGAGCTGATGTGTGTACTCGTGCACGGTCCCACACCTGCTTAGGGTGCTGATGTCACAACATGATTTCATGAAACAGATTTTCATTAAATGCTCCAAAGACATCAAAAGCCTGTTTTAGTGCACTGACTTAGTCTTTAAATGTGCCCTGTTACTTTTTACACACATGTGCATGTGGTTGGAATTGGCCGAGACACAATCTCACCTTATGATGTGATGAATGTGCTTGCGTGTTGTACTGCCTTGTGACAGTGCACATTCATGGTGACTTCTATAGTGCTGCCCCCACCGGTGGAGACCAGGCCGCCAGTCCATAACTCGATATCGCATTCAGTCAGAATACTGAGCAAACCAATCTTTGCCCTATCCTATTAATGCCGGAAGGCAATCTAGTTGGCGACAAACACTTCATAGACCCACTGCGTTTTTGGGGGGGTTACAAATAAATCAATAATAGTGTATGACCATTTCATACACTCAATACGTGTGAATGGAATTTCAGCTGAAGATGTAAATTAATTGACTATTTCTTTTACAGCCTCTACACAAATGCATGACTGAGGCTATCTTTTACAACGAACACCCACCAAGAGCGTGAGTTTGCATTCTTTCCTAACTGTATGTTTCATAGGCCTACGCACATGTGAAAAATCTCCTACATTTTATTTGATAATTTCCTTGAATTCTTTTATATTAAAATATTTTGACAATTGAAATTTGCAATTTACAAAAAAATAGGACAACCCCCTCATAGCCTTAGCACTGCACAAACTGTACTGGCAGTTAAATTTGTACTTTTAAGTGGCTCCCGTTATTTTAAGCTTCTATTTCCATTCATGAAAGCTCCCATAGTCTGCTTTAAATTGTCTAAATCAGAGCACTTATCTAGATTTAATCTTTCGTGTCCAAGTTAGATACTGGGACACTCATTAGTCATATATTCCTGTCACGCTACTATGCTAAAATAAAAATAAATATAAACGGCTAAAGAAAGTCCATGCCGTGTTTTTCTCTGTGCACACCAGAATTAATGTGACATGGTCTGGAATGAGTAGTTACGCTCATTCGGGTTCATTGCTGGGCATGGGGGGGGGGGGGGGGGGCTGAGTCACACCCCTCCCTTCCACCGCCCGTAGGAAGGTGGAAGGGGTGTGTGTGACTCAGCCGGTCTTAGTCACACACTAAGACCGGCTGAGTGTGTGACACGAGTAACACCTTCCAGTCCACCTGTCAGCCAGATGAGAATGCGAAGTCTGTCTTCAAGGTCAGTCAAGGACTGGGGGGGGGGGGGGGGGGGTGAGCACCAGCATGTCAGGCTCACTGCCTGACCCTCCACTCAACTCCCCCCGACCAATCAAAATCCAATACCCATCTACCAATCAGATCACACTCCGATCCGCAGCCCTCCACGCTGCCCATCCAAACGTCAGTCCGCAACAGCGCCTTTCACAGACAACTACTACACCACCCTCTTTTCACTTACCCACCCACACCTGCCGATTAATTGGCAAGCCAATCAAACCAACTATTAAATTAAACTTTAAAATTAAAATATAAGTTACTTAACAGAGTTAATTAACCACCTAATTAATAATAGCCACTTGACAACCGAGCAAATGGCAGATCACCTTTATAGTTAAATGTAGACCATACACTCATTTTACCCTGTACAAATTCATTTCTGCTTATTATCTTGTTGTTCATCATTGTTGTTCCGCCCTTATCCATATGTTGCACTTACCATCTCATGCCACCTTGCATGACCTTAGGTCATTTGCGGCTTCCCTGCTAAACAATAACATGTACCATGACTAGCTGCCGAGGGGCAATGCCCAAATAAATGCCATGTTTTAGCACCTCAGCTTCCTTGTCTTATGTGCCCGTGAGCAATGTTTTCAACTTGAAATATATCAAGCGCTAACCCTCTCAAATATAAGTTACTTCAAAGTGAAATAACGTAGATTATATAATAATTAGCCTAATATATTTATCCAAAATATATGGCAGAAAGTCAATATTATTGCATTATATAAGTTTAGTGAATAATAACGGATGACTGCTTTAATGAATAATAACGGATGACTGCTTAAATACGGAAAGTGGGCAGACCACTTCACATAAGCCACATCCCAAACTTGGAAAACAGTTATAAGATATTTGAAGTGCAAACCTGTCATATTAGTTTCGACAAGCATACCAAAACTTCTAGGCTTCTGCAATAACAGATTCTGTTAAATTGCCTCAATATTCCCTTCTATGTGGCAACAAATGCTTATGTGGAAATAAGTGCATTAGTATCTAAGTTAGATATGTGGAATAAATCCTAGATAATTGTTTTGGTTTTGAAAATGTGATGCTTCATCGGACTATGCAGCTTTAAGCCAAAGCCATGCATCACTAAGACACACTCCCCAATTGCATGCTTTATTCGACTGTGAACATGTTGGAGTCTATGGGTGACCCCTCACTTGTGTGTTTTTTAATCTCCAGCGGCCCACACCGGCCCCTGTGGCCTGTTTACGGCGAGTATCTCTACGCGCCTCCGCAAAGGTGGATACACAGCTTGGAGGTAAGTTTACAAAACGTTAATCAAGCTGAGGCAGTTTCAATCACCGACAATTGATCTTCCACATTCCACTGCTCATTGCCATATCCCAGTCCTGCTGCATGACAGGCTAGGTAGCGACAAGTATTACATTTTTTAAAGTATTAAGTATGAATTAGCGTGAACCAAAAAAAGGGGGGGGGGCTCCTTTAAACCCGCCCTGATATGATCTTAAATGTTGCCAGGACATAAAACTCCAAGAAAGAAAGAAGCAAACAAACAAAATTTGATGTTCCTACGGAGTACATCCTCCAAATAAATTATTAATGACTGCACAAGTGTCTAGGTTGGATACAAGTGTTCAAATTCAGATAAGGGTTTTTGCTTTTGAAAATGTGTTTTCATCAGGTTATGCAACTTACCCTACGGACCCCATTAGATATTATCCAAAGTTTCCAACATTATGCAAAGTGTCCTACTTTTCAAGATCACCCCTGACAAAGTAGTACATAGTAATACACATTAACATTTTAGCACAGAACATAATCTCTTTTTCTTCTTTTTTTACTAAGCCATATGTTTATTCAGTAAGCAACTTCTTTAGTCACTGCCGAGACACTAGTCTTCCGGCTCTACAACATTACATATTTGTTCCCTATAATTGACCTTTCTGTGTGAAATAACACAATATCTATATGCATTGATAATAAGGTACTATTAAGCAAATATAATATATTAAAGTACATAGTGATTTATCAAATACATTCATTAGTTATATAGTGTGAGGAGATCCTGTTAGTGGTTATTTTAGATTTTAGTTGGAAACTTCTACTTTACAGTGTGGTGAGGATTCTAGAGTGTGGTTACTATACCTACTTTTAAAAAAAGATTAAATAAATGAACTGCCTTTTTGTTTGCATGTGATGTAGGTGTTTGAGGTGATGTTATATCAACATTTGATTAAACCATAATAGCCACGCATGGTTAACACCCCTCGTCTCATTGTCATATGTTGATATGGGTATACAAGTGTTGAGAGTTTTGGATAACCCCTTAATAAGTGTATCAGTATCTAAGTTAGATATGTAGAATCAAATCTAAATAAATATTTTGGTTTTGAAAATGTGATATTTCAGCAGACTGCAGCTTTATTGTTACTAATCCTCCAACTCCTTCAGCATGGAGGGGTCGTGTTCCTCTACCACCCATGCGCAGACCCGAGTCAGATTGAGCTGCTGAAGGAGATTGGGAAGAGCTGTCTGCGTCGACACATCATCACGCCTTATCGCAATATGCGGCCAAACCAGGTAGGTGCTGCTGACCAGTTGTGGGAGTATAGTACCGTATTCTCATGGGTTAATGCCCATATGTGGGTTAACGCCAACCCCCTCCCCCACTTGGCCAATATTTCATAAATGCCCACCCCTTAAATGCCTTAATTTCGGTATATAACATTTTACCTATTTACATTTTGGTTTTCTGTTGTCTTCCTTTTATTCATGTATTATTACAGAGATTTTTTCTGCGAAATACCTTGTATGTATACGTGCATTGATTTAAACAAGTGATTCTCTTCACTCTTCAAAGAAATTCTACAATCAGTCATATAAGTATAAATATAATAACTATTCAGAAAATCGTCTTTCAACTCTACCAGTTTGCAAATCTTTTTACTCTGAAGATAAGATTTGATACAGTAAATACATTTGTAGAAGTAGGTAGGCATAGAAATATGTATTGTGTGCGTAATGACATCAACATGTATAACCCTTAAAGGAGCACAACAAAACAATCTTTTCAAGAAAACAATCTTATACCATTCTAAGTGGGTTCTCTAACTCTTTTAGCTATGGGAAATTATGTATGTTGTCAACATAGTTAATTGGCAAACGAGGATAGTCGACCCTCAGTACATGACCCACATGACTCACTTCGGCTCTGGCTCTCGTCCAAGCAACAACAATTCTTTTTTTTTCTCAAAATTAAAGTGTTAATTTCCTTTATATATTTGAATTGAAAACATACCAAATCAATTTTGATGTCACATTGCAAACGCTGGACATCAAAGGATTCAGCTTTAACAGGTTCTGTCAAATTGCCACATGTTGAAGCCAACATGGATAATTCGGGGCGCGAAAGCATCTACCAAGACACCCCGACGCTCTCCCCTGGCGCCGCCTTATGGGTAGGGACCGAACCCAGCACCCCCACGCCATCTAGCCGAAACTCCAGCCGCCACCACGTGGAACCGGGCCGACCTACTCACTTCTGAGCAGCATCCGAACCCGCGTGGTGCGTGGAGCTGTCTCACCTTTTCTAACTACGTAAGCAAACAACATCATGCCTGCTACTCGCATGAGGAAGGCGCGTGTAAGCTCTGCAACTGAAGCAGCTAATCTGCCGACAACCAGAGCGAGAGGACGACCCAAGTCGGTTATAATGCCGACGGATAGTCCAGACCACAGTGGGAACCACACTGCTCGTTCAAGCCGAACCATGGAACGGCGCGACAGCGTGGGAGGCAAGAGGCGCCGGAGCCGCACCCGTACCCATACCAGAAGTCTGAGTCACCCCGGTGCCGAAAATCGTGATGTGCTCGCAGCAATGGCCGCAATGCAAGCCCAGATGACGAAGCTAACCGATGGCCTGAACGATCGCATTGACTCTATCGAGAACACCGCCAAGCGGAGGAGGACTAACTCACCGACGCCAGCCACCGACCGGATCGCGCCACGTGCGATGCCAACGGCCCAAGCACGTGCCACATCGGCTGCCGTGGCCGCCGCCGCTGCTCAGGCGGCCATGGTGCCACCGCACCCACTCGGCATACCCCACTACTACGCCGAGCTGACCGACGCCACACAAACTGTGAGTTTGTTCGTTTCCTAAAAGATCTGGTACCGACCCATGCGGCGGCGGAGCTCCCATCCACCAGGACTCCATTCTATGAGTTAGTCAAACCACCCGAGGTGAAAGACACCGAGAGAACTGAGGCCGTCAACGAGCTGCTCGTCGCAGCAGGTTCGGTCCTGGGAAAAAAGCGAGGTAATAATGTACTAGGCCCACATCGCTGTCATTAGAGGTAACAGAAACGTACGAATAAACATGGAGGAAGCCGCTATGGCAGAGTATTTTGCTGCACTGTGCAGGATGACCAAAGACCGCGCCCTGTGCGCCTCCTGGCCAGCTCCCCTATTTGAGCACTTGCATCAGCTATCCACAATGGCCACGTCCTGGGACTGGCCGACGTGCTGAAACTGGTCTGAGACTGTATTCTCAATGATTGCTCATGGCCGCCTCCCATATGGGTGGGTGGACCAGTACGCCATTAAGGAAGTCCAGCGTGACGCCTGCGTTGCAGGCGCATGCTTAGCTAGGCGAAAAAACACATGCAATGGCCAGGCTGGCGGTGCCTCGCAATTGCCCGAGACGCCCGCGAGCAACACGCAGCGTAACAAAGAGTGATTACACTCGTCCCCAATATAGTAAGGAGACTGATGGCACGCCCTGTAAGCAATGGAACTGGGGAAATGATTGTGGCTTCACAACGTCACACGGGCTCAGCCCCGATCGGAAGTGCCACCTCTGTGCTTGGTGTGCATCCAAATATGCTAAGGCCAAACCCCACCAGGAGAAGGTGTGACAGAATGAAAAGCGTTTCCTAGACCGAAAAAATCAGGGGAATGATGGGAATGACCAGGATTTTCGGTAGATGGCCGCGAAGCCACACCAGTAGCGGCCCTCCAGCCGGTGATACCGATTAGCACATCCGGTGCAGCCTGGGCTGACCTAATTCTTGAGCCCATCACTGCTCCTCAAAGACTACACGACTGCGACGTCGAACCGGGGGATGACGACGTAGTTGGTACGGAAAGCGAGGTTGGTGCAGGTGAATATTTTGATACTGACACTGATTCTGTTCCCCATTTCTGAAAGCGACATCGAGGCGGCGGCGGCGATTTGTTTACTTTATGTTCGTCGATTCAAAAATATTAATATTAATATCGCCGCCATTGCGGCGGCAGCATTAATATTGCTTCGAATTTGGGGTTAATTTCATGAAATTTCACTTATTGCGTATGTAATTCTGTTAAATATGACAGCATTGAATCGATTTGGGCCTAATGAACTCGCTATACCTCCTATTTGTCAGGGGTAGGGTAACACCGGTTAAGCTTTTGGTGTTAGGCCTATCACCGCCTCGTGCATACCATTTTTCGCCCCTACCCGGGAAATTCCCTCCTACCACCGTTTTGGCTCGCTACCACCGAATCCTGCATACGGGCCCTGATCGCGGCCGGCCTCGCACCCGGCACATGGCGCAACAAAAACCTGCAGGGGAGGACGTACATCCGGTACATGAGTCACCATTGGGCACTGCCACTCGCCCCAATGCAGTACGACATACTATCATACGTATTGCATCTATCCGAGACCCTGGCCACGACCGGCGCTGCCCTGAATTACCTCAGCGGCACTCGTACACTCCTGAGAACATTCGGGGCAGACACGGCGGCATTCGACTCGACTCTTACCCCGTGACTCTGGCCAAGAGGGGAGTTCAGCGCGCAACGACGCACAACACATGCCGGGCACCGCTGCTAACACCAACTGACATCAAGAACATTGTCCACTATCTACGGTCCGCAGGTCCCAACGCCAAGGTCCTGACAGCTAGCCTCCTGATTGGGTATTTCACCTTACTGAGGCAGTCGAATCTCGTGGAATCCGACCCCGCCACAACCCAGAGCCATGCACTCCGCGCATGTGATGTCACCATCACCACGGGTGGCCTTAGCGTCTGGGTCATTTCCACCAAGACCCGTTGGAGGTCGGGCCCATTAACATCGCCGTGCCTGCAATCCCAGGATCACCCTGTTGCCCTGTCCAGGCGTGGCTCTCTTATGCCAGCCAGGGTAACCTGTACCAGAAGGGCCCTGCCTTCATGACAACTTCGGGCACACCCCTCCGAGCAGCCTCACTGACTGCTCTCATCAGACTTGCCCTGCAGGCGGCCGCCCACCCCTCGTCGGACACTTTCACGCTCCACAGCCTGCGGAGGGGTGGGGCCCTGGCAGGCTCAACCCTAAACGAAATACAAGCACTTGGGACTTGGTCCTCCGACGTGGTCTACACCTATCTCCCCCGGGACGTTGTGGTGTCGGCTCCCAGGACGCTCTCCTTTACTTTTGGTTGAGAGTCCTGGTAGCTGACATGTTAATGATAGACTGAACAAGACAATATAACTATGAGATACTTCGAGCCATTCAGACAATAAAACTCTTAATTACCACTTTAGATACATTGCTTTCGCGTTATTGAATTGCCACATGTTGAAGCCAACATGGATAATTTGGGGTGCGAAAGCATCTACCAAGCTCTCCCCTGGCACCGCCTTACTGGTAGGGACCGAACCCTGCACCCCCACGCCATCTAGCCGAAACTCCAGCCCGCTCACTTCTCCGCAGAATCCAAACCCACGTGGTGCGTGGAGCTGTCTCACCTTTTCTCAGCCGTCCCACCCTCCCATCTGGAATACCGAAAGGCGGTAGGGTTGAGCGTCCTGGGAGCCGACATGTTAATGATAGACTGAACAAGACAATATAACTATGAGATACTTCGAGTCATTCAGACAATAAAACTCTTAATTACCATTTTACACACTTTGCTTTCGCGTTATTGAATTAATGTTGTATTCTTTCTATAGGCCTACTACATCAATAAATAATAAGTTGCATCAGTATCTTAAGTTGGATATGTAGGATCAAATCTAGGTAAGTACATGTATTTTGATTTTGGAAACTTCATGCTTTCCTTGAGCTAAGCAGCGTTAACGAATTAAGCAAGACGATGTAATTTTAATCTGTTGTCTCCTTAATCCTACCCATATTTCCATATTCCCACAGAATTTCGCTGTCTTAACATATGGTTGCTGGCTGCTTATGGACTTCGTGGATCCACAAACTGTCATTGAATACGTCAAGGTAAAAAGGCACCTTTATAGACACTCCAAGGCAATTTGTCACTTGCTATGTTACAGTTAAGCCAGCAGTATTCGTCATTTAAAAAAAAAGGAAAATATGTGCCAAAATTAGTTCTTTATTTAGTATCCACTTCAAATAACGTCCATTTTGGTCTGTGCTTAAAGTTGCATAGTCCGATGGTTTTGAGTTTCAACCATTTTGCTGAGATAAATATATTAAAGGCAGTGGCTACGCGTACGCGCCCGTATTCGTAGACTCGAAGTCTAGGTGTACGCGCGCATGCGCCATCATTCCTCACGTATCTTTAGCAGTGTCTACGCGTACGTGACTGTATTCGTAGACTCGAAGTCTAGGCGTATGTGCGCATGCACCGTCATTCCACACATATCTTTAGCAGTGTCTATGCGTACATGACCGTATTCGTATAAGATGCAACTCTCCATAATTAAGCATTTTGAGCTAAGAAACATACAATTTCAGTCACTTTACAGGCTGATGTGTACGTCACCATTGATTAGCCATAAGTAATTCTTGTTCTAAACATATTCATTATATTATTGTATTGCATCCTGCCTGTCCATGTTTATGCCTCACGAGACAGATGCGTGCGCATCGCACGCATGTATGCGTAAACCTTGAGGCTACGAATACGGGTGCGTTAGCATAGACACTACGTATATTAAATTAACTGTTATAATCTGCCTTACTTTAGTTTGTGCTAACTTTTATTTTAAATGTCCCTCTCATCTATACACACTCTCTGGTGTAACCACGGCCTGGTTCTGCCAGAACCCTCTAGGTGGCGCCAACGTCTAGGTCCGATTTCCGCGTGGTTCTTTTTGCCGGATACCACTTTCATCCCTGGTTCCTAATCATGTGCTTTCTACTTTCAGAACTATGCGCTGAAGGGCCCTGAACACACAGCACGTGAGGGGCAGTACGACCTTGGACTGATTCATATGGCCGCCATAGTCTCTGACTTTGACGATTCTGGAGTCCTGTGCCCACGGCCACCTTCCTCCTTCGGCGCAGGGGTTCAGGTCCGTGCACGCGCCGTTTGAAGCCGCATATTCCAATGAAAGTATCACATTTTCAAAACCAAAACACTCACATGAGTTTAGACCAAGTGGTTGAAGCACCAACAGTAGAAGCATTTGAGAGAAGGCTGGATAGACATTGGAGAGGACAGCCACAATTATATGACTTCAGGGCTCCGTCAACCTCCATGTGTGTGTGTGGGGGGGGGGTGGGGGGGAGTTACTTTTTTACCATAGCGAGCTGGCATTAGAGGCCCAATAGGATCTGTAAGTTAATCTGTAAGTTAAAGTTGCATAGACTGATAGTTTTGAGTTTTTGTCTTTTTCTGAGAAAAATATATTAGTTTAATTATTATAAACTACTTTACTTTAGTTTCGTGTAATTTTGTATATATTTTAAATGGATAACTTTGGAGATATTGATTCGAAAACATACTACGTTAATTAGGCAAGCACATCAAGACTCTGACACCATTCAGTAGTAACACGTTTTTATTAAATTGACGTATTACGCCCTTCTATGCATCAACAAATGCTTAATAAGTGCACTAGTATCGGAAGTTGGATATATGGAATCAAATCTAAATAAGTGTTTTGGTTTTGAAAATTTGATGTTTTCATCAGACTGCAACTTTAACCACAAACATGTAGTAAGGTAACTAACTGTATGGCTTCCCCAAGGGTTCATCTTCCAGCCGAGCAACCAATGTGACATTAAATTATGGTTCATACTTAAATACATTGTTACAACAAACCCTCAATTGAAATGTTTACCTAGAATCTGGAATGTCCCTGTATGTATACTTAGATGTAAGCATTTCACATGCATATAGTCTGGCAGCCAGACTGTTGGAAGAACTGTTGGCGCAGGGCCAAAAAATCAACGCAACTTAGTAAAAATGTGCTTGAGTGTCAGCGGGGACTGACACCCAATACATTCCGGGGGAGGTTCCCCCTTGAGCAGAAAAACATGTGTACACCACGAGTGGCCAATACGGCAGTGGCTAAGGACCACTTGGTCCCGCCGACCTCCTGCATGAGTCTGTGGTGGTTTTCCCACAGATAGTTCAATTTCTTTAAGTTTATTAATGTTTTCATCCCACTCATGTTGCCATTTGGATTTTATGTGGGTGTCTATTAGTGGTTTCAGATCAGAGTGAGGGATCAGACACGGTTCAAGATCACAGTTCAGGGCCTTCTTCGCAGCCCGATCAGCTCGTTCGTTTCCTTGTATGCCGGCATGGCCAGGCACCCAGCACAGGTGTATGTCATACCCATCCGTTGTCAGTTGGTTCATTTTATAAATGACCGTTGCTAGAATAGGGTGATTCGTTTTCAGTCCTACAACAGCCAGGAGGCAAGAGAACGAATCACTGTATATAACATAGTTAGTGTGGTTGGATACCTCTATACATTCCAACACGAGAAGGAGTGCTCGGGCTTCTGCAGTGAAAATCAAGCTCTGATCGGGCAAGCGTACGCCAAATTTTTCCCGTCTCAAAAGTTCTTCGGTCAATAGTCTCAATGCTCTGACTTTTTGGGGGTACTTCTTGCCTGACAGCATCTTTGCAACACCTCCAAAAGCTGCACTCAATATGTCATCCAGGCCATTCTCAACCATCAGTGTGCCGACTGAACCAACATAGCTCATTAGTAAGTGCATGCCTCCTAGCCGTAAGTATACATTGTTGAGGACATCAGGATTACCCCACTTAACTTGAAGCACTACTCGATAAAGTTGTTGATCTCATGTGAATAGCACATATTCTTGGCCAATCTTTTGACATTGTGCTTTCACCATAGATGTGAAAAGACTAATATATACATATGGCCACAGGACAAGTGATGTCAAAGTGACATATGTATTTTATTTGCCATGGAATGCAAATGTGTTTTATTTGCAATGCAGTGAAACATGCCAAATACACTGAACTTGAAATTAAATGTATTTATGCATGTATACATTGGTTCATAACCAAATTCACTTCTTACTTTCAGAAAAATATGGAATCGAAATCTGAGGATCTAGATGTATTGGAAAAGCTTCTGGAAAAACAGGTCCAGATGTAAAAACCGGAAGTTTCTTCCCTCCCGACGTAACGCACCGGAAGTAAAACAACCACGTTTGTACCATCTAACGATGATTCTGCTTAAGGATGATAAAACAACAAATAATTTCCTAATGTATAACCCATTATCCTACTGGTGCCATATCTTGTGTCTTATATAGACGACTATTATTACAACGATGGATTTAGGCAAATTTGCTATAAGATCTCGATTTGATTTTTTAGGAATATGTCTTTTGGCTAAAAAAAGGAATCTCATACTGATACATTACCTGCTATATGGTGTGCCTTGTTGGGTGATATCACAATGTAGAATATTTATTACAAACTAATGTGTGGTATGCCTTGTTGGGTGGTATCACAATATAGAATATTTATTACAAGCTAATTCATTCCTGGTTGTCGTTTACAGCTTCTTTTTGGACTGTCTTGTCTAGTGGTTACGGTGTTGAACTTGTAATCTGAAGTTTGTTTTGTGGGTTCAAACCACATATGGTTTATTCCTTTTTTACATTCAACAACAAAAACGCCTTTTCCTTCTATATTTGTTTCTGATTGAATTGTGCAATGTAATTGTGCTAACATATATTTTACATTAAAGGAAATATATTTCCTCTATGAACTACTCTAAAAGACAACTTTTTAAAAACCTCAGTTTTACTCTCCACTCACCTAGCTATTTTCAAATCACATGACCAATCTGGGCCACTCTACACCACCAAGAGGCAAAGTTCAGTACTAACCATGCACCACCCTGTGGCACAAATTAGAACTATTCCAAGTTTGTTTGTTTTCCCGGAGAGGTATAACGGATGACTAGGTTAAAATTGCAAAGATTTTAATATTTTTCGCCCACAAGCTGACTGGTGTATATCTTTTTAACTTTGTGCTTGATTTGATTCTTCTTAATTAATTCAAATTATGACTTGCCGATTTGAATAAGCAGTTGATAGGTAGAACCATGTGGGACCATGTGAAAGTTTAATCTCACATATGTGATATTCTAGAAATAACTTGGTTGGTGTGTGTGGAGGGGGGAGGGGATATTATTCAGGCCACAACCCACGTAGTGCTTTTCCTCCGACCCATCACCCATGTTTTATGTTTTTACTGATATTCTCCACCCATTAGTGGTTATTTCTTATCATACCCATTGCGGACTTTTCAGGGTTCATACAGGTAATAAAAAAACCTAAAGAATACTAACTTTTTAAAATGCAAAAATTAAGTACTGAAAAGTCCTACAATTATAAAAAAAAACGTATTATAAGTCATTTAAAATTATGGATGTCAATATATGGGAAGGGAAATGCTTTCAAAATGTTTGTCTTGTTTATAAAATCGATCTTTATTTTGTATAAAAAGAACAACAACAAAAAACAATAATAATACCAAGAAGTATATATATTTTTTAAATGTAGGTATAATGCAGAGAATTATGCGGATATTATGTGAACGGAGCTATTGCTATGGCGTGTTTTAAAATGATCTGTTGGAGCAGCCTGGTGGGCAGGTGGACTGCAATAAGGTCTGTGTAGTCTGTGTGGGGCTGTAAGCCTGACCACCACTTAAGCCCCTGTCACACATCACCGGATTGAGCAACGGACAGAATTGTCTAGTCCGGTGGTGATAAGTATCAAAATGTATTAAAATGTGTCAAAATGTTGCTTGATTGAGGCAATGGCCTCTGGATGAACGGACATGAAACGAACATGAACGGGTAGCCAACGGACGAAACAAACTCAAACCGGACAAGAACGGTAGACGTCAGTCCAGTGGCATCCGTTCCTAGTTTTGTGCATGTTAAAAAATTGTACGGACACAAAACGGACATTGTTTGTTTTCTGTCCGTTTCCCCCAATCCGGTGAGGTGTGACAGCCGCTTTAGCCTGGAATTATAACTTTCACCACGTACCACCCACACATTTCTTGTGTTGACCCGCCCTCCCCCCCGCCACACACAACACAACGTATACACACATATATAATATATATATATATATATATATATATATATATATATATATGGTTTTATCTGAAATAGCCATATCTGTGTGATGATATAATTATGTGCCAGACCTATTAGGATTCAAATTATTTGAGCAACTGGATTATATTCGACCCTATGGATTATATGTGCTGAATGGTAGGGGGAATGGGCCTCGGATTATGCTTAGAGAATGCTGTATGCAATCTGACTTCTGTAAATTCCTTCGATTCACTTACAATGCTTAAGAATTACTGGTGAAAGACTTTTCCGTGATTTCGCGGAAAACGCACCCCACCTAGCAGTAGGGTCTACAAAACTGGCATAACGCCAGCCAAATGCCAGTCCTCACTGAGTGATTGAGACAAAATAATAAAGATCGCAATTCTTCTTGGATTTTTATCCTGGTGTTAAGGCCCTGTCACACTATGCCGTATTGCGTCGGCGTATACCGACATGACTTATGCCAAACGTACCCATAACTTGTCTCAGTGTACACCAGCGTTCTGCCGCAAAATCACATATGTCGGCATATGCTGACAAAATAGACCACATAGCCATTTCAGCCATGCAGTGCATTGTGAGATGCGTGGAAGATAAACAAACCCCCGCAAAGCACATGGCCAATGCTAAGACACCAGCAGACTGTGTACAGCTATGAAATGTGCTGGTTTCAGCTCATCTCAGCCCTTGTTTGAAACATAGAATACCAACTAAAAAAATATATATAATAAATCAATATGTTAATCTTTTATCTAGCATTTAGGTCAATCTAATTACTCATTTTATTCATGTTTTTATTTATATCCTATGGTTAATACCATTTGTTGGGCTAAGAAATGTGTATGGTTAATTAGACATTGGTTATATATTTCTTGGAAACAAGTTTTTGTTGACACATTTGACATTTTAATATTTAGAACAAGAATTACTTATTTCTAATCAATGGATCAAATGGTGATATAAACATCAGCCTAGTGACTGGAATTGTATGTTTCTTAGCTCAAAATGCTTCTTTATGGAGAGTTGTGTCTTAAACATATTCATTATATTTTTATATTCCATCCATCCATCCATCCATGTTGGTGCCAAATTGTTATGCATTTTTTATTAATTTTGAATAAGATCGAAGTTTTGCTCTACGCGTACCGGCAAAATCAATGGCCATATGCCCTTTCTTTGCTGCCAACGCCGTTTTCAGCGCATGCACACTCGGAATGGTGATCTCATCTATATGGCATAGTGTTACAGGGCCTTTAAGCTAATAGACGGAGAAAATACATCGAATTTCTTAAATAGTTGAAGGGGGGGGGGGGGGAAATGAATAAATAACACGAATCTCATATTACTAAGAATCGCGATCTTTCGTCCCTGATATATACGATAGGGTGGGTAGTACGCGTGTTCCTAGTTCTGCCGGTCCCTAAAGAAGGCCTGAAGCTGCGACCCAGCACTCTGGGTCGCAGCTTCAGCTGACACATCGAGGCCGTATTCGATGATGATGGTCCAGACCATTCGGATCATCCGAGTCATCCGAATTTCATTTAGAACACCCCGAGGTGAACCTAAAAATACATGGGCCATGTGAAAAATGACCCTACTCCAATGCCCCAGGTCTTTGCTGGGGTATCAGGAGTATTAGTGATGGTACCTGTAGTGAGAGCCTGTACTGCAAAGCTACACTTTTGTTTTGTATATGTAAAAGACCATCCAGATTAAAATGGACATATAACTAAATTAGGCAATCATAACATACTTTAAATCCTATCTTGCTGTTGTTATATTGGTTTTAAAAAAAAAAGAATTTGGATTAAGCCACCATTATTTTCCCCCCCGGGCGCATTTGTTTATCCAACCCGAGGTTGTAGGGTCTGCGCATGGTTAATCGATAACGGCTCGGGTGATTGGTGCCCCTCTCACCCATAGCCTTCACAGTAGGCCCACCATTTTGCACCTATAACCACATGCTTCCTGATAACCAAACTCTGTATGGTTATTGCCATCCATTTGTTTCTAATGTAGATTCCAGTAAAATTGTCTCGGCAAATATTTTACATTAGATAAAACACCACTTTGTGTATGTGTTCCACCCCCCTTTGCCATCTTCCAGTATATATGCTGAAGCTGCGACCTGGATACTCGTTCGCAGCTTCAGGCCTTCCTAAGGGACCAGTGGAGAACACGTGAATTATGCCTATATGTATTCATCTTCCAGCATGTATAATTATGATCCCTAACCTCAGGAGTATTTGCAGTATTTGTCTATTACAGTTCCTGCTATTTACATATAGGTTTGTAATTTGACCTCCCCTGCCACATTTCGCTGTGTATATTATGGGATGATTATTGATAAGCGGTTTCGTACTTGTTACAAATCTACGAAGTACTTAAATAGAAAATTGTTATATATAATAGACGAAAGAAAAAAAATGGGACTGGGAAGTCTTTAGAATTTGTGATAAAATGCCAAAATCTGATGTCCTAAAACATAGTTGCATTCAATTTAAACATCTTGCCATTTTCTTTTCTTAGTTTGCAAGAGAAATATTTTTTTAAGAGAACCGTGCGGTTCTAGTCACATTGATAATCCTCTGATGATACCATCGTTGCGAACACGTGGTTTTTTTTCGTGTGTGGTTTTTGTATAAATTTGTGGCTCTCAAATTCCCAACATTTCTTTGTGAGTGTAACCAAACTTGCTTCGTTTGTACTTTGGGAAGTAAAAGCTAGGCTATCTTGAATTTGATAAGGGGTCATTCAAAGTTTTCAACGTTATACAAAAAGTACTTTTCCAGACCCCACTTCCTCCACTACAAAGTAGTACACATCAACATTTTGTGACATAACATGATAGTTATTAATGTTCAGATGGTAGGGGTTGAGGCGCCCTTGGGCCATATGCATGACGCGGTGTTAGCGAGCCAAAACGGGTTTTGGCCGGGATTTCCAGTTTAGCGGTGAAAAGCAGTATGCAAGGAGTGGTGTTACGGAAACACTGCGAGTTTAACGTGGCGTACACTGACACCACTCCGTAGCAAGTTTACGGGTGGTGTTAGGTACCGATTAGGCCCAAATCTATTCAATGCTATCATATTTAACAGAATTGCATACTCAAAAAGTGAAATTTGATCAAATTAACCCTAAAATCGAAGCGATGTTAATGCCGCCGCTACATCGGCTGCAATATTCATATTGTCGAATGACAAAACAAATGGCCGCCGATGCGGCGGCGGCGGCGTTAATATCGTTTCGATTTTGGGTTTACTTTGACCAATTTTATTTAGGGGAGGACAGAGGGGGTAATTACGGGAGCTGATTGAGGGCAGACCTCCAGCTCTCCAGGCTGCACCCCCACCTCCAGTAACCCAACTGCCCAAGACCATATAAAAAAGGAGGTTACGGGAGTAGATGCAGATAATAGAAACATAAAAAGAGAACCGGAGAATTACATACATGAATAATGTTTGAATAAGTAGTTTTTACCTCACATCAACATTTTGGTTATTAATCTTATTAAACTATAAAATTCGAATAAGACTAACACCCCTCTCCTAACATACCATTGTGTGTGACTGATTTTGCTGAACACTTTGGATTACCCCTAAAATTCAGATGGAGTGTTGTAATCCTGTGACTTTCTAACTGAACAAAATAATCATTTGGTGTTCTCAGATCCGTGTGGTCATTGATTAAATCGATTTATTTGTGATGTTTTCTTTTCTTTTTAATTTGATGCGACTCATTGTGAAGTTAGGGCCGGGAAGGGGCCGGTGGTAGAGGAAATGGGTAATATCGTTGCTATTCTCTGGTTGATACTAATCCTGCCAACAACAATATCCTTGAGAAAACCCACACCTCTGGTCATGATCCTGGTTATATTAAAGCTGTATAGTCTGATGAAGGCATCACAGTTTCAAAACAAAAACAATTATCAAGGTTTGATTCTACATATCTAACTTAGATACTGATGCACGTATTAAACATTTGTCGCCACATAGAAGGGCATACTGAAGCAATTTAATAGAATATGTTACTGCAGAAGCCTGTGGTGTCAGTGTTTTGGCATGCTTGCCAAAATTTAATTTTGCATTTCAAATATCTCAAAGGTTAGCCATTAAAAATAAAAGTTACTTCAAACTAAAGTATGGTAGATTATAGTGATCAACCTGATATATTTATCTAAAATATTACAGAAACTCAAAACCATCGGACTATACATCTTTAAATTGAAGTGTAGTAGAGAAGAATCTGCCAATCGTCTGTGATAGAAATGCGAATAATTTGAAAAGTTGATGCTGGAAGAAATCCCCTTTTCGATGAAGTCTAAGCAGTAGGCCCCTACTTGAAACTGAAGATATTGTAGTGAGTTTCACTCTCATCTCTAGGTGAAATGCCACATACGCAGGTAGGCATGGGTAGGTAATTGCATCATTGCGCCTAGATAGGCTATGGTTAGAATGCCTCGCCCCGGAATGACAGAAGTGTTGGTTCGAGTCCTGCTCTAGTCACTATGTTCTTGCTTGTTGAGATATTGTGACACTATTTTCATGCGGGCCAATTTTAACGTAGCAATCCGCTACACAGATTCACTCTACATTCTTACAATCTCCAATCCTGTAAACCTCTACAATCCCCTGTTTTTATTAGAAATACATTGTGCAAGTACATACTGTATCTTGTCAGGTGGGTCATCGCTATTATAGCCATCACTCTTTGTATAAGCAAAGACAATGGACAATGCATGACAAGATGCACCACTCAGCGCTTTCATATAGGAATTTCTTAGTTAATTATGTAATGGCGTCATCCCATGGCAAATAAGGTGTGCATTAAATGGGAATTAAAATGTTATATTCACACAGTGTACATCTCCCGCTCATCTCGCATACTAGTTGCGTGTCTTCACTGATTCAGTGGAAATTTCTTTTCAATACACCATAAATAAGCTTCCAACTGGCTGGGGCACGACGGGCGTAGGTTATTTATACTCTCCCCTAGCTCTTGGCTTCAGTTGTTCGGGAGATGACGTAAGAATTATATAATTGAATAATAAGTTACTATAATTGGCATACATTGTCTTTGATGGTAAAGCAGTTAGGGTGGGCTCGGGAACCTGTGCCCTTGTTCCAATGGATGGTACAGCAGTCAAGCTGGGCATCGGGACCTGTCCAATTGCCTCGTTTGCCCTTGGGTGGCAACACTGCATCTGTATGACATGGTGTTGCGGTTTCGGCTGCCTTTCAGTTTCCGCCGTACGCATCGCTTCTGCGCATGCGTCAAAATCTAACAGCATTGTCTGCGCATGTGTCAAAATCCACCCAGATTCAAACTGTCGGCTAAGACAGTTGACTAAGACATATTTGGATATTCACTACAACCGTGGCCTAAGACATATTTGGATATTCACTACAAGTACAATCAACAACCCAAAATCGAAGCGATATTAACACCGCCGCTACATCACCGCCGGCGATATTCATATTGTCGAATGTAAACATTGTTGTACTCCTTTGCTTTGTTGTCGACGCCGTTTTTATATGAATAACACCACCAATTCGACAATATACCAGGGGCCCCCAGCCAAAAAAAGATAAGCCCCCCCCCCCTTCAGAGATGACAAAATGAATTATTAAAATAATCCCCCCCCCCCCCATGACATTGTGTAAAAAAAATAAAGCATATTGCTTCTGAATGCAACAGAGTACAGCGGAAACTGAAAGGCAGTGGAAACTGCGACATGCTGCAGTTTGAAGGCGTCGGTCGAATTTGGCGCATGTGCAGGGAATCCACGCATGCGCAGAAGCAACAGAGTACGGCGGAAACTGAAAGGCAGCTGAAACTGCGACAACGGGAAAGCACTGAGTGGCGCGTCTTGTACGCCGTACATTGTCTTTAGTTCTGGTGAAAACATGTTTAACTGACTGACCCTCTTCTATATGATGCCAAAGAAAATGCTTAATTACAGATCATCTCAGTATTATGATGAAGGTTATTTTCAAATATTTACCATCTAATAATCGTACATAAAATGAAAGAGACGCACTTTGCATATTTTTATTGGGACGCATTAAAGTATTGTATCTAGAGCTGAACAATTAAATGGATATAGTACACCTTGATGTGTTTTTTGTGTTGTTTTGGGGGGTTTTCTTTTACATACATAGTTGTTTCATTTACATTTCATCGGATTGATTACGTAATCACATCGCACAATGCAAGATCACCTAAACTTACGTGAGTTCGAATCCTACACAAAGCATTTCTTGTTGCTTTGAAAGGAGCACTTAAGTCAACACCTGTTACTGTTGAAACCTTTGGTATCAGAATTTTGACTTGGCTTTTAATATGGCATGTTTTCACTTCAAATATCTCCAAATTTTGCCATCTATAAAAAAAATTATTTTCATGGATTTTAACAATCAATTTAATACATTTTATCTAAACAGAATTGTTAAAGAAACTCAGAAGCGTCGGACTGTAACTTTAAACACTATTTGGGGCAACATTGTAGAAATTCAAATCAAAGCTTACTTTCCTGCCGAAAAAACAGCTTCAGATGTTGGGGTGTATAGGCATACACCTATACACCCCAAGAAGTGTAAGTACTGTAGTTACTCCCACACCCCTACACAGAGAATAGAGGGGTCTGGGAGTAACTACCCAGATAGCACATCTGTGCTCTACATCAGCAGAAGAGAGGCTGTGATGGGCACCATCGACCAATATTGATACATGTATTGTGGATGTCAGCATAATATCGCCTTTGATCTGAAACTTTAGTGTCCAACATCAGGATTGTGTCGGTCCAATGCCATGCAAGACCAAGGTAATGGGGCTTGCCGGCGCCCAAGATGACGTTAGGTGGTGCTTGTGTACTGAAGATCGCCCTTACTCTGCGGCACCTGGCATCTGGCAAAAACTACTTGTCCATGAAGTTTGGGTGGAGGGTCCCCCACAACACAGTCGCTCATCGTGCATGAAGTCTGTCAGGCCCTCATCGATGAGTACCTGGGCGAGCTCATGACGTGTCCGACGACTCCACAAGGATTGACAATGCATTGAGTTTGCCGATACGTGCAGTTCAGAACGTAAATTTTATTCAAAATTAATAGAAATTCAGAACCCTAACTGTATAAATTTAATATAATCTGTTTGTTGAATATGTTTTCTATGTCTTCCAAATGGTTTGTTTCTAAGTGGTGTGTTTTTAGAGATATTTCACTTTTTCTTTATGAAGATTGCTCACAGCCATTGATAATACATTGACTCATTGAGTTTGCCGATACGCGCAGTTCAAAACATCGATTTTTATTCTAAATTAATAGAAATACAGAACCCTAACCGTATAAATTTAATATAATCTTTTCGTTGAATATGTTTCTGTATGTGTTCCAAGCAGTTTGTTTCTAGGTGGCCAGGTTTTAGAGATATTTCACCTTTTCTCTATGAAGATTGCTCACAGGCATTGACAATTCATTGAGTTTGCCGATAGCCACAGTGAAACGCGTCGATTTTATTCAAAATTAATAGAAATACAGAACCCTAACCGTATAAATTTAATATAAGCTTTTAATAGCGAAATAGTGAATGGTAGACAGGAAGTTTGTTTGTTTGTTTCTTGTTGTTTTACGTCCTAGCAACATCCAAGGTCATATCAGGATGGGTACCGACTTGTGACAGTGCGCACTCATGGTGACTTTATAGTGCTGTCCCACTGGGAAACCAGGCTGCCAGCACCATAACCTCATATCCCACTCAGTCACATTATCCTGACACTGAGCCAACCAGTCCCTGCCCTATCCTGTTAATGCCAAGTGCCTAGCTAGGAAGCGATAAGTATTAATTTTTAAGTCATTGGTTTGACTCGACCAGGGTTGGAACCCACGACCCCACGATCTACCAGCATGGGAGACGGGCACTCTAACTCATTCGGCCATCCCGTAGACAGGAAGTGTGAACACTTATTTGTCTTTTTCATTGAATATGTTTTCTCAATGCGTTCCAAGCAGTTTGTTTCTAGGTGATGTGGTTTTAGAGATATTTCACCTTTTCTCTCTGAAGATTGCTCATAGCCATTGAGTTTGCAGTGTGACTGTGTCATCCTGCAGCCGAGCAGTGTGGGCACTGACCTTATGGCCCTGTCACACTACGATGTAATGCGCCAGCGTAGGGACAACATGAAAATAAATTTAACACGTAGAAAATCTCGGCGTAATATGCAAATACGGGCCCAAGTTGGACGTCAGTGCGGTGTTGGTGACCGACGAGTGAGGACAAAGGAATTATTAATTGTGTCAACCTGAGGCTAGCGAAACCCCAGCGTGCGCGACGTTAGCCTAGCATGAAAGTAGCGGCGGATTAGCGTCGAGCAGGCGTGATCACGCCCGTCTTAGCATGGCCACGTCCGGCTCAACTGTTTTCCCCGACGTGAGTCGACGTCCCCCCACCAAGAGGCTAGCGTCGCAGGCGTGATCACACCCATCTTAGGGTGGCCACATCCGACTCAACTGTTTTCCCTGACGTGAGTCGATGTCACCCCCACAGCCGTGCTGGCATGAGTCCAACGTGGCCAGCGTGGGCTTGACGTGCTTGGCGTGACCGTAACGTTAGTCGACGTGATGAAAAGCAACCGCCCCACCCGTCCCATGCGTATATATATATGGGCGCTGTCTTGCTCTCTCCTCACAACTGCTCCAGCATGCCACCGAAGAACAACCCCAGCTCCAGCACCAGTTCAACTTTGACTCCCAACCCCCACTATGGGAGGGGAAGAGGGAAGGGGAGAAAGACGATGACTGCTACACCAGCAACATCACCACCATCACCAGCAGCAGCACCATCTCCACTATCTCCGATGGTCTCATCTCCGGCTCGACCGGACACAGAGGAGACTATGGACACGCAGTTCCTGTATCCTTCTTCGGACATTCACATGTATCATCTGCAGCCTCCACCTCGTCCGCCTCACACAGTGTGCCAGGAAAAGGAAAAGGCAAGAGGAGGGTGCGGAAGTCAGACTGCACCCTGCCTGCAGACGAGGAGCTCCTGTTTGACTTTCTCCATGACACGCCAGTCATATGGAACGTCAAGTTGACGGACTATCGGAGGACCGAAAAAAAGGGCAAGCTGTGGGAGGACCAGGCCCAGAAGATGGGGAGAACCGCGGCACATCTCCAGGGCTGGTTCAAGTCCATGCCTGACAGCCACACCAGGCTTCACAAAAAAAAGAGCGGTGACAGGGCGCCCAAGCGGACAGAGTTTGTTGTTTGTTTGTTGTTGTTTTACATCCTAGCAACATCTAAGGTCATATCAGGATGGGGAGGGAGCAGTGGATCCTGGACAAGTTTGGTTTCCTCAGCTCATTCGTGTGGCACCGGCCGGAGCCTTGCAGAAGTGTAAGTACTATATTTTTTAATTTGCATTCATGTGGATATTAATTTCTAATTTTTGTATTTAATTATTTATTTATTTCCTTTAGACCTCATTGTGGACAAATCTTAAATAGTTAATGGAATTATAATATGCAAACATGTGGATTTATATATTATTGGCCTCTTTGTGGATAAATGATTGTATATATTTCATGGCATTATTGTATGCATTCATTTATTATTGCCCTCATTATGTAAAGTCATGTTGTCTTGTGTTCATTGTACTTATGTTGCTTTATTACTTTGTCTTGCAGGTGTTGGCCGCCATTGACGCAGCGTGAGGCGATCTGGGGGCTGCTGAGACTGCCTGCGCTGACCAGCAGATCAGGGTGGAGCCCCAACAACCACCCCTATCCGAGCCGCGACGCAAGGGCAAGCAGTCGATGACAGACAAGGACCTGCTTGATGTGCTTAGACAACACATCGATGTCTCGGGCGACATGTTGGACTGCTTAAGCGTGTGCTTGACACCGAGGACTGCCTTTGCAAACTATGTGCGGGACTGTTTGCTAACCATGTCCAAGGGGCAGTTCACGTATGTGCGGGGGGCGATGAACGTTATCCTGGGCCAGGTGATGGAGTCGGAGGTGGCGGAGGACGGGACCGTGATCTTGGGGCCGGCGCTGTCGCAGGTCGGTCCCCCTCCCGGCCCCATGACTCAGACCATGCGCCCCCCCCTCTGTGACGTCCTGCTACTCCTCTTCGTCAACGTTGAATACCTCGTCTTGCCAGTCGCGGGTGACGGGTTCCAGCCCCACCCGCACATGTGGCGACATCAACCACCAGTCAGGACCCCCTGAGTATCTCAACGAATATATGCAGCAGTACATGTTGCAGCTGCTGCAACCTGCCCCGCTGCAATCTGCGCCGCTGCACCCTGCCCTGCTGCTGCCGATGCTGCAGGCCCCGACACCGGGAGCGTTCAGGTTCCACAGACCCACGATGGTACCGCCCACAACGCAGTCTTCTCGGTCACCACGGCAGCAGCTTGCAGCACACGCGAGTGGCAGCGCATCAACATTGGCCTGGGTGCTCAACCAGAGTGCCAGTACACCAGGGGCAACCTCAACGGCAGCCACGGACGGATTCTTGAATCCGTCCAGGATATCCAATTATGTTGAACATGAACATTGAGGCACAGGACCTCTTTGTGCCAGGGGACCTGGACACCCCCCCCCCCCCCAAACAAATTTATAACTGACATGTAAATTTGTCAGTGTCAAATGCCCCCCTTAAAGACAGTTATATTCCACCTTTTTTCCCCACCCACAATTATAACTGTCAATTAAGGTTTGATATCAATAACAGATTGATATCTTTTTTTTAAAAGAAGATTTATACTGCATATCATGGATAAGTCTGAATAGACTTGTTTTCACAATTAGATAGTTTGTCGATAGAAAGCCCGAGCCTACACTTTTACCGACCCAAGGGATTTTTAACCTCCGACACCACATAGACATGGTATGAGAGCAACCGGCCTTTGATGACGCTGTAAGTTATACACAGCGGTCGAAATCCAAAGTGGCAGAGGTGGGGGCATGGGGAATCGAACCACCGACCTTCAGATTAGGCATCCGACCTAGAAAAAAGTCTGACACTCTAACCACTCTGCCACAGAGCTATAATAGATTTATAACCGAGCTATAATATCTGAACATCTCCCATTTTTGCATATTACACAGTACATTTCAGAAATTACATTTGTACATGTATATCACATGTATTACATATCACACAGTATATTTGTAAATATCACATTTATTACATATCACACAGTGCAGTTCAGAAATGATGACACCACAGTACATAAATATCCCAGTGCACAGACTTCATATAATCATATCATATTCTCCTGCCATTCCACTGAACCAGCTGGTGAGTTGACCCAGTCTTTGAGGACATTCCGCTGTTCCTTTCCTGCCCTGGAGCCAGTGTTCTGGCCATGCACGCTGTGACGATGAGCTTCACGGTGGAGGGGTGGTGCTGCATCATGCTGAGCCGAACCCGAAATCGGTTTGCCAGGATGCCGAACGCATTCTTCACGACTCTCCTAGCTCCGGAAATCCTGTAGTTGAAGATGCGTTCCTCATGTGCCATACTCCTCCTGCTGTACGGCTTCATCATCATCGGGTGTAGGCCGAAGGCATCATCACCGAACAGGAAGTATGTAACGCTCCTCTGGCCGGCCACAATAGGCTTGGGTTCCGGGAAACCTATGGTACCATCTTGAGTGCTGGCTTTCAGCTCAGAAGCATTGAACACCTGCGCATCTGATGCGGAGCGTGTACCACCAACATCGTCACAGATGAACTTGTAGTCTGCATCAACGAGTGCCATGAGAAGTATGGAGTAGAATCCCTTATAGTTGAAGTACAGGGATCTCTCTTTGGGGGACACCAGTAGGCCACATGCTTCCCATCAAGTGCCCCGCAGGTATGGGGGAAGTTCCACCTCTCCAAGAAGTTGTCGGAGATGGCACGCCATCCCTCTGGAGTGGTGGGGCAGATCATCACCTCGTCGATGTACTCTGCAATGATGGCCTTCCACACCTCTCTCACAATGAGAGATTGGGTGTTGTGTGGCACCTTCCACAAACCTCATGGAAGCGTACTTGTTGCCCGATGCTAGGTGACGCACAGTGAGGGCCAGCTTCAGGCCAGGCTCGAGCGGCTTCCTGTAGGTAGTGTAACTTTTGGTGATCCACGGACCCACTCTGGCTAGCATCTCGTCGAACATCTTGGGAGGCATCCGCATGAGGTTGATGAAGGAAGCCATGTCCTCGTTACCGAGTTCCACCAGAAGCTGGGCATACAAACCAAACTCATGCCGCCTCCCGATCCACTGACGCACCCACAATCGCTTCGGCCAACATTTTTCCCTTCTCTAGCCTCAATATAGCGCAGTAACAACACATTTATTTCATGGTGAACTTTGAGAATGGCCAGTTGGTAGTCCTGCATGACCCACTCAGGCACATGTGTCTGCTGTGAAGAGCTGACCTGTTCTGCTGACAGGAGGACACCGTAGGTCTTCATATACTCGAAGGCAACACGTTCACACCACATTCACAAAACGTTCGGCAATGTTCAAAGAAAGTCACTGACGTTACGCGCACGGTAGACGTTCGTCAACGACATCAGGACACGTTTGCAGAACGTTACAGCTATGTTAGGCACGCGTCACAGACACGCTTGACCAATGGTGTGTTATGTTAACCCAACGTTGTCTTAGCGCGGCCCGCACGTTCCTCTCCCCTGTGTGTCACTATGACGTAACGTAATGTTGATCTAACGTAGCCTACCAGACAGGGTGACCGAATGAGTTAGAGTGTCTGTCTCCCATGTTGGTAGATCGTAGGGTCGTGGGTTCGAACCCTGGTCGAGTCAAACCAATGACTTTAAAATTGATACTTGTTGCTTCCTAGCCAGGCACTCTGCATTATTAGGATAGGGCAAGGACTGGTGTGCTCAGTGTCAGGATAATGTGACTGAGTGGAATATCAGGTCATGGTGCTGGTGGCCTGGTATCCCAGTGGGGCAGCACTATAAAGTCGCCATGAGTGCACACTGTCACAAGTCGGTACCCGTCCTGATATGACCATATGGCATTACGGTTGCCATGGAAACCTACATTTTTCTGTGATCTAATTTTGTGGGATCAGTTTTGATAAGCTGGGGTGATTTGCCATACGAAGAGAAACCTTGGTGTGAAGTTTGATCAGGATCTGACCATTAATAAAGATACTACAAAGAAATGTACCTATCCTGGAACACAAATGGTCACAACTTATGAGCTATAACCAATAGATGAATAGGACAAAATATTGATTTCTAGGAAAACTAAATCGTAGATAACTTTGGAACGACTAATCATATTTACTCGAATTAAAAAACCCTTTAATCTATTTAGTGAGCTCTGTCTGTCTACCGATTTTCACTACTGTGCAACAATTTCAAAATTGTCATGTGATGTACCTAACCCAGCCATTTTTAAAACAACACTACTGAGCTAGTCCCAGCCTCAGAACTGACCCACTTCTGGTGGTGAAGTGGGTCCCCTACTCTCCCCACACTTATTTGGTTCTTTGAACATAAAAACTAAACAAGGTTGTGCTTGGAGAGCATTTGTCGGAGTACGGTTCCCGTGGACACGACGTATAGCTGGAGACTTTAACGATTAAATGATTGCCATCCGACTCGTCAAGTAGACCGTGCAACGTGCGTTTGTTTACCAAGTCAATATTGCTGCGGAACTGTACATATTACAACTTGGCACGTCACGCCGCTGTGATTGGCCATTCTAGTCTGTATTTTTTATGTCTTTAGCTTGCATTCATTTTGACAAATCGGTCTCATATTTCATGAAGCACATTGTTTCAATATTAATAAAAACAGATTTTATATTATAATTATTAGATAACGCGATGTGACATGTCTACGTGCGTTTTGCTTCCCGACTCGTGACGTCATAGGATAAACTGCGCAACGCCCTCTGCGCAGGCAGTCTTCACAGGAGCTAGCGTTTCAGTACCTTCGTTCTTCCGAAAATCACCTTGTGAGTAGGCTTTCTTTATATTAGATCTCGAAAGATGCACTTTGCATAATAGCTTAGCATCTGTCGTATGCTCCCGCTAGGCTTAGTCAATTGTCTTGACATACTTACTTGTGAATTTGGAGTCAACATTATACAAACTTACAAAGTAACAGGGTGTTGGAACTCTATGCGTAGCCGTGGGGTCGCCTCCAATGTCATCGCATCGGGGTGGGATGGCACTTCGCGATTCACGATTGCTGTGCATTATAATACCGGCTTTGCATACTCAGTATTGCTATATTTCCTCAATGCTATTGACAATAACAACGATTTTACTTGGGGAATATTTACCTGATTAGGTTCTATATCCCGGCGATGCCTTTGTTTTTATCTATTTAAACGCACGATACTCGATAGACACTTGGGTCTGGGTCCTGGACCTGGGAGAGTGGGATGCACTTGCTGCTTGCACTTGGTGATGGTGATGGTGTAAATCTGTAATGACAATTACGGGGGTTGATTTACTCTCTTGCAGTCTCAGTCGCTGATTGCAAGAACATACCTTGAATCACATTAGTAGCGATCTCCTTGGTATTATTACAAGTGCTGATTGCATTGCAATTATGAAATATGTACATACATATATATGAAATTTGTACATATTATATATATATATAAATGTTCTCAAATGCACTACACAGCCTAGATACAAGATTCACCCCGTACTGCTGCAGTAGGGGTGCAAACCAACCCTATGTAAAAGGTGGCAAAAATGCGGGTCAAAGAATTGAGAGCCTAATTTCATAATCTAAGAAGCAACATTTATTCTTTACATATGTATTATTGAGAGCCCGCTACCTTTGAGTTGAAAAGTATAATATAATATCTAGTTTAATAAGATTTAAAAGTGAAATCGACGGCGTTCTGCGGCCGCCATCTTGTCTTTTTGCATTCTCTCCCATTTCACCAACTCTGTGCCTACATGGGTAGCCATTTGATACTGGAGCCACAGTTTCTAGGTGATGTTCCATACTAACGCTATTTTCGCCCGTATTTATATAAGGCTGATCTTCACCCGTGTACTACAAGTACCGGGTGAATCTTTTGTCTATACACAGCCCTGCATGCTGATCCCCTTCCCGCCCCTACCCCACCCCTACTACACCTTCTTTCAAAACCTATTACCTAAAATCTTCCTTTAAATTGACATAAAACCTGTCTGGTGTAAGTCCCCACTGCAATCTCAGACCTCAATCCCATTAGGCTAGGTACCCCAGTAAAATTTTCAAATTATTCCAAACATTCAAATTATAATTTCATTGGAAGCTCCAATGAATCAAAAGCAATATGCTCTTTGAATTTTTAAGATATTCCAAAAATTGAATGAGATATGTGCATTTGAAGTTTGTTGAAGTTAAGATTTTTGTATTAGCTAATGCACTAGAGAAGTGCCTTATTTAGGGTGCATAATAGTAGGCTGTGTTATATGAGTCACTCACCCCAGCCATAAAATTCTGACCTAGACTAGCATAAAGAATCCAGTAAAAGCTGCCTGACACAAACTTTTGGCTGCCAGATTCTAGAGTTGCGATTCCAGTTGTAGTCATTGTAAGACCATTTTGAGGAAGAAAAAATGCTAAAGTTTCACATTCTCATAGTTAACATGGACATTCCTGTCAGTCTTACCTCTGATTTCTGCATCTGAAGATTTGAATGGCTTAGTAAACTGCCTTTCAAATGTCATACAACACTGAAAATAGTCTCTATCTGTGCCTAAGTCTGTTGTGCTTCAAAAACGGATGTAGCAGTGAATGCAGTGGTCCTATGATTCATGTGTGGTGCCGTTTTTCGACATGACGGTTCAGCTCAGAAGGGCGCAAGAAGTTGTACAAGTTTTATAGGCCCGGCGACAGTGGCGCTCCCGGCGGATTCTGGGGTACCTAATTAGGCCACACAGAACAGAACACTCGTGATGGGATTAAAAAAGAAATGGGCAGGTTTCCGCATTTGGTATTGGTGATTGGATCCACTGATTTGCATATTTACAATATATATATATGTGTATTGGAGATATGTTATATCTTTTTGAAAAAAGAAGAGAGAAAACAAAGGAAGAAAGAAGTGTTTAAAGACAATTCTAGAGTCATCTTGTACATTTATTGATGCATGCTCACCAAGTGCATAATACATATGTTGAACTGGAATTGCATGCAGTTACTATTACGACAAATAGTCAATTTATATTATGCTTCTATTATCGAACATGTTTTTTATGTGGTTATTATTGCAACTGATATTGTCATTTATGTACCAACAAATTGTAATGAACGGCCGGAAGACCAGTGCTCTGGCACTGACAAAAGACATTATTCGGTGAATAAAATACATTTAAAAAAAAAAAAAGACCCCCCCCCCAACAGGTCGTGTGGCTGTGGAGTAAGACTGTAAGCCTGTGAACTGAACCTAAGGCTAAGCTAATACTTTGATGTGTGGCGGACGTGACTCTTAGTATAACCTTCGCCCCTTCACCAATCTTTTTCCCCCCCAACCCCCGTATTCTCCCCTTTGGCATTGCCCTATAAAATGCTCTAGTATATCTGCGTTGTTCTCTATTTTAATTTAATCCCGATCATTTGGCTAGATTAAGCCTCAAGTATATATTTCTAATGCCTTATGGGTCATTATCAGAAACTGTGTACCACATTTTTGGTTTCATTGTTTGTGATTTTGCCTATTTTTTCGTGGGTAGTAAATCAAATAGTTGTTGTTGACTGTATTAAATATGTTAGCAATACTACATGTATTTAATCTATCTCACGAAATGTATCCAAAATATGCTTATATGATTGTGTACTAAGTGAAAATATGGAAATTTGCATGTCGATACCATACACAGGGATGAAAGATCTCCGCGATTTCGCTGATTTCCGGGATTTTTCCTGGAGCTATAAGTGTATACTAATACGTTGCGCCTGTCCTGATATGAGCTTAGATGTTGCCAGGATGTAAAACTCCAACAACCAACCAATACATTGTTTCACGCTGCAGCACCATCAGCATATACTAATACATGCTTCTAACACCACAGCACTATCAGCGTATACCGATATGTGGTGCAAACGCCGTAGCACTATCAGCATATACCGATATGTATGAAACCAGACTTCCGGGAATTTTCAGCGATTCCCTGATAATGCTAAGCATATTGGAGAATATCAGCATTTCCACTTTTTTCCTGGGAGACCACTTTCATACCTGCATACATCTATCGAAGCGGTTTTTATCAACTGTTTTCTTCTAAGAAACGATTATTTTGGCTTAACAGTAATCTGTAACATCTTGGTTGAATTTATTGTGTGTGTTAAAATGATGTTATGGCTGGATGTTACACGGTTAATTTTAACAGCTTTCTCAGTTTGCATAAAATCAAAAAGTGAAAATCTGACATATACACAACATATAAAGCTTGATATCAATATGGATTCTGCTATAAGTTGAAATGGGGGGATGGGGGGTGGGGGGGGTCAGCTCTTAACAAGAGCTAACGGAAGAGGAAAAATGTCATAAGTCAAGCGCCAACTTCTCATGCAGCAGGACGTGGGGTTCAAACTGTGGCTGAGTCAAACCAATAACCCAATGACTTCAAAATTAATTCTTGTCGCTACTTAGATAAAATATTCACCCTGTACTTACAGTACAGGGATGAACGACAACGTAGTCTAAATACTGGCGAAAACTGCTTTAGTATGGAACATAAAGTAGAATCCCTTGCTCTACTATCAAATGGCTACTTATATCGGCACAGACTTGGTGAATTGAGAGAGAATGCAAAAAGACAAGATGGCGACGATATAAGGCTGTCGATTTTACTTATAATTTTCAAATCAGAAGTATCGGGTAAATATGAAGATTTATGTGAAGAATATATTTTGCTTCTTAAATTAAGAATTTACCAGCTCCGTTCATTTCCCCAGCATGTCAAAATTCTTTGCCATTTTTTCTAATGGGTTGGTTTTCGCCCCTGTACTGTAAGTATGGGGTGAATCTTTTATCTAGTCGCTACCTAACCTGGCGCTCAATATTTCTAGGATATGGCATAGGGCAGTGACATGAGGAAGACAAATTGTCCACCATTGGAATTTGGCCAGCTTAAATCATTTAATGTATTAATAAAGTTTAATCGGGGGGGGGGGGGGAACTCTCAACTACTATGTATCACTATGATGGGGAACCATTCTAATTAAGCATTAATCGGTCCTCAAGGATGTATTGCTTATGCTGCTCAACCCTGAGAAACCGAGGAGTGTTAATCCAGGTTGATTTATGTAGTGAACTCCCATCTGATTCCTCTCCCCAATACACGTCTATTTATAATTCATCAATTGTCTAGACCAAGTAGGTTGGCGGTAGGAAATCAATATCTTATTGGCTGTGTAGGCAGTGACTGTAGCGCGTGACTTTGAGGCTAGGTACATTAAGAAATTGAAAGCATCCTCCCCACCCCCCTTTTATCTTTCTTCACGGTAATTTATATTTAAACTTAAATTGCATAATCTACTGATATTTCTTTCTTTAGAAAAAGTTAAGTGCATCATTGTAACAATAATAGACCAATTTTCTTTATAATAGTTGGCTAACATTTTGTCTTTTAACACAAATTGTACAATTTCAGAATTGTATGTAGATTTTAATGTAACCATGTATGTTATATAATGAACGCTTTTTTTTTTGTGAAACCAAAGAGACGGGGATACGGCTATCACAATTTGTATGATCTCGTAAATTCACTCATTATTCCTTCTATGTAGCCCTAAATTATTAGTTAATCCAAGTTGGAGATATAGGATGAAATGTAAGTCAGGTTTTTTTGTTGGGGGTGTATGACATTTTTTATTATTTCTTTTGGGGTGTTGGGGGGGGAAGTGACAAATTAATCACGTTCAGTGAAATTACTTGTCATCTTTGAGTAACTTTCGAAATACTTATTTCTGCTTAAGTTTGCATACTTGTGCAATGTTCGCACCAAACCGGACCTACCCAGCCCCAACCGGCCTTGTGGTTCGTTTCATGCACTCCCTCCCATAAGCCATTGCGGTTGGCACCGACTGACGTGTTGCATGCCGGGACGTGGTGGCAATGCGGACAAGATGATTTATTCCAACCCTGCCTGACATTCCATATGCACCATTTTCGTGTGTGATATGTGTATAGATGAATAATAATAAATAATATTTTGTTTAAATCCCACATAATTTTGGAATTGGGTTCAAAGCTGTTATGTTTATTCTGGGGTTGTTTGTAACCTTACGACGGTTACTGGTTGCAGAACTGCAACATTAATAGAGAGGCCCTGATAAATCGGCCCAATCTTTAATCTTTGGTTGAAGATTTAACTTCAGTAGGGAGTGTTGTAGAAGCTGGGGACATCTTTACAACGTTGTAACGGCGAGGCATTGGGACGGCAGCGAATCTCTTCGGTCCGGCGGTAGTTGAGCGGTAGATGTAGTTGAGCACTTGTATCCAGTCAGCAGCAAGGGATTCAAGGAAGGGCGGGTAAAGATAGGTGCAGCGGTGGTTCCAGCAATGAGAACAAGACAGAGAAATCGTAAAGGTGAAGGGTCCCACCCAAGAACACAACTACCCTGGTCAAGGGAAGAAGTATGCCTGGGGAAAATCGAAAGGGCAGAGTCTAGGAAAGAGAAATGAGGAGAGTTGAGTCAAAGGACCGTGTCTATTTGCTCTATGGTGACCAACCAGCGAGCCATAGACACGGACAGAGTAAGAGTAGAAAGTGAAATGCCGGCGGGCTCCCCCTCCTGGAACTCTTTTCAGACATATCAAGGAGGAGCAAGGCCTGCGGAGAGGTGATAGAGAGAGGTGTGGACAGAGTGAGTCGGGATAGCAAGTGAGCCGTTATGTATTCATGCACTTGGGTTCAAAAAGGTTATGTATTCCGCGTTCTGCTGGTCCCTCAGGAAGAACTGAAGTTGTGACCAAAACATCAGGTTGCAGCTACAGCTTACATGCTGGAGGCTGTGGGTGGAGGCGTAGTGAATACATATTATATATGTCATGATTCACAAAGTGGTGTTATATAATGTAAAATATTTGCTAGGGCAATTTCACGGCAATCTACATTTAGAAACAAATGTATGCAAATAATCCTAACAAGTTTAATCATCAGGAGGCAATGTGATCATGGCTAGCATGCATCATTGAGAGTCTTGAATGTTCATGAATTTAGATTTTTAGTTTAAGTACCCATTGAAATTTGAATGTTCTTAAAGTTGCATGGTCCGATGGCGTCTGAATTTTTATTTATATTGAATTGATTCATTAGTTGGAGTAATTTTGTGGGGGAAATGGCTAGTTTTGAAGCAATTGGAGCTGAATGAACTCAAAATACTTTCGACAAGCTTCCCAAAAGTCCTCTCGCTATGACACGTATTGACATCTCGCGAAGACCACATGATGTGGAATGACCTAAATAAAATATAGGCTGGGTACCTTTTTTTTTCTACTGATGGCGCCATTGCGCCATGATTTTTTTCTTGGCATGTGATGTGGGCTGACCTAATGATTATCAAATGTATTATTCCCATATACATAATTATTACATCACTCTTATTCAGATCTGTAACAATTATTTAATACAAAATTCCATGCAACTTTATATCACCCCAGGCTATGGTGCCAGCAATACTACTACTGGACATCTGGAACCTGACTAGGTACTTGGAATGAGGGTCAAGGCTACTGAGGCCACAAGATTGACCTAATTGATTAATGGCTTCCTTGTGTGATAGGTTTCTCAAAGTAGGATGAGGTAGTAAATTCACTGATTATTCTATATATGCTGTGCCAAATCACTTCTTAATGCACCAATATCTAAGATGGATATATAATCAAATTAAGATACATGTTTTGGTTTTGAAAAATAAATATTTCATCGAACCATGCAACTTTAAATTTAACTATGTTCTTCAGTCTGGTCGCCAACTTTTGTATGACGCCCCTCATTATATTTATAGCATATCACATGATATTTGAGATGAATTAGTTTTTGACAAATTCCTGTCAGTTACTTTTGTGGAATTGTTTTCCCAACGTTACATGCTTTTGAGTAGATTGTAATGTATAAAGTTGTGGCATGCCTGTCCTTGAAAATGTTCTTAAATCTGGTGGCCAACCTGTTGTATGAACACTGCATGTGGATATCGGTGTTAAGTAAGTTGGGCCTGTAGTGAAGGATATGGCTGAGAGGGGTACCAACCTCAACTTCCGGTGTTTACCTGTGAGCTGTGGCTACAACCTAACATGTTGGGTTCCAGCCTCAGTCCGTACTGAGGGACCAGCGGAACTCGCAATGCATAAACGGTTTGAACCCAAGCATGAATACATTTATAACAGTTTTGAATGCGAGTGCAAAATGATGTGGGAATTTTTTTATTATTCATTTAAAGCTGCATAGTCCGATGAAATCATCAAATTTTAAAAACCAAAACAACGATCTAAATCTGATTCTACATATCTAGCTTAGATACTGATGCACTTATTAAGCATTTGTCGCCACACAGAAGGGAATGGTGAGGCAATTGAATAGATCATGTTACTGCAGAATGCTATGGTGTCAGAGTTTTGGCAAGCTTGCCAAAGTCAATTTTGCATGGTGGCACTTCAAATATCTCAAAGGTTAGTCACTTTAAATAAAAGTTACTTCAAGCTAAAGTGAGGTACATTATAACGATCAACCTAATGTATTTATCTCAGAAAATTTCTTAAACTCAAAACCATCGGACTATGTAACTTTAAGTGCACACAAGAATTATTTTGCATCCTTTCACTTCAACTGTTGCCAATTACCACAAACATTACTCGGTACAGGTTATTATGGTCACACTAATATATTTAAACTAAAACACAAAAACATTCAAAATCAACGGATTGTGTGTAACCTTGAGTAAGGGCTGCTTTAGTATGCTTAGAATGACTGTCATTACCGGACAGAGGACTCCCCGGTAAATCCACTATGGCGTGTGTAAATATAACGGTAGTGGTTATCACATATGCTTATCTGCTTATCCAATCGCTGGCGCCGGATAACCTGAAGGGCGAATTTAGTCGGCGTAGACCATGTGATTTTTATCTTATCGGATCTCTTTGTATATACAGGAGGAAAAATGGGTGAAGTATACGAGATGGGTCTCTATAGGTGCCAAATGGCCCTATGCCCCAGATATAAGCCACTGTGGGCTTTATTTTTAGACAAGAATATCCTGTCAACGTGGGTGGCTTTTACGTCCTCGCAATATCTAGGTCATATCAGAACTGGTACTTAAAAAAATTACATACTTGCTGTGTATAGGTGAGAATCTTCCAGATTTATCAGGAATTCCGGATTTTTGATCTAACCGATATTTTTCCAGATATGGTCCAAATTTGCGACTGTCATTTTAGAAGTCCTAAAAATTCATAAAATACTTTCCTGGACTTTTTGTTGTCAGACCATTCTCATCTATGTTATGACAGCGCGCACTGACGCCGACTAATGCTGCCCTACTGGGAGACCAGGCCGCCGGCACCATACCACGATATCCCACTCGGTCACATTATCTTAACGCAGTATACCAGTCGTTGGCCTATCTTATTAATGTAAAATGCCAGGCTAGGTAGCGACCTATGCCAATTTTTGTAAGTATTTGGTTTGATCAGTGTCAGCATTTCTCCTATTGGGTTCGGTGCAGTCTGTGTTAACCACCATTCTTAGCGAATGAGTGATTTTGTCTTCCCACAGAAAAGAAAAGTTGTGAAAAATATCTACCATGTGACTTCTTCCTCCTCTTATCCACTGGCACTTAGAAGTCACAATAAACATATTTATATAGGTACATACAGTAACTGTAAAGTAATGTTTATCTGCAAGTTTATGGTAATTCTCTAACATATGGACTTGCTAACTGGTATGAGCGTTAGCTTTTGTTCACTCTTGCCGTTTCCTGACTGTTATACTCTGGTGTGATATTAAACGTTTATTGCTGCATAAAAGCAATACCAAGTCAATTTATTGGTCTTTCTGTTGAAGCTTATGGAGTTTACCATTTCAGTGTGTTCCCCGAAAGTAATTTTGCGTGTTTTCACTTCAAATATCTGCAGAGTTATGCATATATATGATAGTTATTTCAAACTAAAGAAAAGTAGATTACAACCAACCGAATTAATGTATTTATTGAACAAACCAAAAATGGCTGGCACTCAAAACCATTGGACCGTGTAACTTTAAAAGCACACAGAAATTAAATAGATTGTTAAATTTGGGCCTTTGTACAGACTGAAACAGAGTTGTGTGAGAGGGGGTTATTTTACGTTACAGTATCTGTGGGGTGTTTTTTTTTTTTTTAAACTACCATAACATATTGTATGGGTTATTTATTCAGCATCCCCTTAGGGGGTGAACTTCATGTCTGTACTAGCAATCGACCCTCTAGAAACTAACAATGGGCTCAATAGCTAACTAACAAAAGTATCTAAACAATTGAGCAAATAGTGTCAAGATGAACCACGAGAATTATGACATGCACACATATATGTTCTGGGACATAATTGTTGTTAACGATAAATCAAGGTGATCGATAGAACAGGGGTTACATAGTTTATAGCATCCTGGGGATACATAAAAGTAGATAGCCCACGGCGCATTATGCATGAGTCGTTGCAGGTCAAGGGTGTTGGTGTTGGACATTAGAGTTGTTGAGTTGAGGTGTAGCTGAGATGTGGTGCAATGTTGTTTATCGGCAGTGTTTAACTAATTCTGTAACTATGAATGTGGGAATGAGTAGCTGTGTCGGTGGTTTCGGCTCCTGCTCTACTGGGTACTCTGTTGATAAAAGATTCACCCCTACGCAGAGTAGGGCTTAAGAACGATCTATTAGAAAAAGTGGCGAGAGGTTGGGTAAATGAAATGAGCACACACATTCTTAATTTTTTAAGCAAAATGTATTCTTCACATACCTGTTCATATTTACCCACTACTTTTGATTTGAAAAATATAACAAAACTTGTAGTTTAATGGACTTAAAAAGTCAAATGGACAGCATTCTGTGGTCGCCATCTTGTCGTTCTGCATTCTTTCCCATTTCACCAACTCTGTGCCAATGTTACTGGAACTATGTATTCCACTTCCTGTTCCATACTCAAGCAATTTTCGCTCGTATTTAGACTATGTTGTCATTCCTGATATGACCTTAGATGTTGCCAGGACGTAAAACTCCAACAATCAACCAACCAACGTTGTCATTCACCCATACGCTGGGTAGGGGTGAATATTTTATTTAGGTACTCTGGTGGTAGTAGTATCATAGTACCGTGTCAGTTTGGTATGCTTGAGGCCACTGTTCATGAGTTTAAGGGTCATAGGTATAATGTAATTCATGAGAATACTTCCGTCCGTTAATTGGTCACGTGTGCATGAAATAATGATAATGTAAATTTAATCGAGCTCTCTCACTAGCAGGAGCCATTCATTCATTCTAAGGTACTGTATAATGAAACAATGATATGGCATATTTACAGCCGTTCTAACTCTAATGCCCTCTACAATAAAACCGTGATATAACATGTACAGTTTGGTTAAAATAGTTGAAGAATAGATAAATGTCATTGACCTCTTTTCTTCTTCTTTTATTTCTAGCTATCTTAACCGGAACTTTAATCTGTCCTCAACTTCGTATTCAGTATCCGGGTAGGAATGTGACTTGAATGGTGGTGTCGGCCCAGTGTCGCCGGGAGGGGGGAGCACTATAAAGTTGCCACAAGTGTGTACTGTCGCAAGTCAGTGTTTGTCCTGATTATGGTTTATTTTGGCAAACCAAATTTATTTGGCATGTTTTCACTTCAAATAGCTCCAAATTAAGCTATTAAACACGTCAAAAACTATTTAAAAAATCATCAGATTCTAAGTACAATCAGTAGATCTAACTATTTATAGTTGCGATAAAATCATCCCCGCTTGGCATGTATGCCACACTGTACATACGCCTATAGCAAAGCCTATTGCACTCAGCCCAGCCCACATGGTTATTATATAAAAGACAGAATTCTGCATGCAAGCCACTGGAGAATTGGGTCATGGTGCTGGCAGTCTTGGTCTCCCAGTGGGGAGTATTAAGTCGCCATGAGTGCGCACTGTCACAAACAAGTCAGTACCCATTCTGATATGACCTTAGATGTTATGAGAATGTAAAACCCGAAGAAACCTCTACTGGAGGTGAAAGTTTGACCTATCCCATCCCATGAACAAACCTACTTAGTGAAACGGTCTCCTCTTTGGCTCGACTCTAGGGCAACAACCTCTACACATAATGATGCCAATCTCCCAATGACCCGCATTTAGTTAAAGCTGCATAGTTCGATGAAGCATCATATTTTCAAAACCCAAATAATTATATAGATTTGACTCTACATATCTGACTTAGATATTGACGCACATTAAATATTTATGGCCACATAGAAGGGAACACTGGGACAATTTGATAGAACCTGTTACCGTTGAAGACTATGGTGTCAGAGTTTTGGCGTGCTTGCCAAAATTAAGTTTACATGATTGAATTTCAAATATCTCAAAACTTATCCATTTAAAATAAATTACTTCAACCTGAAATAAGGTAGATTATAACGATCAATTTAATATATTTATCTCAGAAAAATTACCAAAACGCAAAACCATCGGACTATGCAACTTTAATCAGCAGCACTTAGAACAACCACTGTGAACCTGACCTACTTCTCTCAGCCAAACCGGGCGCGGGGGCCGAATCGGTAGAGCGCGGGCCTCGCGTGCTGAAGGTCCGGAGTTCGGTTCCCGGTCGAGGCAAACCAATGAATTGATACTTGTCTCTTCCTAGCATGGTGCTTGGCATGAATAGCATATGGCAAGGACTGGTTAGCTCAGGATAATGTGACTGAGTGGGATATTCGGTCATGGTGCTGGTGGCTTGATTTCCCCGTGGGGCAGTACTATAAAGTTGCGATGAGTGTGCACTGTCACAAGTCGGTACCGTCCTGATATGACCTTAGATATTGCCAGGATGTAAAACTCCAACAAACAACCATCTCTCCGCCAACTTGTGGCACCATTCTGTGCCAATAGAAGGTGAAGTTAGTTCATCGTCCCTGCAAATCTGCATTTAATGGTTCATGCAGTTAAGGGGAGACGCGGGTGATCGGAACATGAATTTGGGTGAAACTGGTGATTTTTGGTTTTTGGTGTACTAATTTGGTGTAAATGATATGTTTTTGGGACAGATAATTACTTGACTGGATATTTGTGTATATAATATGGAATTCTAGATGATGATACTGGAATTTAACATTTGAAAGAAACACTTTGTGAACTTTGAAGCTCGTTTTCTCAGAACTGCTTTTCCCAGAGTTTTGCCAATTTGCCCCCTCTAAAAATGTAAGTTTTAATTGTAGCACAAAGTTGAAACTTGGCAGTCTTATGTAAATGTTGCTGCTGAGTGCAATAAGATGGTTAAAAACACTGTATCTTTCATAGTTCTAGAGCTAGGGATGGAGACACAAAAATTGACCATTGAATTTGTTTTAACTCTGGTTCGTCATCTAGGGACATGTTGGTGATGACTTATATAAATTCACAAACCACCTTATTGCACTCAGCTGGACCAGTTCCTCATATAATAACTTGATTCAGGCAAATCTAGGCACATTCAGTATACTTCCTGGAGGGGGTAAAATTTTGATGATTTTTTTTGCAAGATCCTTCATCATATGACCCCTACTCAAGATAGAGCTTTGAAACTCTGCAGATATGCTTCTCTTGATACAAAGAATGTGCTCCAATTTTCAAAGCTCTATCTTTAATAGTTTTTGAGATACGGAAATCACCCGTGTCTCTCCTTAAAGCAAATTACATAGCTGTAGTTATTTCGACTATTGCAATTCCAGTTAAGAATCTTTTTTTAGGATGGGGCTGAGGTGAAAAATTCTGTCTGTGACATCCGTGCGCATTGTCACACCGCCTGTACCCATCCCGATATGACCGGTAGCTAGGACACTATACCAAAGTATCCAGCCAACTGACTGCTGTGCCCGTTACCAACCCCATGTCATGTAGACCATCGCCCTCTATGCGACCAGCTCTCATCACTTCCGGTGTCTCGTCTCTTCTGCTTGCTTGCATGTGGCTCGGCTCGGAATGTAGTGTACTCGATCTAGGTGAGCCTAGATGCTGGAGTAAGAACCGACACCGCTCTACACGCCCTTGGCTCTCCTTGATCAAGGGCATGCTATTTTGACCGATGTGGGCCGATGCAACAGCTAGGCACTCCGACGGTGTGCGGGTGGGTATGGTGGAGTTGTGTGTGGGTGGGGGGTGGTGGGGGTTCAACCAAGGTGTGGGCCGCCATATGCATTATGGGCACTAACGCTATATATACCCAGAGCAGTATTGGTTGGTTTTTGAAGTTTTACGTCCTGGCAACATCTAAGGTCATATCAGGACGGGTACCGACTTGGCAGTGTGCACTCATGGTGACTTTATAGTGCTGCCCCACTGGTAGATCAAAGATTCACCCGGTACTTTTGGTATACAGGTGAACGACAACATAGTGTAAATACGGGCGAAAATAGCTTTAGTATAGAACAGGAAGTAGAATGCCTGCCTCCAGTATGAAATGGATACTTATAATGGCAGAGAGTTGGTGAAATGGGAGAGAATGGAAAAAGACAAGATGGCGGCGATAGAACGCCGTCGATTTCACTTTTAAATCTTATTAAACTAAAGACATGTACAAAGAATAAATGTTGCTTCTTAGATTGTGAAATTAGGCTCTCATTTCATTTCCCCGCTTTTTCGACCGTTTCTATATAGGGCTGGTATTCACCCATGTACTGCGAGTACCGGGTGAATCCTTTATCTACCCCACTGGGAGACCAGGCTGCCAGCACCATGGCTTGATATCCCACTCAGTTCCATTATCCTGACCAACCAGCTCTTGCCCTATCCTAATAATGCAGAGTGCTTGGCTGGGAAGCGTAAATATTTTAAGTCATTGGTTTGACTCCACAAGGGTTCGAACCTGTGGGTTCGAATCCTACCATCTACCAAAACGGAAGACGGATGCTCAACTAATTCGGCCATTCCGCCTGGGGCCATATGCAGGAGTCAGGGATTTCTGGTTTAGCGCCGAAAAGTCGGTATGCAGGAGGCGATGTTAGCCGTAACACGGCGCGTTTAAGGTCCGCCAACCTAACCCCGTTTCATATGACGTTTAAGGGTGGTGTTAGCGTACGGTTGTGCCCAAATCTATTCAATGCTATTATATTTAACATAATTAAATACGCAATAAGTGAAATTTTATCAATTTAACCATAAAAGCGAACCCTGATTAATGCTACCGCCGCATTGTTTACTTTACGCTCTTCGATTCGAAAATATAAACATTAATATCGCCGCCGTTACGGAGGCAGCGTTAATATTGCTTCGGATTTAGGGTTAATTTTCTCAAATGTCACTTATTGCGTATTTAATTCTGTTAAATATGATACTATTTAATAGATTTAAGCCTAATATATGGGTACAGACGCAGAGGGATTTCCCAAATCTATAAATAAATTCACGTTTATCTATACGCGCTCCTGCATACGACTTGACCCAGTTCCCGACGTCGGTGATAGCTAAACGGTAATAGGCTCTAACACCAAACCCCGCTAACACTGACTCCTGCATATGGCCCCAGGTCCCTAGAGCAGTATTACGTCACCGTAAATGTCGGCGTATCAGTTGATGACTTTATTTATCAGTGGGTCACAAGTGGATACCCGATGTCAGACGTGGGAATAATTCCGTTGTTGTATCTGTGGGTAGTGAGTGAGTAGGTGGGTCGGTTCACACAAAACCACTCCCTGATATACCTAGGGTGGGTGGAGGTTATGGGACACATGATAAAAACACTTGAGATGGTGCTGTTGGTATTGCTCGTACACATGTCTTGTTCGTCGGCACGTAGGCACTGCATGGACATTTCACCTCACCTGACACGGCCACTCGTGGTTGATACTGTGTAAAAGCGATGGTCACATAATAATACAACAGCATAAGACTTAAACACTTCTCGCCGTGATTATGGCCTTTGCTGCCGACACAACTAACTAACTCATAGTTGTTTCATTCTCTTTTTTTTTTCTTCTTTTTTTTGCTTATGGATAAAACCTTCCGTCTACAGCCCTGTTTACACGAGCGATTTAAAACGCCACATATAAAACGACTTGAACGCACCACTACATCGCTTCATATAAATCGATTTGCCTAAATCGCTTCACAATTTCCCGTGTAAACACGGCTTATCACCCACCACCCCAGGGAGGGGGGTGACAGACTGCAGCCATGTGCTCTTTTCTTTGATATAGACCTTTGAATTTAACCGTATTATAATTGCCTGAATAAGACCGTCGGTGTTTATTATACACTGGAAGTGAGCACTTCGGGGAGGAGGGATTCCTCTAGTCTTTCTCTAAACGGCCTGGAGTGTGGTGAACAGGTATGCCTAGCTGAGTGATTTGTCTGCTGGAAATAGGTTCACTTGCCAAAGACTCGGGTTGTTTTACCGGCTCTACTCATCACTTCGTTCGCCCTCCTCCCTTCAGATAGGTGACCTATATTCGGACTGGCTGTTCAACTCAGACTGTTCTATATTTAGTTAGCTGGCCTTTGGAGCTGGTGCCTGGAACTTCTAAGTTCTATGTTTGAATGCGTCAACACTTAGGAACTTTGCACCTTCATAGATGTATGAATCTTAGTTGTAGCATATTTTGTACCACGTATTTGTGTTATTAAAATTGTTTAAATTAGGTTCTCCTTAAATTTAAGCTTGATCGTCCAAAGGTAAAAGCGCATAGCCATACAGAGTACACAGAACAGACTGCATTGAAGTTGCAAAGCCTGATGGTTTTGAGGTTGCCCTCCCCGTTTTTTGTTTTGATTTCAGGGATGAAAGATGGCTGATTTCCAGGTTTTTTCCTATAATGCATTGTTCAAACGCCGCAGCACTATAAGTGTATACTAATAGTTGCTTATCGCTGCAGCACTATCAGCGTGTGTTACTAATACATGCTTCAAACGCCACAGCACGGTCAGCGTATACTAATACGTGCCGCATCACTGTCAGCGTACATACCAATATTTATGATATCCAACTTCGCTTAATTTTCTGTGATTCCCTTGTAAAATATTCCGATAAAACGCATTGGTGGGGGAATGCAAATGGTCTATTGGTGTAAAAGGTATATATATGGCCAGGTGCATAGATGGAACATTAATATTTTATCTCCAAGGTGGAGAAATGTTAAAGAAACGTCATGGGAATAAGATAAAGACCCACTACATTATACATTTTCTGAAAGCTGGATTAATTTCCTATCCAGCCATGTATATTTTATTATGGTATTCACAAACAGGCTAATGCAAGGTACTATGGAAAACAAGTAAAAAAAATATGAAATTTTAAAGTCGGTGTGAATAAATATTAAAATGACTGTAAAAAGAAAATGCTTCCATATATTTGAATAAAAATACTGTTTTCACAAGCCAGAATAACACCAGAGTCAACAAGTTTCACTGCTAGATCTGATGTGGCCTATTATCTACGATCATATATGTGCACGAGCGACAATAAGAAAAATGTCAGAAAATAAATCAGTTGTCACTAGGAGTACACTAAAAGTCACCCACTGAATGGTAAAATGTTATAAGCTTTTACCTAACTACCTAAGTGAAGAATACAATACACAACAGTCACCAATCCTACTGATGGCCTTTGGTCAATATTGTAGAAGCTCAGCAAGTTGAAAGGTCCAAACATGTGCTCCAACCATATATGAAATGGGACAGTCCAAAGATGTAGGACGGTCCAAACATGTGCAGTCTCCATATATTCACCCTGTCCTGATATGACCTTAGATGTTGTTAGGATGTAAAACAACCACAAACAAACCATATATTCACTGCTATGTTACAATTAAACCAGTGTACGGAAAATCATGTACTGAAGTCACAATGGCTTTTCATTTTCATACGGATTATTCCGTACCAAAGTCTGAAACCACTGCTGGCCTCTGTAATTGGTCCTGGGATGACCGCGGACCCTTAAAAATTGAATTTTTGATTTCCGCCCATGAAAATACGCATGTTTTGTAGGTCAATAACTCTGAAATGAGAAGAGGTAGGGCAATTAAAATAGCAGATTCTGAAAGCCTGTGTCCAAATTACCCAGAGTAAGAATTTTCAGCCTACACCTCTGATTCATTTCCAAGATATTGGCTCCCCACAAACCCCCTCCAAATTAACATTCGCAATTTGCGAGGGCAAAAAGTGGGCATGGCCCCATAACACTTTGCACGTGTTCATCATACACATTCATTATATATAGGCACCATACTCTCTAATAATTTCTTTTAGCCAAATCTGTTTCGGTGACCGTGCAAGATTTCTGCACTTTGGTTGAGTTCATATGGAATGACCCAATGGTGATTTCGGACAAAATCCAAATGAAAATAGTCTTGAATTCCTATCAAAAACAGTCTTTAAAGGCCTTGATTTCCATGTCTTCACATGTGTACGAGCCGTGTTACTGTTAAGACCTGCTTATTTATGCGCTCTGAAGTTATTAATATGGCAATATTTGTTTGTTTTATTATTTATGTGTATATTTTGCACAAAATGGTTGGCTTGTGGTTAATTTTATTTATTTAAAATTGATTTATTATTCTTTCAGCATCTCCACCATGCCGACCTACCCAAAGTACCTCACTAAGAAGCAGGAGGATGAGCTCCGCAGCATCGCCAACAAGATCGTCGCGCCGGGCAAAGGGATCCTCGCCGCCGACGAGAGCACCGGTAGGCCAAACTAGTGCCACACTGACCTATCTGCGGCGGTGTAACTAAATAGTCCTGACAGTGATGTGTTATCACTAGTATTAGTATTCCTATTCTTGTTACCGTGTTTGACTATAATCATAAGACATAATTTGTGTGTTTGTGTGTGACAGTGGCATGGTAGGACCATAAGGACTGCACCTTGTTTACTCGGTTGAGCAGGTGAAGTTCTCGATGACCTGTCCGAACGGGCAAGTCATTACCTTTTCTGATCTGCAGATTACAGTTTCAATTGGCTGACTTTGGTTTGGGCAAGTAGTTTTGCCACTCGGGCAAGTTGAAATTTCATTCACTTGCTCGATTGGGCAGGGGAAAAAGTGTCCTGTCCTGCCCTGGTGTGTGTGTGTATGTGCTTGTGCAATAATGAGTTGAAGGCAAATGTTGATGAATCCCATGTGAAGTCACTGCATCGATGCACAAGAACTTATGCTTAAAGTTATGTAAGATTGTGTATTTCATGAGTTTTTATTACATATATGCACAGCGCTATTTTGCTGTTCTCAGAGATGAAAGACCTCCGCGGTTTCGCGGATTTCCGGGATTTATTATATTCACCAATTAATGCTAAACAAAGTTCCAAAAGATGGGATGTATATGACAACAGTTGGGTGGTTCGAATCCCGTTCTTATGACATTAGATGTAGTTAGAACATAAAACGTAAGCAAGAAAGTGTTAGATATGGGCGATAATGCAAGCACAACAAGGCTAGTTGAAACCTGACTTCCGGTATTTTTCCGTGATTCCCTGACAATGCTAAACCTATGGGAGAATATCCGCATTTCCGCTTTTTTTTCTCGGAGACCACTTTCATCCCTGTATTCTCTATCGAACTTATATTTTGGTAACTTTGTATAGTACTAATATCATTTGTTGGAGCAGAACTCACCACTGTATCAAGCAAACTAACACATGTTCAATACTACCCTAGGGACAATGGGAAAGCGCCTGCAGAACATCCAGGTGGAGAACTCTGAGGACAACCGGCGCATGTACAGGGAGCTGCTATTCTCGGGTGGCAAAGAACTGTCTGAGCACATCTCTGGGGTGATCCTCTTCCACGAAACCATGTACCAGAAGAGCGAGTCCGGAAAGTCCTTTGTGCAGATGCTGAAAGACCTGGACATCATCCCTGGCATCAAGGTCGACAAGGGTGTTGTTCCCCTTGGCGGCACCGACGGGGAGACTACCACACAGGGTGAGTAGGGAGCTCTGTCCACTCAGTGCCGAGTCTGTGGTACCACACAGGGTGAGTAGGGAGCTCTGTCCACTCAGTGCCGAGTCTGTGGTACCACACAAGGTGAGTAGGGAGCTCTGTCCACTCAGTGCCGAGTCTGTGGTACCACACAGGGTGAGTAGGGAGCACTGTCCACTCAGGGCCCAGTCTGTGGTACCACACAGGGTGAATAGGGAACACCGTCCACTCGGGGCCCAGTCTCTGGTACCTCACAGGGTCAGATGGGAGCACTGTCCACTCAGGGCCCAGTCTGTGGTACCACATACAGTGAGTAGGGAGCATTGTCCACTCAGGGCCCAGTCTGTGGTACCACACAGGGTGAGTAGGGAACACTGTCCACTCAGGGCCCAGTCTGTGCTACCATGCACAGTGAGTATGGAATACCGTCCACTCGGGGCCCAGTCTCTGGTACCACACACGGTAAGTAATGAACCCAGTCTGGTACCGTAAAGAAATTTGTCGTGTATGAAATTTGCACAATCTTAAAAAGCTGCGAATTCTTAATGTTGCATAATTTGATGAGTTTTAGTTTCTGCCATATTAGATTCATCATTATTAATCTACTTTACTTCAGTTGAAGTAAGTTTTATTTTCAAGAGTTAACTTTGGAGATATTTAAGTGGGCATACTTGTGTTAAAATATTTTCTAAATATTGTTTTATAGTACAGCAATGAAAGGGCTGTGGTTTCCTTAATTTACGCAATAAAAAATTGTGATTAACTATCACATGCCAGGAATACAGATCTGCCAGCCATTACGATTTCCGTGGAATCATTACGATTTTCTGTGTCTTACTATAATAATAATAACATGGTCAGTATGGGGCCTTGAAAGTCTTGAACTGCATTAAACTGTCCACACTTATCTAAATTAGTCTCAATTCGCCATTCGCCATTCACCATTGTTTTCCCCCCCTTAAATCCAAATAAAAAATAGTCTTGAATTCCATATCTTTACATGTATACGGACCTTGTACTTAAAATATGTTAATATTCCTGTTTCAAATATAATTAAAGAAGCACAAATTGGTTTGTGACCGCCAAATGGCACAGGTCTGGACGGGCTGGGTGAGCGGTGCGCCATGTACAAGAAGGACGGTGCGCAGTTTGCAAAGTGGCGGTGCACACTCAAGATTGCCGATGGTTGCCCCTCATACCAGGCCCTCATCTCTACGGCCTCCGTGCTGGCCCAGTACGCGAGCATCTGTCAACAGGTAGACATAGCGCTGAACATTAAGAACGCCTCCAGACCCCCAGACCCTAAGGGCTAACTGACACATTACCTTATATTCCAGGGAGATGTCCTGAAAGGTCAATCACATGCTGCACCACTTTTGCCCTAATTGAATGTGACATGTTCTTTGTTGTTGAATTTCTCGATTTGTGCTGAAATCAGGATATATCTATATCAATGATAGAAATAAGCAAAGATTTGTCACTTGGCCACCGGAAAAGTCTCGTGTGATTTTCACCTGTCCGTTTTCATTTTCACTTGTCCCAGACAAGAGGACATGGTCTTATTCCGAACGCTGTATATGTTTGTAAGATATATTATCTCATATTAGAGTAATTATCTAATATAATAATCAAGTAGAAAAAACTAAACGGTTATAATGGCTGTCAATAATTTGATCGGTTTTTGGTGGTGCAAATCTAGGTAGATATTTTGGTTTTGAAAATATTGTAATTTAATTAGATTATGCAACTTCAAATGTGGGAAATGCTGGGTTGAGGTGGTTGCTTCCCCAGCGGGCATGGTATCAGTCTGTCTACGGGGCGGCCGGTCGGTAAGCTCGGTTTCTGAGGTCGTGGGTTCGAAACCTAACCAAATGTGTCATTACGTGGCCTGCACTCAGCATTAATAGGATAGCACAAGGATTGAGTTGCTCACTATTAGAATGTTACTGAGTTGGATATCAGGACATGATGGCCCGGTATCAGTGGAGCAGCACTATAAAGTCGCCATGATTGTGCATGGTCACAAATCGGTGCAACAAACAAACGAACACATTCATCACTTCATGAGGCGAGAATTTGTCTCAGCGACTACATTTACATGTGCGTCATTAACACTGCTGGCTTTGGCCATACATGACACTTACCCAGATGACCAGGCGAGATGGCCGAATGTGTTGAACGTCCGTCTCCCGTTTTGGTAGATCGTGGGACTCGAACCCACAAGTTTTCAGATAAGTGATGTCAGGTTTCGTACGGGGCCTGGAATGTCTTGAACTTCATTTGCCCCATTTCAAGGCCTTGAATTTAAACCTATTTTGGGTAATTAGCTTTGAAAAGCCCCACTACATTATACATTTTCTGAAAGCTGGATTAATTTGCACAATCTTAACTATCATATTAGAGTAATTTTATGAAAATAGTCTTGAATGAAAATAGTCTTGAATGAAAATAGTCTTGAATGAAAATAGTCTTGAATATTCTTGAAAAGCCTTGAATTCCATATCTTCACATGTGAACGGACCCTGACCATGTGATCTGAAATAAGACACCTTCTCCAAATAAATGGGGATTAGGGGTCTTAATTGGAAATCAACCGGCCAGTCTGGCCTTTTAACCTGTTTTGTGTTTCAGATTCAATGGTCCACCCATGCATCCTTTAATTTCCAATCTTGTTTAAATATAATTATTCTCTATTTTTGTCACATTGCCACTATTGTCTTGTAGGTGATGCATGCTTAGCTAAAGCTAATTTGTTGGTTCCGCAAGTTCGGCTGACGCCAATTTATTGGATATCTAAGCTTGGCTAAAGCCAAGGTTTTGGTTTTGCAAGCTGTGCTAAGGCCAATGTATTGGCTCATCCTGCTGGACACCTTTATCAGCCTGATACCATTCCATATATTGGTGTTTTTATGCGTTTATAAATACTAAAATAACAAATATTGCTCTTTTAGGTCAAATCCTGGAAGATGATGCTTAAACAGTGCAGATAGATTCTGCAAATCTTTTGCTTCTCTCCTTTTGAATACCGACTGGGTGGGACGATAGCTAGTTAATGTGAGTGTGACTTACCAGACCCGCACCCCTCCTCCACCCTCGCTTCAGGTCTCGACGGGCTGGCAGAGCGGTGTGCCCAGTACAAGAAGGATGGCGCCGGCTTCTGTAAGTGGCGCTGTGTGCTCAAGATCCAGGCTGAGACGCCCTCCCTACTCGCCATGGTCGAGAACGCCAACGTGCTCGCCCGTTATGCCACAATCTGTCAACAGGTGACGCCACCGCCAGTGTAACGCTATGGGTGTTTCTTTGTTGCTGTTGCCGTCTCCGAGCATGTCTTCTGTTGTGGTTTTTTAAGAGCAATTACTAATCATAAAATTTAATGTTAATCTAATTGTCTTAGGTTCTCAGTTAGTTTGCCTAGTTGGTTTGTCTGTTTGTCGTTCAGCCTTTAATTGTTCATTCACGTCCTAGAAATCCTGGAAGAATTTCGTGAATTTATAAATCTAAATGTCTTTACGGGGTGGAAATACAGCCGACATCTGCTGTTTTTCTGGAAAATTGCTTGAATTTTAATCAATGGAAATAATTATATTTTGCGGTTTCCTTCTTCATTGGCACAAGCATACATATGTCTATTAAATGTTTTCGAGTTGTTATCGTTATTCTAAAACAAACACTCCAAAAGTTTTGAGATATATTTATGACTGGATAGAGCGACAAATTCACAACCAAAAACAATCGAGTGCATATGACGTCCTGGAAAAAAAGTCCCGAGATTTTGATTGATTTCCAGGAGTACGGATTTCGTCTTCAGTTGTTGGTTGTTCGTATTGTGCTTTCGGGTTGTTTATATTTTGTCGCTATGTAGACAATGGTCACTGGCTTGAAATGCTTGGTCACCATTGTGGAAGATTTTGCATTAGAGCTTGCCTTGTATGTTTTCTCTTGCAACACATCTATTTGTGACACTTAAAGTAGTGTTAAGTGTGGCAGGCAATTGATTGATGCAATAGAAATTTAGCGTGAATCCAATTTTCAAATCGCTTCACTACAGGTGGTGGTAGTAGAAGCAATTTTCTATCTGCTTCATAGCCAATCTTTGCCTAAAATTCAAAAGTTGCTTTCCGTGTTGCTGTTTTTTTTAAAAATATCTTTGGGGTGTTTTGGCTATGTCGGTTTGGGGGGGCGGGGCGGGTATTGTACTGAATTCGAGTAAAGTTGGCTTGATGGATTACAAACAATACACACATGATTAAATTGTAGGTTTCGTTTTGAATAGTAGTCACTTATACTGCGCCTGTGATTATTTAACAACTGGTCAGCTTTAAAATTGATATAAAGGGGGTATGCTTTCAAAATTAAAAAGCAGAAAACTTGTGAAGAGTAACTTGCCAATAGTGTCGGGATAGTCCATTGAGAATAATGTTTAAGTAGAGTTAATTTTGTATTAAAATTTGATCGTAATAATAACTTGAAATATTTGTGTGGGATGGGCGGGGGGATTTATTAGTAGTAATCAGATGTATATTTTATATAAATGGAAGAGGGAAGACCACCACTAGCATCTAATTTAACATTTATCTTAAAATAAGAAAGGGAGGATCTTTGAACAATGCAGGCTTCCCCGTTCCAGGAATGAGAATTCCTATTTTCTTGTGACCACTCATATCCCATATCCATTAGGTACGCATAATAGTTCCACTAGCCCTATCCCACATGGTAAAGTTTGTAATTGGTTCATTTGTTTTGATGCCGACTTTAAAGGAGGCCTTTATATATGGGTCACTCTCCTGAAAACTGGCCAGAAGTGTCACATGGCGAGTTAAAATCTAATATTTGATTTTTTAAACATTTTTTGGTCGCAAATGAAAGCTGGAAATCTCCCCTTTACATCTCTGTAAAATATAAATTGATGAGATAAAAATAATGGTGTAGTCCATGATTAAGCTATGAATTATGGCAGTATAACATGTGTGTCACACGTGTAACACATGTTTATGACACCACAGTCTACTTAATAACACATGTTTAGGACACCACAGTCTACTTAATCAAAATCTAATCAAAATTAAATAATATCATACTTAGAAGCATATTAATCATGGCATAACATCCAGGAATATGCATTGCTTATATTGATATTTTAAAAGAGTAATTCCCAGCCATGCTTTATTCACTGAATAATTAGTGTACAATATTTGTGTGGCATCCAGACACCACTGGTTACACATGTGATGGAAATTTGTAATGTTATTTCTGAAGACATCAAATTTAAAAAAAAAAAATTTAAGCATGCATACATGTTAATTAGTAATTCCTTTTTGATTTGGGAACTGTTTTGTTTGATTTTACCTCGGTACTAAGCCTCTGGCTGCTCGAGGTCGAGGGAGAAGGAAGCAACATCCGGGTACAACAATTAGCATAATCCGCTTAATACGACAACACGTTTAAGCTTTCACCAATTCTAATTACCGAGGATTTACCGATTTCTACAGTAAGTACCTATACAGAAGTGAGATATATTGTGTTTAAAGCTTTGTAGCACAATTTGTCACAGATACTAGAGTAGTATTCACTATTTTACGTAGTTAAATGTATCTTTGGTGCCATAGAGATTGAGGCATCCATTTTATTTTTGCCGCCCGTTGCCGAACGGAGAGACAGGTTGGCGGGAGCCATTGCGTCGCTTAGTGTTAGATTGCCGCCCGTTGCTGAACGGAGAGACATGTTGGCTGGTGCCATTTCGTCGTTAGATAGTTTTTTCTGAGGCGTACTTCCGAGTGACATAATATTTTCTCCGTTTCGTTGATGTAGAAATCACGGGAAGGAGAAGTGTATGTCACGGAGAGCGTGGGCGGGTTCCTACACTGGTCCCGACCCCTCGATCGGTTTTCATCTCGGGGCACCGAGCGATGCACGGTCGATATGCCATTAGCTTCTCACGCCTGGTTTAATCGGTGTAAATACGGTTTAAACCCAAATTTAGTAGTGCGGCAGGCACGGTATATGTGCTGCAAGCACGTTTGCACTGTTCTACGTGTTCTAGTGCTCCTTGAGTGCGTTCTAATTCATTTGTTTGGATTTCAGACGACTCGAGATGGCTACGAGGCGGAGTAGTAAAGGTGCATCACACGCTTCAAGTGACGGTGACGCGACCCCTGCACGCGAGTCGGCTCCATCACGGGACCGCTCGCCTGAGGCAGGGCTCTCCCAGGGCGATGGCTTATCGCGGGACCGGTCGCCGGAGGCGACGCCGTCCCGGGTCGGTGCCTCGGAGCAGATGGTGAGGCTCATACGGGAACAGCTACAGGAGCTTCTCCCGTTACCGCGGCATAAGGCTCCCACAAAGGAATATTCTACGGAGCAGTCTGAGTGGGAGGACTTGTCGGATGATCAAACTACCGACTCGGAGCTGGTTTTGGGTAAAAAGCGTAAGCGGGCCAAGAAAGATTCCTCAGGGGATGAGTATTATAGGGCAAGGAATAAGAGTAAGAAGGTCAAGAGAACGAAGAAGAAGTCGAAATCCAAGAAAAAGAGGGCTAAATCTTCTTCGTCGGACTCATCCAATGATTCCACCCCTACAGAGTCGGAGTCAGATGAACCGCATGCTGGTGCATTTGCGGACATCACGGAGCAGGTTAAGAAAAAGATCAAGGCGGTCAAAAAGAGAAGAATTAACACTTGCTCCCTTATGCGTCAGAATTTGAGGGGACATTTTGATTCCTTCAAACCTATTAAGACGCTCACTAAGTTTGCACCCAAGTATACGGGTATTAAAGGGATCCCGCAGGCTACTATCAAGGAGATGGACGAGGATGTTATTATGAGCGAGGAACGTAAGAAGTGGGAGACATGTCTTCACAACGCCCATAAGGGGGTGTTGATTGCGTTTGCCGCCATCATGCCGGTGGCTAACCGTATGATGGTGGGGAATAAGTTTACCATGGTCACCCCTGATATGAACTCGGCTATTGCCGCTCTTACCGCGACAAGTAATTACCTCTCCTACCGTAGGTTCGAGAATGTGTTTAAGTCAGTTACTACTGATGCTGGGAAACAGGTGGCACGATCTAAGAAGGTTGTCGACAATGACGGAAAAGAATACACCCTCTTCTTGCCGCCTAAACCGGTCAAAGGCAAGCCTCTGGACCAAAACAAGATGTTTGGTGGTCAGCTGCAATACCTCTTCAAACAAGTAGAAACGGCGGCGAAACAGTCAAAGCATCTGGACGGGAAGAAGGATTCGAACCTGGCCAAGTTCAAGAAATCCAGGGCGGATTTTCGAGGGCGGACTACCGAGCAGCCGTTTCATCAACAGAAACCAAGGCTACCAGCCGAGGGGAAGAGGCCAGAGGAACCAGTACGGCTGGAACGATGGGAATCGACCCTTCAAGCGGGACACTCCCTCACAGAGGCCATTCCCCAAGCCAGGGAACAAGTAGAGCCTGCAACACAGACCAGTGTAAGCATGTTTAGAGCTGGCAATATTGCTTACAATGTTAGTGAGTGGGAACAGTTAACTACTGACCAGACGGTTCTGGAGATAGTTACAGGGCTTAGAATTCCCTTTATAGAAATCCCAGTGCAAACAAAAGTTCCCTTTCCTTACCGTTTTGCTTTAGATGAACAAGTAGCGTTAGATCGAGAAGTTATGAAATTTATAGCTAAGGGTATTGTTATGACAGCACAGCATACTGACGGAGAATATATTTAGAATATATTCTCCAGACCAAAGCCAAATGGCGAAGTCAGGATAATTCTGGACTTAACCATACTTAATGAGTTGGTGGTTTATAAACATTTTAAAATGTTTTCGTTAGAGACAGCTAGCGATCTGGTTATGCAGGATGCTTGGTTGGCAAGTGTGGACCTAAAAGATGCCTATTACACTGTCCCAATTTGTGAGGGACACTGAAAATTTCTTCGTTTCTTTTGGCGGAATCAATTGTTCCAATTTACTTGTTTACCCAATGGTCTAGCTTGTGCGCCAAGGTTTTTCACAAAATTGTTGAAACCCGTCTTTGCTGAGATGGCAAAGAAAGGACACGTTATGTTCCCTTACATTGATGATTCATTTATAGTAGCACGCACAGCAATTGACTGCCAATTGGCAATTAATGATTTGTGTAATTCTCTAACCGATTTGGGGTTTTATGTCCACAATATTAAGTTGATTCTCACTCCTACCAAAAATCTAAAATTTCTGGGGTTTTTCATTAACACGAAAGATATGACTATCACCCTGACGTCGGACAAGGTTGATAAGTTTAAAACCACAGCGGGTAATTTGTTGAAAATAAAAAGACCTAAGATACGACAAGTAGCAGTTTTAATCGGGCTGATGGTGGCTTATGCACCAGCTGTTTTGTATGGTAAAGCGCATATTAAGTCCCTTGAAATAGATAAAAAATGTCGCTCTGGCTAAATTGGTTGGCAATTTCGAAAGGCTCATGACCATTTCCAAGGAAGGGCACGAGAATATTCTTTGGTGGTTGCGACATATCACTCACGCCACGAATCCCATACGTATGGATGAACCTAACAATTTAGTAACTACAGACGCCTCCCTAGAGGGTTGGGGTGCGCATAGGGATAACGAAGCGACAGGGGGCCGTTGGTTAGAAGATGAGATAGATGACCACATTAATGTTTTAGAGCTACGGGCTGTTTATCTGGGTTTAACAAGTTTAGTTAAGGTCCCTAGACTTAATGTCCGAGTGTTAGCTGATAACACTACTGCAATGGCCTATATAAGGAATATGGGGGGTTCAAGGTCCTCAGCTTGCAACACTGTTGCCAAGCTCATTTGGAACTGGGCTGAGAAACAAAACGTGTGGATCACGGTTGCACACATTCCAGGCAGCAAAAATACATAAGCGGAAAAAAAGAGCAGACATTTTCACGATCATTTGGAATGGTCCCTCAGTGCAAACATTTTTCAAACTATTTGTCTTAAATGGGGAAAGCCAGAGATAGATCTTTTTGCTTCTCGGAGGAACAAAAAACTTGATAAATATGTGTCTTGGCATCCTGAGCCACAAGCTTGGCGAGTGGATGCTTTCTCTATGATCTTGAATGATGCTTTTTACTATATTTTTCCCCCATTCAGCCTAATCAGCAGAGTAGCCAGAAAGATCAGGCTTGACCAGACACATGCAGTGTTGGTAGTGCCGGACTGGAACACTCAGCCATGGCGGGCGGCAGTGGAATGGGAAATGAAGGATGGTTTAAAATTCCCAAGAGGCCCAGTCAATTTAGAACATCAAGGCAGAGTGACAAGCCAAGGGGATGTGGCCACAACACCGTTATTGGCATTCCTTTTCTAAGTTCTTATTTAAAACAGTTTGGGTTGGACAAAATTACCCAGGCTAGGCTGATTTCGGACGCATGGAGGCCTGGTACCGTTAAGCTGTACTCTTGTTATTTGAAGAAATGGGGACTTTACTGTTTATTGCATAAAGTTAAGCCGATGCAACCATCCATCGCCCAGGTAGGACGGTTTTTACGTATGATGGAGGATGATGGACTGGGTTATGGTGCTATTAATGCGGCTCGTTGCGCACTTTGTCATTCTGCCTAGAATTGACGGACAAACTATAGGTAAGCACGAGGTTATTCGTTGGATAGTAAGGTCGATATATGTGAGGAATCCGCCGAAACCAAAGTATAATCGGTTCTGGGATGTTTCGACAGTATTCAAGCTTTTTCGGGATTGGCCGGAAAACAACTTACTTTCTATCCAACATTTAGGTTATAAGTTAGCAGTGCTATTACTTTTAGTAACTGGACATAGAGGACAGACAATTGTGGCTCTTTCGTTACAAGGGCTTGATATCGATAAAAGAGAGGCCACCTTCGATTTGGATAAGTTGCTAAAATCGAATAGGACAGGAGACCCCCTTTCCTCCATTCATTTAACTAGCTTCCCGCATAATAGGAAATTATGTGTTGTGTCAGCCATTAGGGCCTACATTTCCAAGACTAAGGTAATACGGAATTCTAACCCGACTACTCAACGACTAACAGCATTGGGTGAGATGTACAAAGTTTAATTTTACTACTGACTCATTGTTATGTTCATTTATGATTGAGGATAAAATTGAGGCTACGTAAAGGTCTCCCTCGACCTCGAGCAGCCAGAGGCTTAGTACCGAGGTAAAATAGTATAGTTATACGAATCTTACCTGGTACAGATGATGGATAACTCTTGTTTTCCCGAGGTATAAGCCTCGGGTGGTCGTGGGCTAGGGCCCACCCACCACACCCTGCCACGACCACTACGTTCGCTTGTGCCAAACGAAAACATCAGATTTCCATCATAAAGCTCAATTTTATCCTGATTAATTAGGTGAAGATTGTTGTACCCGGATGTTGCTTCCTTCTCCCTAGCCCACGACCACCCGAGGCTTATACCTCGGGAAAACAAGAGTTATCCATCATCTGTACCAGGTAAGATTCGTATAACTATACTATATATCAATGCAATACAAGATGTTAATAAGGATTCAACCATGTCCCATATGTCATGTTACAAATGGCTTACTGTAAAATGGTTTTATTTTGGTACAAAAACACTTCATAACTGAAAGGACCAAAGTTGCACACAGTTTATTTTATTTCCCTTATTTCTTTCATCAAATCTGAACATGAATATGAAAAGTATAAGGACAAAAATAAGTAGGAAGTTTTTTTTATTGATGTTTTAAAATCCCATCCCGTGGTGACCAGTTTTCAGGAGAGTGGCCCATATAGAATATTATGCTGCGATTAAATATCAACAGCCGATGTGGCTTTAACATCTATTTGCAAGTCTCCAAAACTAGTTCCCTAGCCTATAATCGCCTTGATTTCTGTGTGGTTAGGAGTTGAATTTTACGTTTTGTTTGTTCATTAACAGTGGACCACCACCGTCATATTAAAGCTGCATAGTCAGATGAAAGCATCAAAATTAAACAAAGCAAAAATCTAAGTATGTACCCAAAGATCTAAGTATGTACCAACTTAGATACTAGTGCACACATTAAGCATTTAGTGCTGCACAGAAGGACGTACTAAATCAATATAATAGAACCAAATTTAATAGAACCTATCACTGATGAAACATATGTACAGAATTTCGACGTGCACACCAAAATTAATTTCTTGCTTTCATTTCAAATATCTCCAAAGTTAATCCTCTAAAATAAGTAAATTATCAACCTAATTTATTTAACATAACAAATTTGGCAGTACCTCGAAGCCATCAGACTGTAGCTTGAATATTAATGTGTAAATTAATATTTAATTCAGTTTTCCCTAGATGTAGCTGCAGTAGCAGTTTCGCAGACAGGGCTTGCCGACTATTAAATGTTTTATTGTATTGTCAATTCGTTTGCATGCCCTTGTCACTGTGTCAAATGTTACACAATGCGTTATGTTCCTCACACCTGTTACTACTAGCAGACCATGTTGATAAGTACATTATAAATCAATGACTTCTGCATGTTTGTTCGAATACTGCATGCCCTATATAATGTGAACAGGGGTGCCAGATCAAAGTTTCCAGGGATTCATTTTATGGTGTTTTTTTTGTTTTTTTACAGGGATGAAATTCTCTGCGTTTCGCGAATTTCCGTGATTTTTTGGCAATGTGTGATTTGTATTGTTTCTAAAAAAAATGTCTAGGACATAAAATCTCATTAAAATAGCCATCTAATTCCATGTAGTTTGTTTGCATACTACCAATTATTAACTCAAAATTCTTGAGACATTTAACTTATTTAATTTACCCAGGTTCTTTGTTCTTTTTTTTTCATTCTTCGAGATCACTTTCATCTCTGGTTTTGTCAAATTCATTAAGAATTTGCCTGGGTTAGAAAATAAAATGGTTTGGAAAGGACCACTGAACACACTGGCATCCCTGATCTAGTGACAATTAGGAACTGTATGTAAATTGGTTATTGATTCACTCTTCTCTCTACGAGTATACAATTTAAATATAGGGCCTCAGTTTTTGTTCGTTTAAATTTCTATTGATAACAGTTTTTGGCTGTAACATTTGTTAAATGAGCAAGTTTAATTCATTCCGATTGATCGCGTTAATATAATGTAATGCTCGTTTGAATATATCCAGTTATCAAGTCATTGGTTTTTTTAAAAATATAACAGAAAATTGAACAAACCAACGTTAAATGCTTATAATCTACTTACAAACCAATGTTGAATGTTCCGGTCTGGGACGAGTGTATTTTGTGTGTAGCAAAGTGAACATTACATTATAATAGATTTAATATTTGATTTTACACCACTTGGGGCGGGGCAAGAACATTTCATGAGACAAGTAAAAATTGAGGCACCTGTGCTACATGACAAGTGGGTGCTGGGATACCTAATGCCTTATCTAATCTGTGCTGCGCTTTTCTCATGCAGAACGGCCTGGTACCCATCGTGGAGCCCGAAGTTCTCCCTGACGGAGCGCACGATCTGCGCACTGCGCAGAGGGTCACTGAACAGGTATGACGCTTGTCCCTGTCTTGTATGAATATTGCCAGCATTGATATTGCGCTGAATCTTTTTAGTTGGTGCAATTGGACAGTTCATAAATGTCAATTGATTTTTGCAACGCTGACTACAGGCTTTATCTGACTATCATTTCAGGATTTAAAACTGTAGTGTAGGTAGCTGTGGAGAAGTTGATATTGATATTTACTCATAAATATTTTTTTGTTTAACCATTACTAAGTTCTATATGATATTGTTGACCTGTTGGTTAATATTCAGCTAAATGGCTATAATAATTGCTTCCTAAGTAGATGGCAATCCATGACTCAAGTAAATTATACTAAAGTTCGCATGCATGCTCATTTATATATAACAAATTATTTAAAAAACAAAACAAAACTATCCAGCTGCATAAATTTGTAACCCTGTGCTTTCAGGTTCTGGCCTTCACCTACAAGGCGCTGGCCGACCACCACGTCTTCCTGGAGGGTAGCTTGCTCAAGCCCAACATGGTGACGGCGGGTCAGAGCTGTGTCCAGAAGTACAGCTCACAGGACGTGGCGCGCGCCACCCTGGAGGCCCTCCAGCGCACTGTGCCCCCGGCAGTCGCTGGTAAGTGGATTGTGAGCTGATGTGGCGTGGTTGGCTACTTGTATGACCTGATATTGGCTAAGGCAGTTCCATACAATCTTGAGGAGAAAAAGGCCTTGAATTTGAGGATGTCACTCTTTGAAATGAGGCTTGAATTTGAGGTCGCTTTGAGAAGGGGGCTTGAACGTGAGGATGTCACTTTGAAAAAGGGCTTAAACTTGAGGGTGTCGCTTTGAGAAAGGGCTTGAACTTGAGGGAGTAACTGGGGGGGGGGGGGGACTTTAAATAACTCTTAAAAGGCCTTGACATTGAGGATAATACTGATAATCATTCAATTTGGGGATGACTATTTGAAAAGGCTGTAGAATGTTGAAATACCCGGAGGAAAAGTTTTACCTCAGAAAAACTGCAAAACAAAAAGTTGGAGCTATAATTTATGGCTTGATAATTTATAGTCTTATAGTATAAACACTAAAAATGTGTTTCCAGGTGTTGTTAGGACATAAAAGGTTAGGACAAATAACGTTCTTTCCCGTGCCACCCTGTAGGTATCACCTTCCTCTCCGGTGGCCAGTCTGAGGAGGATGCGTCGGTCAACCTAAATGCAATCAATGCCTTCCCTGGCCGCAAGCCGTGGGGACTGACCTTCTCCTACGGCCGAGCTCTGCAGGCCTCCGTGCTGGCAGGGTGGCAGGGCAAGCCCGAAAATCTGAAGAAAGCGCAGGAACAGCTCTTCAAGCGCGCCAAGGTAAGTCAGCTCAAACAAACCGTTATCAAAGGCAATGTGCAACAAAATGCGCCACTCAGTGCTTTCATATATGAATATGTTTGAACCTATACTACAATATTGTTTTCATTATTAATATTAGGATATAACACACTATAATTGTCGTACATTGTCTTTGATGGTACAGCAGTCAGGCTGGCCATGGGGACATGTTCAATCACATTGTTTGCTATATTTCACGTGAAAGCGCTGAGTGGTGCGTCTTGTCATACATTGTCTTTGCTGTTATCAAGGTAGCTGCCATCTTTTTACGTCTTTATGATTCAAATGTGCCATGATAAACCAGTCGAAGCAAATTGTTAGTTGAATATCAGTGTGGTATCCAGTTTCTATTTGTATGATAAGCCAGCTGAAGCAAATTGTTAGTTGAATATCAATCATCGGTTTCACTTGTGCGTAACCTCCCACTCACGAGAAAGATGACATACCCTTGTATATGCAGCATATACAAGGGTATGTCATCGAGAAAGATGACATACCCTTGTATATGCAGCATATACAAGGGTATGTCATCTTTCTAGGATCTTTAGAAAGTGCGTTTGGCCATCCCGTCTGGAAATGATGGACGCAAAGAATGGTAATTCCATTGTGGAATTCTGTGCGTGGTTTTAATTATTTCAACTGTTTGCTCCAGGCTAACGGCATGGCTGCTCTCGGCCAGTACTCTGGCGGAGAGGGAGGCGCCGCGACGGGAGAGTCCCTCTTCATCGCCGATCATGCTTACTAAGAAGCACCTACAAACCCCGCCGTCACAAGGTGTCGCTGTAGCAATAAAGACGCTCCAACAAGCAAACAGCAGTGACAGCAGCAGCCTGCCCTACATTGCACCCGCCAATAACTAACTACAAACGAGGCATGGGGTGGTGTGAAAATAATAATCATAGTTGGAAAGACAAAAACTCACATCTGCGGAAAGAAGGACGAACATGTATAACAGGGACATGCTTAAGTTGGTGATAAAGTAGCTGCGGCATTGAGGTTCTTGTTTGTATATAGCCGGCAGCTGTAGCAGGGTTGTGACTGACACCATCACCAGTATCAGCACACTGGGTGTGTAGTCTGGCAGCTTGTTTGGTGGCATTGGTTTGCCAATAGAGGAGTCTGCATTGTGCTAGTATCGCTAAACCACCTCGGTTTTAATCCTGGCTTCCGGTGAGATATCTATCCCAGCTTTATCTCCTAACGTAGTCTTCGTCATTTAGGGCCACTTGTACCCCACTCCCCACCCCTGATTTAATGTATGTATATGTTTACATATAGTTCTTGGTTTAAATAGTAGTGGTGGTTTAATCTTGACTTGTTATATATAATAGATATGGTGTTGACGTATGTAACCTGGCTGGTGGGTTTGGGTATGATTAGGATTACATGGTGACGGGAACGTGGTTTGGGATTTGAATGCAGCAAAATGCATGTTGGTTATGGTGGCCTCCTCAGTGGGCTTTAACTGCAGCAGATAAAAAGGGTATATTCCAATTTTCGCTGGTCCCTCAGGAAGGACTAGGACTGATCCAACAAGTGGTCGCGGTTTCAATTTATATGGCGGAAGGGGGTGTGGGTTGGTGTTGGGGAGGTGATAAATACAAATACGCCATGATATAGGATATTTGATCTAATGTATAATTTAGTTGAATTACCATTAGAAACAAATGTATTGCAATAGCCATACCAACTTAGGTTATCAGGAGGCCTATAGTGAAAAGTGAGTTTAAAGTATGAGTCTACGGAAGGATATGGCTGGGAGGGGGAACCAACCTCAGAAGCTGCGACCCGGCATGCTGGATGCCAGCTTCAGTCCTTACCGAAAGACCAGCGGAACTTGGTGTGCGCTGGTACCCGAGCCGAGCAGCACTGAGCGGGGTCAGTAAAACCTCCGTGAGAGTAGCTACAATTCAGTGTGTACATAGCCCATGAGTCAGAACAGACCGTTCAAATGCTATTAATAGAAAACTTGATAATAAATATAATAAAGCACCCCCCCCCCCCACCAACAAAAAAAGTTGTGAGTATTTTTTACTGATCATCGAACTGTGAACGTAAGGCTAGCCAGTGAATTTAGTAATCCTGTGGTTTTTATCCCTTTGAAATTAGTTCCATCTTTTTTTTTGTTCCCCTCACCGCAAATTCGCTGTTATAAAATGAAATAACATTTTTAGTTTGAATTGATTTCCTGTGCAAAAAAAAAAGAAAATTGTTACTTATAGGACTTGTGAGCTTTTAATGAGATGATTTAAATAAAATTAAATAGAAAGTGGATGAAAATCATGAATTTGTTGTTTCTCAGTTTAAATACAAAAATAAAATGAATGGAACGTCGTTAGGTCATACGAGTGTTGGGTTATGGAAACTCCATTCAGTTCAAGTACCTAACAATTTGTGCGCGAACGAATATTTGAATATTGAAATAGATATATTATTTTGATTATACATGGATCTGGTTATCTGCATTTGGCGTGGTTCTACAATTTGCCATAATATTCTTAACGAAATATTCATATTCTAAAGATATCTGAGTTGCACTTAGAATACCCCCCCTGATGTAAAGCTCCAACAATGATCCTTAGAATATCAATGGCTACTCGGTATATTGATCCTATAAAATATCAATGGCTATTCGGTCTATTGTTCCTATAGAATACATAAGCTACAAGGCATCGTCAAAGGACTTCAGTCACTATTGATTGAAGCGTGCTTGGAGTAGACTCATGAATAGACATGCTTTGGTTCTGTTATATAGAAAGCATATCCAACGCTCCATACTGTCCTACGTCATAATTAACCGTCAACTTGGTAATTAGAACTGAATGACTAATGGTCACTGATGCTGACTGGTCACTGGAAAAATGGGAGACTTGCTCTCAGCACACTACCCATCTTCGAATAGTGTGTGCTGCAAGTGAGTGCATCAGAGCTTAAAAAAAAAAAAAAACTAAGTTTCATGGTAAAGTAAAGATCACTAGCTTTAGTTTTGTAACCGTCACAGCCAACTTCAGGGTTTGAAAACTTTGGAACGATCATAAAACATGATTTTACTAAATATTTTTCATGAAAAATATATTAAATAGACAAATTCTTTCTCTACAAATCTGTGTAGATTGTTAACCACCATTTAGCACTCACTCTCAGATGTTTGGACTTAACCATAGGATGGGTATACTAAAATAGAACAATTAAATTTGTTACATGTGGATATAGCTTAAAGACAATGTACTCACATTATAGATATTTACATTATGATCATCTTTATACAAAAAGCAAGTCGATATCTCAAATAGAACCAGAGATATTAATTTTCTAAAGATTTTATGAAGGACGGTTAGTGAAACTCACATGATTTACCATGTTTAATGTCAACTTGCTCAACAAGTATTTATTTGTAAGGTCTGGACAAAATAGAGATTAGAATTTGTACTAGAAATAATAAGTTAACAGAATAATAATGTGATTAAAATGTAATTTGCATTTAGCAAGCAGCCTCAAACATCAGGATTTAAGCATTTGTAGACTCATGAAAAATGTGGGTAAAATGAAGGGCACAAATTAAATTTAAAAAAAATTATAACTCAGGAACTAATATACCAATTTTCCATTATTATATATATTTGTAATCAGAATGATACCATTTGCTAATTAACTTCATGAAAAGAAAAATTCAGTTTGGAGTACACACTAATATTCACAGCTGGACACTATATAACCCCCAATAGCCGATCTGACGGCAGTGGCAAGAACTTCTGGATAGGACCTCCGAACTACTGCCTTCGATAGGACACAAAACTACAGGAGCATTGAACAGAAACACCAAATCTAATAGCACATTTCTTGCCGCCTGAGATAACGCTAGGTGGCGCTCGTGTACTATTAGTCCGTACAACGACTGCCTGCCTGCCGGTTCGCCAGCATATATGACTGACTGACTGCCTGCCTGCTGCCTGTATGACTGCGTTTATTTGCCTCCCTCCCTCCCTGTCTCTCACTCCTTTACTGTGTCTCCCTCTACCCACTCATTCCCTCCCTTCCTCTGTTTGCAGCGCCTCACGTGACAGTACACGAGCGCCACCTAGCTCTCGGCTGGCGGCATGCCCCATTCAGCCTAATAAATGCATTATCGGAGAGCTAGATTCTCCACAAAATTTGACATTTGCATTTACAGGATGGCCTTCCCTAGAATAAGATGTACTTTGATGATCATTTCATGTTTTTATTCCCCCCTGGTTATGTAACCAAATAGGTGCATAGTGCTGTAGTCGTCAAAGGGGATGTGCTCCGTGTATGGCAGCTGTGCCATTATCGTTACTGAAGGTCAGGGTATAATGACCAGGGTGAGTGGTTATTCTCAGTGCGACACTCCAGGACAGTTGTGGAGACGAGGCTCTTCAACTACCCTACATAAAAACAGTCGAATTGCTAGACCATGGACATATTTATACTAACCAATCTAAGTAACTAAAAAATACTCCTTCCAGGGACGAAAGTGCTCTCCGGGGGGGAAAAAAGCGGAAATGCTGATATTCTCCCATAGGTTTAGCATTGTCAGGGAATCGCAGAAAATTACCGGAAGTCGGGTCTCATATATATTGGTATACGCTGATAGTGTTGTGCCGCTTGGAGCATATATTAATATTAGTAGTGTACGCTGATAGTGCTGCGGCCTCAGCACGACATATTAGTATACACTGATGGTGCTGCGGGATTGAACAATCCCAGAAATCCGCGGAATCGCGGAGATTTCATCCCAGTCCTTACAGACATTGAAAATAGATTAAAAGTTGAATCGATAGAAGCCACATATCCCCCATGGCTGCCTTTTTTTGTGTTGGTAGTTACGGAACTCGTGGATAGTAATTCAATATTATTATTATTATAGGGCTGGTTCCTCAGGAAGGACTGAAGCTCGATACCCAGGTCACAGTTTCAGGAAGTTGGTGCCACTCCCAGGGTCCGTACACATATGAGATATGGAATTCAAGGTGGTTATTTTAATATCAGAATTCAGGCGAATATTGGCATTTTATTGTGCGTAGGTATGTCGGATCATCTTATGCCGAATTCGAAATAATTTAGATCAGGGGGGACAGTTTAATGGAATTTAAAGCTTTTCAAGACTAATTACGCAAATGAAGTTAAAGACTTTCCAGGACCCGTACAGACCCTGCAATCGCAGCGCCTATAACACCCGCATCCTGATGACCAAATGTTGTAAGATTATTATTGCCATACATTTGTTTCTAATGTAGATTGCAGTAAAATTGTCCTAGCAAATACTTTACATGAGATAAAATACCACTTTGTGAATCATAGTGTATGTTTATCCACCACCTCTCTCCACCATCCACTCTGTAAGCTGGAGCTGCAACCCGATATGCTCGGTCACAACTTCAGTCCTTCCTGAGAGACCAGCAGAACTTGTAGCACACATATTATAATATATGTTATTATTATCATTATTATTATTTATTAACTCTGACACATACGTACTTGGCCACATTTATTAAGAGCATGGAATTTTAGTGAATAATGATAGGTAAATGATTACGTAGAGCTAGGCACAGGTCACCGCTTCTCGATTTGTCTCAGTTTCTTTTTCTTCATCCTTTTCAGCTTAGCAGTATTCTTGATCTGTATGAAGAGAGCAAAGCAGTTATTGTCTAATTTTGATATATCAGGGATGAAAGTGATCGCGGAGAAAAATGGTTTTGTGGGCGATAATACAATCACACGGACAGAGGAAAGCTCTCCAAAGATAATTTGTGCTGTCTGGTCAGTGGAACGGAGAGCTCTACGATAGTGCTTGGAGAGTAGTGCATGAAACCTGGGCCGCGTTCAGAGTCCGTCTCGGCGGCGCCTCGGCGACGGGCATGACGTCACGCCAGTCTGAACAGCAAAAGCAGTTGGTTGTCTCGAAAATAGCCGCCCCCTAGCAATAGGAAAGCTGTGCTGTGATAGGCTGAAACAACTGGAGACGGCGGCCATTTTCGAGGCACTTTTTGTCTCCTATCTGAAAAGGAGGCGTCGCCGCGACGCACCCTGAACGCAAATAGGCCAAAAAGCATTGCCGAGACGTCTCCGAGACATACCCTGAACGCGGCCCAGACTTTCAGAATTTTCCGTGATTTCCTCACAGTGCTAAGCCTGTGAGAGAATTTCTGCTTTTCGCGGAAATCCACTCACTCAGTACAGGGATGACCCAACACGAACTGGCCACCGATCCAACACCGGCCGTCACCAGCCTTGGGCAGACTTAAATGCTTCAACTGTCAAGTGGTTCTAGAATTTTGTCTTAATTCCAGGGTCCTTATGGAGCCGGGAAAATCTTGAAAAGTCCTGAACTTATTTGCCCCATTTCAAGGCCTTGAATTTAACCTATTTTGGGTAATTAGTCTTGAAAAGCTTTGAATTCCATTAAACTGTCCCCACTGACAATTATCTGAAATCGAATGATTTTGGACTAAATTTAAATGAAAATAGTCTTGAATTCCTATCAATAACAGCCTTGAAATCATATATTCACATATGTACAGACCCTGTAATTCAGCAATTCTTCGACAAGTGCCAAAGCTATGGTAGGCACTCCAGGTTTACACAGAAATCCATATACTGTGTAGCAGACTCTGCCCGTCTGGCCGTTATCACAGCCCAACTGGTATCCACGATCCCCTGCCCCCCACCACCGCAACTGCAGTCATGTATACCTGGCACGGTGTATTAATCAGCGATTATCAATCACAGAAATATGTCAGAACTTTCATCGTAATATATCGAACCATAGGCCATACTTCTCGCATTCTGGGACTGGCTTCCTATCAATTAGACTATGGACGCTCCCTGATTCAATCCACCTACCCATGTCTACCTCTGTATGTGGCGTTTCACATGGGGAGGTCAGTGCCCCTCACTAGTACTTAGGCTTAGTTTTACTACCCAAAAATAGCTAACCAGTGATGTCCGGCAAAAATCGTTGAAATCTAGCCCAGACTTTCTGCGAAAACGTGGATTTTCGACCATGGGATTAGTATTGTTAGTGAATCACGGGAAAATGCCGGTACTCACTACTCAGTCGAACGTTGCCGGACAAACCAATCCCAACCTGCTGGGTTTGAGCTCAAATAGACCATTCTAAGCGTTTTCCCCTTAAGATACACCGAATAGTCATGCAAGGAATACATAGTACAATCATATGACCAGATTTTTAAGGCTCAAGAAACTTGATCTATGAGAGTAGACGGGAGTTGAGGTATAGAGGGTGGTGTAAGGACGTCACAAGACAACTTTCGGTGGCCATATTGGATGACATACAGAAGGCTTGCAACTGCCTACATTGTGCGTATTTACTGATTTGTTGGTTTATTTGTCACTGTTTTGAGCAATTTGGCCTCAGAAGTTGTTGCTAAAGTGCTGTAAGTAAGCACATTGGATGTAAACTACTCAGAACCTCCCATAACACAAGAAAACTCTGTTTTACTATATCTGCATGCACTCACAACATGGCTAGGGAGGGTGCTCATAATCCAAGATGGCAGCCCGCTGACTGCTAAGTAATGACGTCACGTGCACTCCCTCTATAATGATTGAGATGGGATGGAATCTTGTTCATGATACCTCACAGTTTGAGAAAATTGTATACATCTGTAACTTTTAAACTCACCGGTTGAACAATTTCGGCTTTGCGCGCATTGGCCTCTTTGCGGGCAATGTTCTCTTCTGTCCGCTTCCTCTTGGCCTAATATATAATCGGAAAACATTTAATCTAAGCCATGGGCACATTACTATGATAAATATATTTGTTCATAAAGGCTGTATGGTTCGATAAAAGCATCAAATTTCCCAAACCAAAACAATTATCCAGATTTAATCCTACATATCTAACTTAAAAACTGATGCGATTTTCAAGCATTTGTTGCCACATAGAAGGGAATGCTGAGTCAATTTAACAGAATCTGTTTCTGCTGAAGCCTATGGTGTCACGCTTGCCAAAATTAATTTGGCATGTTTGCACTTCAAATATCTCCAAAGTTAGCCATTTAAAATAAAAATTGGTTCAAATTAAAGTAAGGTAGATTATAATAACTACCAACCGAATATATTTATGTATAAGCACTGCTATGAAGGAGTTTTGATTTCTTCTTAATCGGGCCTGTTATTTGTGCTCTAGAGTGAGATTCTTTAATATCGGACAGGTTATAATATAAGCAAAAGCTTCCAAGTATGAGCTTAAAACCCAGGGTTTCCTTTATTACTAAATTGTAAATATATCTTTAAAAAAACAAAACAAACAAAAAACAGAACTATTCAAGTGATCGACATAAATTTGATATGGCTGGATTTTATTTTTTTTAAAGAAAAAGAAAGGTGTACACTATATACATTCTAATACTGAATTATTGAATTTAAAAAAGAATCATTACATAGTATTCGCCGTATTCACGCCGCGGCCATGTTGAAACCACACAGAGGCCAGCTACACATCTGCTCGGCGCAGCTCTACATGTGTGTGTACGTAAATAAAAACTGCTCCGATTTCTTTATCGGGAATAACTCGAATTTGAGTATATTCAGTTTTGAAACTACCATATTCATGTTTTCGTACCAGTTTTCAATCTATTGGCACATTTTCATGAAGATTGGGTGACCCCTGCATGATTTTCCCATTCTTTAACTACAATGTTGACTTCAAGTCTGGATAGTTATGATGGTAACACCAGCACTGTCAGTGTAGTTATCTGCAGAACGCGGTTAAACAACTAGTCTTAGTAAAATTTACAAATTAATAAAAGCTTTAAAAGGGTTATATATATGTATAGTTATACAAATCTTACCTGGGTACAGATGATGGATAACTGTTGTTTTCCCAAGGTACAAGCCTCGGATAGTCATGGGCTAGGGAGAAGGAAGCATATCCGGGTCCAGCAATCTTTACCTACTTATTCAGGATAAAGATGATCTTAAACTTCTATGGATACTTCAATGTTTTCGTCTTGGCACAAGCAAATGTAATAGTCGTGGTAGGGTTGGGTGGGCGGTCCCTAGCCCACGACTATCCGAGGCTTGTACCTTGGGAAAACAACAGTTATCCATCATCTGTACCCAGGTAAGATTTGTGTAACTATACTATTTTACCTTGGGACTAAGCCTCAGGCTACTCGTAGCCGAGGGAGACTTTTACATAACTTCATTTTTATCCTCATCCATTTCAATTCAGTATACATTAGTATCAAAACCAATATACTTGTTAACTTCTCACCTGTCATGTTAACCGTTGAGTAAGCGTGTCGCTAGGCCGCTTGACTTCTCTAGTCGTTTGTTGTAATATTTTGCAAATGATCTAGCTGTCTTCCAGCCTGCATGTGCTAGGATTCTCTTAACTGAGATCCCTAGCTGTCGTGCCTTCGAGACCATAGCTCCTCTTGTCGAATGGGAAGCGTATCATCCAGTATCGACGCATGCGGCCTTAATCACTTTAATAGTCCATCTTGCGAGTGTGTCTCTCGAGATTGCCTTGTGTGGTTTAATAAAACTCACCAAAAGCTGCCTTGAATTTCGTATTCCTTTTGTCTTGGATATATAAGCCTGTATGGCTGACACTACACAAAGTCGTCGGTCATCCGGGAAGCTATTTACATGCACTGTGAACAGTGGGTCCCCTGTGCGGTTTGACTTTAATAATTGTTCTAAATCAAACGTCGCCTCTTTGCGATCAATCTCCAGTCCATCTAGAGACAACGCTACTCTGGTTTTCCCCCCAATGGCCTGTAACTAGCAGTAATAGAACTGCTAATTTAAATCCTAGTTCCTTTATGCCTAAATGATTATTGCTAAGCCAGGACTTAAACATCTTAAATACTATCGATACATCCCAAAATCGATTATATTTTGGCTTTGGCGGATTTCTCTTCTACCCTCATCCTCTAGCATCCGCAAAAATCTCACTACTTGTGCTATTGTAGGCCTTAAGGGCTTAACCTTCTTAATTAAACAATGAAGTCCCCACATCTTTAAATAACTTGTATATAATTTTACCGTTCCTTTCCTCCAGGCAGGGGAGACCAGCCTCTGTTGAGTAATTTTATCTAGGCCAAATTGCTCTAAATAACTTTTTTTTAAAAGGACTACCAGAAGGGGTGTTGTTGACAGGTCTCCGTGAGTAGTGAGCGCCCCTTGATGTCGTAGGTTTCCGAGTGCTCTTGGGAATCTGAGACTGTCTCTCGCTCCCAATGCCACTGCTGCTAGCCATGGCTGTGTGTCCAACTCGGGCACAATCAGAATTGTGTGTATCCGATTCATTCTGATCTTCCTGGCCACTGCTGATAATGCTGAATGGTGGGAAAATATAATAAAATTCATTGTCCCAAATCAATGAAAATGCATCCACTTGCCAAGCATTGGGCTCTGGATGTCAGGAAACATATTTAGATATTTTGTAGTTCTTCCATGATGCAAACAAGTCTACTTGTGGCAGTCCCCATTTTTGACAAATTTGGTCAAAAATATTGTCATTCAACGACCACTCCAAATGATCATGAAAATGTCGGCTTTTCCTGTCTGCTAACGTGTTCTGACTACCTGGGAAATGGGCTACTGTTAGCCATATGTCATGCTCTTGAGCCCAATTCCAAATCAATTTTGCTATCCTGTTACAAGGGTTGGACCTAGTACCTCCCATTTAACGAATGTAAGCCATTGCTGTGGTATTATGTCAAAATTCTTACACAAAACTTTGGTATGCGGATTAAACTGCATAACCCCAGATAAACAGTTCTAAGTTCTAGGACATTAATATGGTCTGAAATTTCCTCATCCAACCATCGGGCGCCAGTTGCCTGACTATCTCGATGAGCCCCCCCATCCATCTAATGACGCATCTGTCGTAACAACAGAGTTGGGTTCACACATGTGAATCGGATTCGGAGAAGAATGAATGTTATCATACCACCACTGAATATCCGCCAGGCCTTCTGTTTTTCTTTCAAAATTCCCTTTAGTAACTACGGGCTAATGCTAAATTCTTATCTATCTCTAGCGATTTAATGTGAGCTTTCCCATATAGAATAGCTGGGGCATAGGCTATCATGATCCTGATTAGAACGGTGACCTGCCTAATCTTTGACCTCATTAATTCCAACAACTGGTCTGCCGTATCCAAAACTTGTCTAGTTTCTGTTAGCGACACGGTCATACGTCTGTGTTTAACAGAAAACCTCAACATTTTAACTCTTTCGTTGGTGTAAACATCTACTTCTTATCATGGATGTAAAATCCCAATCTAGTGAAAATTGCACATAGATTATCTACCACAATTTGACAATCTTCTTTTGACTGAGCTACAATAAAAGAATCGTCCATATATGGGAACATAATATGTCCTTTCCGCGCCATCAGCGAGTAAACAAGCGAGGGGCACAAGCTAAACCATTTGGCATACAGGTGAACTCATAGAGTTGATCATTCCAAACAAACCGGAGAAATTTCCTGTCAGGTTTGTAAATTGGAAGCGTGTAGTAGGCATCTCTCAGATCCACACTGGCAAGCCAAGAACCTTCCGTTATCAAATCTCTTGCCGTTTCGAGAGAAAACATTTAAAAATGTTCATATCTAACCAATTTGTCCAGCTTTGTCAGATCCAGAATCATGTGGACATCCCCATTTGGCTTGGGCCGCGAAAAAATGTTTGAAACAAATTTGTCTGTCTCATGGACCACAGGCTCTATAATGCCCTTCCGACAAAATTCCAACACCTGTTTATCTAATGCCTCTCTCTCGCTTAAGTCGAAGCGATAATGAAAAGGAATGGTTTCCTGTGCAGGGTGTTGCGTAAAGGGAATACGGACTCCCTCCACAATACTTAAAATTGTCAAATTGTACATGTTGCCGGTAACATGCGTAATTCAAAACCCTGACTACGGGCCTGATATTATGAATACCATAGAGACCATTCGTAGCATGCGTTGCTACGAGCATAGTTGACTTCCGGTAGCAGTTCAAAGGCTAATTCATTCACTACCTGACGATCAACGAAGACAGATCATTGTCTACTAATTCGCAGGTCATGCGGCTACTCTAATGACCATGGAGACGGTAATAATAGATATGTGCACATCTGCGCCTACTGCGCATTCAAGCTGAAAAGGAAGCGGGTGCATAGGGAGTCTGAGTGTAAAGCAAAACTACGAGCGAAGGAATCGTCCAATGAACTTTTTTAGGTGACGGTCGGCATGGGGCTGCTCCTGATAATCAAGGCGTGCGGATGTCCGTGGACGACACTCAAGCGGTTGCCGTGGTCAGCAAGGATGATGCTGGCATCATTCCCGACGAGATGATAGCCATTAGCCATCAGTGTACCGAGGTCAGTGGAGCTGTCCCGGTTGTTACCTGTTCTAATTTAAACCTACTACTGTCTGTTCCCTGTCCTGTGCATAGTGCTGTCCATGGCCCTCCCATAGATTTGACTGTTAAGCCGACTGGCAGTGTACCTGGTAAACGGAGCTATCCGTGTGACCCGTTGGAAGACCGTGTCTGGTCGAAAAAATTGCGTGCTGGCATTGTCAATAAAAATACAAGGGTAAACGGTTCAATTTCGGGGGCAAATAAATTTAATTGGTTTAATAGTGCCATTAGAAGATTTACAACTAGTCATGTTCGTCGCAGGCAGGGCGTAAATCATACAGTAGTAGGTTTGAAGAAGTGGGTGCCCCGACAGCCTCCACCAACGGTTTCGGGACTGGCTGGGTTCGATCGCCGCGATTGCCGTGACAACAGTGTTGCATCCACCTCGACAAACATGGTGCTGACCGGTCCAATTGGATCAGACGTAGCACCTCTGAACCGGGGTGCTGCAACATCGGTTGAGGGCTGTTGCTCCCACAACTTGAGTGCCTGTAGTTGCCATCTTCCCACTAGTGCCTCTCGCGCTTCTCAGATGAATCTGTCTGCGCCCTCTAATTTGAACTTCGACTCTCTGCCGTGTGGTTCAGCCATCGGCACCGCGGGCTGTTGTTTCCCCACATTACATTCCCGTAGTTGCCATGAAAACATTGATGCCTCTCAATCATCACAAACTGGCCCTGCGCCGTGTAGTTCATTGAACTTGACATCTGAAGCTAGTCCTGCCGCTGGCATTCTGACTGATACTCTGTCTGTTTCTTCCACATGTGTGAATTCACAATTGATGTTGCCATTTCATGTTGCTGATTCGTTGGTAGTTGAAACCTCCTCTATTGTTACTGGTTTGAATTGTGATAAGTCTGCCACTATTAATGATGTTTCGGGCTGCTGTTGTCCACCTTCTGGTATCAAGACCACGGACGGGGGCTGTTGTTCCACCGTCAGGGATTGCTCGCTGCATCCACACTCTGTAGTCAAGAGCGTTCTAGGCACATCAAACGGTAGTGTGGTGCCTCCACGTACTATTAAAAGCTGTGCTAATGTTAAGAAATTAAGCTTACACGTTAAACCGTTGGACGTTATATCATGTTGCTCGTTTGGACGGGCTGTTAAATCAGATGACTGTATTGCTGTATCCCAGTTGAATTCAATTGTGGATACTGTTGTCGATGATACATTCTGTGAAAAGTCACCGCATGATTATATGACCCACGTTTTGCAATTCTGGCCTAACTTAAATAGTACTTGTTCACAATTCATACAATATGCCGACATTTATGCTAAAGTGAGAGAAACTGGCCTTCCTAATTACTTGAAAGCAAAAGTCCCGGTCCCCTCTGGTCTCGTTATTAGCATGTGGAAACAATATTTGGTGGATTACGACGATTTAGACCTAGTAAATTTCCTGGAATTTGGGTGGCCGTCAAATTTTACCGGTGACTTTACACCTACTCCTGTTGAACATAATCATACGTCCACTGAGGAAGATTTATTTTGGATCAATAAGTATGTAGATACTGAATTATCTCATTCAGCACTCCTGGGTCCGTTCAATAAGCACCCCTTTTCCCCGTGGCTCAAATTAGTCCGATTATGACCCGCCCCAAAAAGAACACTAATGAACGTAGAATTATTGTTGATTTGAGCTTTCCAAAGGGGGTTAGTGTTAACGCTGGGATAGTCAAAGGTTTTTACCAAGGGAAACGTTATACTTATAAATTACCAACAATAATGACTTTGGCAAAGGAGGTTACAAAATTGGGAAAGGGTTGTTATATGTGGTCGATAGATCTTGCAAGAGCGTACAGGCAATTAAGGACCTGCCCCTTGACCGTGCCTTTATTCGGAATTAAGGTGGGAGGGAAATATTATTTTGATATAGCCCTACCGTTCGGGTGTAGATCTTCTAGTATGGCATGTGCCAGGACAACTTCGGCTGTGGTTTACCTAATGAGAAAACAAGGCTTTTTTGCATTGTGCTACTTGGATGACTTTGTGGGAGTAGAGACCAGCTTTAATAAGGCACAGCAAGCATATGACTATATTCTGGACTTAACGAAGGGATTGGGTTTGCAACTGTCGATTAAAAAATGTATTCCTCCAATACGGAAATTAACTTGGCTCGGCTATGAGATCAGTTCAGATGATATGCTCGTTAGGATCCCTGGTGATAAGTTGTTAGAAGTTTTGTTAGAGTGTCAAAGGTGGGTAATTGGGAGGAAAGTAACTAGAAAGAATGTACAGAGATTAGTGGGGAGGCTGCAGTTTATTGCCAAATGTGTTATAGCGTCTAGGATCTTCATGAATAGAATCCTTGATTTTCTTAGATCATGCCCATTTGTGGGAAAAATTGTAGTCAGTCAGGAATTAGTTAGGGATGTAACCTGGTTTTTGCGTTTTGCAGAAGGGAGTAATGGACTGATTTTATTAAAGCATTTCCCCCGGAAAAAATGGATTATTGAATGTGATTCGTCATTGCTGGGTGGTGGGGCATTCAGTATCGATAGTTTCTATTCCAATTTGTATTCAGAAAAGTTCCTAAGTAATAATTTCCACATAGCACAGCTTGAAGCGATTAACCTTCTCGTAGCCTTGAAACATTTATCCCCGATTGATCCTCATAATTACTTGGTTATTATCAACACCAATAATTTAGCTTCCCAACAGGTGTTATCATCCGGGGCTGGTAAGGACCCGGTCTTGTGTGCATGTGCAATGGAAATCTGGCGCTTTGCGGCTGATCACAGCTGCGAAGTCCAGGTCATACACAAGCCGGGAAAAGAACTGGTTCTGGCAGATGCCCTTAGTAGGTTGTTCTTTGATGCCAAGTCCAAATTGATTGCAGACCAATTGTGTCATGATAAGCTTTTATCTGAAGTACATGTTTCTCATGAGTGTGACATCTTTGATCTATTCTTATAACTTCTGCTAGTTGATAATATATTTTATTGGTTTTATCAACTTGCAGAAATGAATTGCGCAGTAGTGAATAGGCTTAGCGTGTATTTCAAAGCGGGACTATCGGAGGGAACGTGGCGCAATAAGAGGGTACAATTTAGGGAGTATCTACAGTTCTGTAAGACGCGTAAAGATAACCCTAAGAAACCCAAGCTTAAGACGGTAATGTTATACGCTGTATATTTAAATGACTTGTTAAAAACAGAAGGGGCGATAAAAAATTATATGAGTGGAGCTAGAACTTGGGTAAGATTGTTTCGAGGGGAAACGGAGTCTTTTGATAGCTATGCACTTTCTGTAATTAAGTCAGGCATGTTCAAATTAAAAAACAATATTGTAAATAAAGCATATCCTCTGAAGGTTAAGCATATTAGAATAATGATATTAAAATTTAGAAAGATTGGTGAGGACGGATTTGTGTTGAGCGCTGCTTTATTAATAGGATATTTATGTTTGCTAAGACAGTCAAACTTGTTTTATTCCGAGGTACTGGAGGATCACGGTCACATACTGCTCGGAGGGGACATAAAGGCACACGAGACACACCTGACGGTAACGGTCAGAAGCACAAAAACCACATGGAGACCAGAGGACGTATACAGAGTAGAGCTACCTCGAGTAACCGGTTCTGGCTTCTGCCCTGTGCGAGCCTGGAATAAGTACAACCACCAGTTCCCGGTGCATGAGGGCGCCCCAGCATTCGTGATGTCGAACGGGGCTCCGCTGACTGGTCCGCTATTCACAAAATGTATGCGGATCGCACTTAAATCTGCTGGACTTCCCTGGTGGCCGTTGGTCACATGCCATAGCCTACGGCGAGGGGGAGCACAAGAATATGCCCGAGTAGGGTTGTCACTGGACAACATAAAAACACTGGGACAATGGAAATCCAACAGTGTGCTAAATTACATGAACATTGACATATTTAAGAAGGGACCATCAGCTCTCTTGTCCCAATTTGGCTGAGATCTAATGGTCCCTCTGTATTCTCTCCCTGTTTTGATATGAATGATGTTGTGTGTACTGAAACTGCATGTGCGTGCGCGTGTGCCAGATGGGAGTGACTGTGTGTGATCGTGATCCACCACTAGCTGATGCCTCATGTCTTCAATTCAAGTATCTTCGAGGAATCCTGCATTCAAGATTAATTATCATATGAGTAGTGTGAAATCACAAATCACTAGTTGACCTGCACATAAGTAATACGTAACTGTAGTCATTTGGATTATCGGGTTGTACTACCTGTGGAATTAGTGTAGATAAAAGCGGATAGGCTCAATTGTACTATTGAGAAGCGCTTCAGTTAAATAATGGTTTTATAGTGATAGAATTATCAGGCTGTGTAAAAATTTATTAAGCCTGATTAATAAATTTATTAGCCCAAAAAGAATTATCTGTGTCTGGTTTTGAATTGTACATGTTGCCGGTAACATGCGTAATTCAAAACCCTGACTACGGGCCTGATATTATGAATACCATAGAGACCATTCGTAGCATGCGTTGCTACGAGAATAGTTGACTTCCGGTAGCAGTTCAAAGGCTAATTCATTCACTACCTGACAATCAACGAAGACAGATCATTGTCTGCTAATTCGCAAATTTAACCATCCCACCCACCCATTTTCCTTCATTATAATGTTAATAGGGCTGAGATCTAATGGTCCCTCTGTATTCTCTCCCTGTTTTGATATGAATGATGTTGTGTGTACTGAAACTGCATGTGCGTGCGCGTGTGCCAGATGGGAGTGACTGTGTGTGATCGTGATCCACCACTAGCTGATGCCTCATGTCTTCAATTCAAGTATCTTCGAGGAATCCTGCATTCAAGATTAATTATCATATGAGTAGTGTGAAATCACAAATCACTAGTTGACCTGCACATAAGTAATACGTAACTGTAGTCATTTGGATTATCGGGTTGTACTACCTGTGGAATTAGTGTAGATAAAAGCGGATAGGCTCAATTGTACTATTGAGAAGCGCTTCAGTTAAATAATGGTTTTATAGTGATAGAATTATCAGGCTGTGTAAAAATTTATTACGCCTGATTAATAAATTTATTAGCCCAAAAAGAATTATCTGTGTCTGGTTTTGAATTATCAGTAATCAACTCCCACTCACTTAAACAATTCTGAACATTTCCAGCCTGAAAAATGCTTACAGGTGTTTCTGTGGCCACTGGAGTTTGCGTTGCAACCTCTTAATTGTTCCCTGGGTGGGGTAACGGCTTGCAGGGAGGGAGTGTGCTCCCACTTGAAGGGACGATTCCCTTCGTTCCAGCCGAATGACTGGTGCTGTCCCCGGTCCCTGGGCGGGAAGCCGTAGCTCGACCTGGACCGTCCTCCTCTACCGACCCGACGATTGCGAAAATCTGGTCGACTTCTGCAGAAACGAGTGTTCGCATCTGTGGCCTTCTTCTTGGCATCCATATGTTTGCCACACTTTGACCCCGTCTCAACCTCTTTGAAGAGGTATTGAAGCTGACCCCCGAACATTTTCGTCTTGTCCAGAGGCTTTCCCTTTACAGGTTTAGGTGGAAGGAATAAGGTATATTCCTTACCATTGTTATCAATGACCTTCTTCGACCTGGCAACTTCCTTGCCTGCATCTGTACAGACGGCCTTGAAAACATTTTCAAAGCGTCTGTATGAAAGGAAGTTGCTTGCTGCCGTGAGCATGCCAATTCCACCATCCATTGTTCTGGCCAAAGACGGTTGTTTGTTTGTTTGTTGTTTTACGTCCTAGCAACATCTAAGGTCATATCAGGACGGGTACCGACTTGTGACAGTGCGCACTCATGGTGACTTTATAGTGCTGTCCCACTGGGAAACTAGGCCGCCGGCACCATGACCTGGTATCCCACTCAGTCACATTATCTGCATGAGCACACCAGTCTTGCCCTATCCTAATAATGCCGAGCGCCTGGCTAGGAAGCGACAAGTATCAATTTTAAAGTCATTGGTTTGACTCGACAGGGACTCGAACCCATGACCCCACGATCTACCAGCACGGGAGACGGACGCTCTAACTCATTCGGCCATCCCGTCTGATCTGGCAAAGTTCTCGGTCTGCATACGATTGGCCACTGGCGCAATCGCTGTCAGGGCCCCTAGGACCGCCTTATGAACTGTATGCAAGACGCCCTCGAACCTTTTGCGTTCTTCACTGAGGTGCACGTCCCAGGCCATCTCCTTCACCACCGAATCAGGAATTCCCTTGATGCCGGTTGAGTTTGGTAATCACCTCGGCGGGCTTAAAGGTGTTAAAATGCCCTTTTATTGTTTCTCGCATCATGGTTGTGGTCAAAACCTTCTTGGCCTTTTGGACTTGCACCTTTTTGCACACCTTCCCTCTGATCTTAGCGTAATGTCCAGTATGATGTGTGTCGGAGTCAGACTCATTAGACGACGAGTCCGAAGAGGAATCAGAAGAAGAGTTTTTCTTCTTTTTCTTGGTCTTATGCTTCTTGCTCTTCTCCCGCCTGACCTCCTTCCTCGCCTGAGTGAACTCGTCTCCAGACGAGCTCACAGCCTTCTTCTTCTTCCCAGGAGCCTTCTTCTTCTTCCAAGGAGCCCTCTCCTGAGAAGAAACATCCTTCAAGGAATCATCCCCGGAGACGTCCTCCCACCCCGAGTCGTCAGACTGCGGGGGCGGCCTTTTCTTTACACGAGACCTGGCCGGAATAAGTTTGTCAAACTTAATTTCCAGCATGCGCGTAAGCCTAGCTTCCATATCAGCCGGGGCCATATCAGGCGCCGCTGGCACACTGACCTACTCCGATATGATGTGTTCCGGAGATGGTGGCACAGTCACCACCGGCGACGAGTCGTAGTCGTCCGTCAACCGGGCGGGCACGCCTGGCTTACTCCACTTCGTAGCCACTTCAAAGTCTGTAACAATCGAAAGAAAGTTACTAAAAACTGAGCAAAATCGACTAAATGTCACAAAAAGGTCAAGCAAACCGAAATTGTGCATCTAGTGGTTTTGGAGAACGTGTTTAAACCGTTCCAACACAGGCGTAACCAAAGCTAATGTGTAATGTCACAGGTGAATGGTGTGGAAACCAAAACCAAACGAGGGGTAGGGACCAGTGTACCGGTACCATCCCACATTCTCTATCCCGTACACTTCTCCCATCTGTGGCTAATACGCCAACAAGTTGGAGAAAATGCTACGAAATTCAGAGGTACGCCTAAAAACAACATAGGGAATCCATGAAAGAAACCCAGGTTTAAATCCCAATGAGATGTGGCTCCAACCACATCGCTCTCCATTCGGCAACGGGCAGCATGTAGAACAAAGAAAAAACATGGCACTTTGTTCGATCGATGTTTCACGAATCGTAAAACACCAATAAAAGTAACAAACACACCCATCAAAGTTCTAAAAACTTTGTCAATCTGTGCAGTAAAGTATCATAACAAAACTGTACCATTTTTTTTTTTTTTTTTTTTTTTTTTTTTTTTTTTTTTTTTTTTTTTTTTTTTTTTTTTTTTTTTTTTTTTTTTTTTTTTTTTTTTTTTTTTTTTTTTTTTTTTAATTTTTTTTTTTTTTTTTATTTTTTTTTTTTTTTTTAAAAACAAAAATTACTTACAGTTAATATGCCGTCATAAATTTTAAAAACTGCCGGAGCAACTCAACGAACGTCCTCCGGTTGTGAGCTGATTATACTAATTGCTGGAACCGGATGTGCTTCCTTCTCCCTCGGCTAGGAGTAGCCTGAGACTTAGTACCGAGCTAAAATTAAATATATATATATTAAGAAAGTTATGCAATTTTGAATTTAAGAAAAGATCGGCGACCAGGGTGAGCGACTTTGTTGACATCGCCTACTGTTCATCCTCAAAATGACTCTGATCATCACCCAATCTTCATTGGCCAATAGATAGAGAACCGATATGAGAAAATGAATATGGTAGTTTAAAAAATGAATATTCTCAAAATTTACTCCTTTATTTCTGTCGTTACTCGCACACATCGGCACACAACAGTGTTTTGTGACGATTTTCACAACTCCCGATGCATACTCAGCCTAGTTCTGATGTCTAATTAGGTCACCTGTGAATACCGTCAATAGCAGCTTAAAACTGAATATTAAAATTTCAGATTAAAATTACCCACCTCGAGTTCCTGAGCCCGTTTATGCCTTAGTTCACGCTCATATAGCTTGACATGTCGTTTTTGTTCCCTATCCTTTTGGTGCTTTTCAAATGACTTCTTTGTGCCTTTTGTCATGCGGAAACTTGAAAACCTGAAACATTTTGATATATTATATATACATGTATGTAAAAATACGATACTTGTGACCAAAAGTGTGACATTCATAACATGGGCATCAAATGTCAAAACCCACTGAAAATGTCACAATAATTCACATTTATTTAAAGAAAAAAAGGTACCATGTCAAACATACATTATATATTATTTAGCATGTTTGAATAATTAATTGATTGTGGTAACGTTTCTCACAAAACGGACACGAACGGAGTTTTCTTTGTAAATCGCATTATTTTATGAGCAATGCAAGCTAGTCTCACAATATCCATTGGATTGTTATTGCTATTGATATTGTCACTGAAACTGAAAGAAAAAAGGGTGATTTTATTTATTTGTGCTGTTGTGTGCACCTTTAGGCGTTTGTCACTGTGACGGACACGACGGTTGACGAACGTCACCATATTTTTAAGACACTAAAACTCCATAAGAAATTAATTTTCCTTGCAATTTAAAAAAAAAAGTATAGGTGATTAGGTTTTTATAGATGCCTCGTGCACCCATGATGACTCCTTTAACAGATTTTAATGACTAGAAATTGTACATTCAATATCACCAGTCAGAAATGTCACGTTTTTGGTTAACATTTTGATGGAATTTTAGACAAACAATTTCCATAACATTTTAAGTTTTTAAATCAATAATACCAAGTTCAAGTTGTTTGAGCTATGTTTCCTATCCATAAACTATATGTTACACAACAGATATGTGATATTAATGCACTAAAATATGTACTGATCAAATACAAAGATATGAATCAAAAGACTTTCTTTAAAGCTGTACAACTTCTTTTGAAGAACAGAAAATAATGCACTCCAAATTACAATATATGTTGACTCACCTATGAAATAGTACATGCAGTATTTATTTTGAAAAAATATTTAAGATTAGAAACACAAAGATATTATATATCTAGTTTTTCTCTTTCTTTTTCTACATTTGAAGTTTTATTTGTTTCATAATTTGGAACGGTTTGGTGAGAAATCTCAAATTCATTCTCTAATCCGTTATATTATTGTTGCAGCTACGTATAATTAAAGGCCAATATTATTTGCCTGACGGTTGGGTCTGGAAGGTGAAGGAAATTGCTCTTGTAGACCCCGACGGTCGGGCCTCGATTGAAGAAATTTGATACTGCTGACCCGACCGTCGGGTAAACAACACCAAATTTCTTCACACGAGACCCGACATCGTCGGGTTCTCGTGTGAAGAAATTGGTAGACCTACGGCTCACCTGACCGTCGGGAAAACAGTGTTGGTTGGTTGGACGCTGGAGTTTTATGTCCTGGCACCATCTAAGGTCATATCAGGATCACTTTTCAACATACCGTGTTTCGTGGATATGGGGGGGGGGGGTAATTCTCCTCAAATTCTGATGGGAATGGTGCAGACACAACGTCGATTCAATGTTATCTTAAATACTATATATAATAAGTATGGTATTATTAAACAGTATATTACTTTAAACGATTGGAAGTATTCCACATTAAAATAGTAATATATGGGTCGTTCTCAGAAACTGTGCACCACTTGAGGTAGTCTACTTGAAATGCAGATTTCAAAGAAACCCATTATTGGAGTGTCAATAATTAGATTTCATCATTTAGCCAGATAATGTGACAGATATTTTAGATCAAAAGTAAATGTCAAAATGGTTATTATGTATCTTATTGGGATGGATGTAGCTAAATAAATAGAAAATTATATCACTAATTTGTGACATTGTCAACAGCAGTGAAAATATAGTGTCACAGACTTAATGAAAACCTCTGAACAACAGCACATTTCACTTCAAATGGTCATATACAATGTCTTCATTAAGTTGAAGACATTTATTTCTAAAAATATTTATATAAAAATGATGAAATAGTTAACCTTTTCTGGAGTGATTAACATCGCAACATTTTGTTTCCACTTGCAAGTACTATGAAACTCTGTATCAAACACTGAGTACAGGAACTATTTTCACCATTTGACACGCTATGCATGGACCCAGTTATGGAATAGTAAAAGATAAATCCTGAAATTGCCCGAGCATTTGTATCAAATTGCTGATTCCACTTGGATTGTTAGTGTTACCTTGATAATATTTTTCTGCCTTTCTCTTTAATCGTCACAAATAAGACAAAACCATAGCAATGAAGTTTCAAATTATTACTACTGTTTATAAAGCAAGTGGCATGTGAAATGTCCTAAAAATGTCAAGCTTTGTGTGGAAAATATTTGATTTTGGAGTCAGATTGGTTTCCATGCTATACTGCTATTTATAGGGTGTTAGCATCATTTGACATACTTAAAAATGTCAGAATATGTTTATTTTCAATTATTCAGATGCAACAGGACATACCATACACATTGAGGAAGCTTGTATATATAGGACTTTGACAGCATTTTGATTTTGTGGTACTGATGTCACACTATTGGTACACAACTTCTGAGAACTACCCATATACACCTATACAGAATAAAGAAAATTAAAATGGTTTTGACTGGGAACCGAACCCTGGCCACAGCAGTGAGAGTGCTGGACCACAACCACTAGACCACCAAGGATATGTGATTGCTTGTAATTGAAATATGTAGTGATAGTGGCTGGCAAAGTGATGACATCATGGTCGGGTCTATAGCGCTCGAAATCATCACTGCAGACACGACGGTCGGGTGAATAATAACTTCGTAATTAAAAACAATTGAATAATACACTCACTCGGTTCCTCAAAAACTACAATATTATATTGTGATGATGTCGATGATGATAATCATGATAATGCATTATACTATTTTTATAAACACTTCTAGTTCTACTTTACAAGTGGAATTTCTTGTATAATATGCTATTCTAAATATTATTAAGACTAAAATAACACCTTCCTCCGCTCATGGACTTGGTCTTGGTAAATCAGACTACATTCCCATGCCATGGCGATGACTAAATCTAAAACAGTAAAAGTAAAACAAACAAATCATCTTCACTGCTTCAGGTATCACTAGTTACATCAATTCCTGTGTGGGGTGCTGCAGTATAGCTGTCTTCACTACTGCAGTTGAACTCTGTGACCTGGTTTCTGTGTGCTTATATTTAGTGGTGCTCTTTAAAATCCATTCACATATCCTATGCAAATGATTTTCCATAAAGAATGGCATCATAATTGACCAATCACAACCATGTTCACATCTTGGAACAGTTTGTAGTACTTTGTGGGAGAACAAATAATGGTTTTACAAGCTGTTGAAGTTCACCACTGCTCAAAAAAGCCTAAAATAGGTTTTAACAAAATAGAAAATCATTCTAGCACCTGAAAAATATGAATATTTAGTTATTTATCTTTCATTTCATACATATATTCTGTATTTGTGTTCATTGGGTTAGTCACTACAGACATTACTTCGAAATTAAGTGTGCATATCAGACACTGTGTAGGCATGGTACAGTGTTATCTGGTCACGCTAAATTCGCGACATTTTCATCGCGCATGAAAATGCAGATTCGGGGATTTAGCTCTGCTCAAATTGTTGTGAATCTGCTGTTATTTGGAAGGGCACTAAATTGCGCAGGTTTCAGTTTTTGTTTGATCAAAATCCATAAAGAATTGAGAGAACTGTAGCTTTCTGAAATTGAAGTAAATTTTCCCTACATTAGTAGTAATAGTACACTCTGGCGTAATTTTCATCACGCACAAAAATGCCAAGAACAGGGCTCAATATGAATTATATAATTTACTACACTACACTTAGTCTCTGAATGCAAATTATATGTTACTAGGTCTATTTGTGCCCAAAATGATATCCTGGAATATTTAAAAGGTCACAATTTAATTGCTATAATAGTATAACCTATAGACCTATTTCATATGATGACATCAGCATCGGTATTTAGGTCAGTGTGTGTGCTGCTTGGCTGCAGCACGACACACTGCAAACTCATTGGCTATGAGTAGGTATCCCAAGTGATTTTCAAAAACAGGTCTGAGCTTAATTTAATGGATTTCATCAGTTAGGATATTTAATTTGAAACAAAATGATACTTCATTTGTCAAAATCGCTCTAATATTCAGGAAAATATGGGCGCTTTTAGGTTGTTACTTAATTAGGCCCATCCGAACCTAAAAAGATAGCATTTTTGATGGTCGCCCAAATTAAAACTAATCACCCTATCTCACTTCTAATGTTTTTCCTGGTGATTCCATGGCCTGTATAAAGAGAATCTAGAGATCTAGGGGTATGAGATGGTTACATTTCAAGATATGGATCTTTCAAAAATGCTAAAAACTACAATTTCTCATAACTCACCATTTTTCAAATTTAGCTGTGGAGCACTTTTAGAGGTGGGCTTGTGGAAAAAATATGCACCCCTGATGGATTATTCTTATTTCTCCCTGACCTATAGGTAAATCTTGTCACCTCTATCTTTTTTCAGGACCGCATACGATTGGGAAAAGTTGATAGAAATAGGTCCAAAATGCTCCAAGCTCAATTTGGCAAGTGATAAAATCTGGTAAAAAATGAACAATTTTGAGAAAGTTTTAAATGACACAGAAAATCACCCGTACAAGATAATTTGCATGACATTTTCAGGCTTTATTAGGCTCAATATCTTCTTTCTATTTCCATTATATAAAATACACTTTGATACATGTGAATTATTTTAATTTTACAATGATTATGATCAAATCTGGCAAAATACCCAATTTTGAGCAAGTTTAAAATGACACAGAAAATCACCCGTACAAGATAATTGCATGAAATGTTCAGGCTTTATTATCGTCAATATGCTTTCTATTTACAGTATATAATATGCTTTGACATATGTGAATTATTTTAATTTTATAATGATTGTGATCAAATCTGGCCAAAAATGCCCAATTTTGAGCAAGTTTGAAATGGCACAGAAAAACACATGTACAAGATAATTCCATGAAATCTGGAGATTGTATTATCCTCAATATGCTCTTTCTATATGGCCAGTCAGGTAATAAGTACTACTACCACATAGGTATCCCAAGTGATTTTTAAAAACATGTTTGAGCTTGATTTAATGGATTTCACTTGTTAGGATATAGAATTTGAAAGAAAATGACACTTCACCTGTCAAAATTGATCTAATATTAAGAAAGATATGGACTTTTTTAGGTTGTTACTCTATCGGTCCTGCGCAAAGCTAAAAAGATAGCATTTTTTATAGTTCCCCAAATTAAAACTAGGGCAATGAGCAGTGGAATGAGGAAGACCAGTTCTCCTGCTTAAACTACTAATGTACACAAAAAAAAAAAAAAAAATTTAAAGAAGATTTTAAGAAAACCCAATTTTTAGTCATTAAATCGCCATGCACATGAGCGCTGGTAATTATGATTGGACAGGAAATTAAATTCTCATTAATTCATTACCAACTTTTAAGGGTTTTAAAATTATATTTTCAGTAGAAAATAGCACTTAAAATGGAAATTTTTGTAACTTCAAATTTCATTTTTTTCTGCATTTTCTCTAAAACATATACATTTCTATTAAAACATATACAGTTTTATATGAATGGAAAGCTCAGAATCTCACCTATCTAGGGGTATTAGTACCTTTTTCCTGGGTACTTTGATCAACAAATGGCGTTGTTGCACAAATTGGATGTACACTAACTAATTCTACTAGGGATACCGTGACACATCTCCACCTGGGTATTACCATGGTTTGAGAGTGAAAACTGGGAGTTGGTAGTAGTTTTTAGTTAGCTATATCAGGCTTATTTATTTGAATAATAAAATGAATCCAAGACCAGGTTAAAGGTAAGAGAACAAAGGTTGTTTCTCCTGTAAGAAATTTGTAAAAACCCTTTGTGGTTTGTTTTGCCAGGGTGTTGAAGCGGAGCATTTTTTGACAGAATTTGGCATATTCAACAAGTAATCAGCCTGTGTTTGGGGTACCTACTGTGAGCAATCTTCATAGAGAAAAGGTGAAATATCTCTAAAACCACGCCACCCAGAAACAAACCGATTGGCACACACACAGAAAACATATTCAACGAAAAGATTATATTAAATGTATACGGTTAGGGGTCTATATTTCTATTAATTTTGAATAAAATTGACGTGTTGCACTATGCGTATTGGCAAACTCAATGCATTGTCAATGCCTGTGAGCAATCTTCATAGAGAAAATGTGAAATATCTTTAAAATCACGCCACCTAGAAACAAACTGCTTGGAACACAAACAGAAAACATATTCAATGAAAAGATTATATTAAATTTATAAGATTAGGGTTCTGTATTTCTATTAATTTTGAATAAAATCAACGTTTTGAGCTGCGCGTATCGGGAAACTCGATGAGTCAATGCATTGTCAATGGCTGTGAGCAATCTTCATGTAGAAAAAGTGAAACATCTCTAAAAAATACACCACTTAGAAACAAACCATTTGGAACACATATAGAAAACATATTCAACAAACAGATTATATTAAATTTATTAGGTTAGGGTTATGAATTTCTATTAATTTTGAATAAAATAAACGTTTTGAACTGCGCGTATCGGCAAACTCAATGCATTGTCAATGGCCGTGGGAAATCTTCATACAGAAAAAGTGAAATATTTCTAAAACTACAATACCTAGAAACAAACCGCTTGGAACCCATATAGAAAACATATTCAAATAACAGATCATATTAAATCTATACAGCTAGGCTTCTGTATTTCTATTAATTTTGAATAAAACTGGTGTTTTTAACTGCGCGTATCAGCAAGCTCAATGGCAGTGCGCTTTCATTCTGCAGCCAAGCTGCGCGCGCATACAAGGTCTATTACGCTACCCCCGAATCTGCATTTTCGTGCGCGATGAAAATGTCGTGAATTTAGCGCGACCAGATAACACAGTACCGTGCCTAGATGGTGTCCGATGTGCACACAAATTTCGAAGTAATGTCTGTAGTGACTAACCCAATGAACACAAATACACAATATAGGTATGAAATGAAAGATAAATAATGTATTCATATTTTTCAGGTGCTAGAATGATTTTTGATTTTTTTTAAACCTATTTTAGGCTTTTTTCAGCAGTGGTTAACTTCAACAGCTTGTAAAACTAGCCCTTACTCTATCGTAGTGTGTACACGTATGTGCCCGTATTCGTAGCCTCAAGGTCTATGCGTATGTGTGTGCGATGCGCGCATCTGTCTCCTGAGGCATAAACATGGACAGGTAGGATGCAATACAATAATATAATGAATATGTTTACAACAAGAATTACTTATGGCTAATCAATGGTAATCTACACGTCAGCCTGTAAAATGACTGAAATTGTATGTTTCTTAGCTCAAAATGCTTAATTATGGAGAGTTGTGCGAATACGGTCACGTACGCATAGACACTGGATACGTGAGGAATGACGGCACATGCGCATGTACACCTAGCCTTCGAGTCTACGAATACAGTCACGTACGCATAGACACTGCTAAAGATACATGAGGAACGACAGCGCATGCGCACGTACGCCGAGACTTCGAGTCTACGAATACGGTCATGTATGCATAGCCACTGCCTTACTCTATATAGGGTATTCACATGACGTCATCAACCGGATGTGCGGCCATTGTGGCGATATCAACCAGCAAACAACCCATAGAGTTTGCCGGTATGCGCAGTGCAAAGCGTCTATTTCATTCAAAATCAATAGAAATCCAGAAGCCTAACCCTATAAATTTAATATAATCTTTTTGGTAAACATGTTTTCTATATGTGTACCAACCGATTTGTTTCTAGGTGGTGTGGTTTTAGAGATATTTCACCTTTTCTGTATGAAGATTGCTCACGACCATTGACAATGCTTGAGTTTGCTGGTACACGCAGTGCAAAATGTCTATTTCATTCAAAATCAATAGAAATCCAGAACGCGCAGTGCAAAACGTTTATTTCATTCAAAATCAATAGAAATCCAGAACCCCAACCGTATAAATTTAATATAATCTTTTTGATAAACATGTTTTCTATATGTGTACCAAGCGATTTGTTTCTAGGTGGTGTGGTTTTAGAGACATTTCACCTTTTCTGTACGAAGATTGCTCACGACCATTGACAATGCTTGAGTTTGCCGGTACGCGCAATGCAAAATGTCTATTTCATTCAAAATTAATAGAAATCCAGAACCCTAACCGTATAAATTTAATATAATCTTTTTGGTAAAGATGTTTTCTATATGTGTACCAAGCAATTTGTTTCTACATAGTGTCTACGTGTATGGGCGTGTATTCGTATCATCGAGGTCTACGCTTACATGCGTGCAATGCGCGCGCATCTGTATCTTGAGGCTGTGCGCGCATCGGTTTGAATTTCGTCAGTTACACTGTTGACGTTGAGCATGGCAGACTTTGAGCTGAGAATGCGTCGGGTATTGGGAATGGCCATAAGACACTGACTGATGTGTGCCGATGTGTATGAACTACTACAGAAATTAAAATTTTTGCATACCTGTTTTCCATCTATTGGCCAATATTCATGAATATTGGGTGATGATCAGATGCATTTTACGGATGAACAGTAGACAATGTCAACAAAGTCGCTCACTCTGGTCGCCGATCTTTTCTTATATTCAAAATGGCATAGCTTTCTTAATATTAAAAAGAATATATATACCCATTTTAAAGCTCATTGATTTGCAATTACTAAAACTGGCTGCTTAACCGTGTTATGCAAATAACTACGCTGACATTGTTGCATGGTGCATGATACCACAAATAACTACGCTGACAGTGCTGCATAGTAGTAACAACGGTGCAGGTACGCCTACAAAAAAAAGTTGACGGATACGGTCACGTACACATAGACACTGCTAAAGATACGTAAGGAACGACGGCACATGCGCACGTACGCCTAGACTTTGAGTCTACGAATACAGCCATGGATGCGTAGACACTGCTAAAGACATGTGAGGAACGAAGGCGCATGCGCACATATGCCTAGACTTCGAATCTACGAATACGGGCGCGTACGCGTAGCCACTGCCTTGTTTCTAGGTGGTGTGGTTTTAGAGATATTTCACTTTTTCTGTATGAAGATTGCTCACTGCCAATGCCATTGACAATGCATTGATCAGGTTGGGTTTGTTATTGTGTTGTATCTCCACAATCACAATGGCCGCACTTCGTTTTAGCGTGACGTCGGTGCATTCTCGATGTCGGCATGACGTCACAACCCCGGAAACTAGCCCGCGATGGGTAAAACACCACAGTGAAATGTGTTGCAGCATATGTGCTGCTATGTCTATGAGGAGCATTTATTTTTGCAAAATAAATTTTAAAGCTTTCATTGGATCGATTAAAAATATCTTAATGCGTGATTGAAGAGGAAGATCGGAAGTATTTAATGTAACCTAAGAGCAATTTACTCTGAAAGCATTAAAAACAGAGATAATAGTGAAAGTTGGGCTATTCCGAGTGTCAGTGCCAGTGTTAGTCTTACCAGATCATGGCCTCAAAAACTATTTTTGCAAAATAAATTCAAGAACTTCCAATTGGCTGATAAAAAAAAAGCTGAATGTGAAATTGTAGAGAAAAATCTATTTAATAGAAACAAGAGAAATTTGCTTTCAAGGCACCAAAAACCACAAATTACTGTGATAGTTAGGGTAGTTTTAATGTTGTCTCTATGACAGTGGCCTTTGTTTTACCCTTCGCGGGTTGCGAACACAAAAAGTGCCTGGATGTCCGACATCGAGAATTGGCCGTGATTGGCAATGCCTTGAGTTTGCCGGTACGCGCAGTGCAAAACGTCTATTTCATTCATAATTAATAGAAATCCAGAACCCTAACCTTATAAATTTAATATAATCTTTTTGGTAAACATGTTTTCTATATGTGTACCAACAGATTTGTTTCTAGGTGGTGTGGTTTTAGAGATATTTCACTTTTTCTGTGTGAAGATTGCTCACGACAATTGACAATGCCTTGAGTTTGCTGGTATGCACAGTGCAAAACATTAGTTTTATTCAAAATTAATAGAAATCCAGAACTCTAACTGTCTTAATCTTTTTGGTAAGCATGTTTTCTTTATGTGTACCAAGCGATTTGTTTCTAGGTGGAGTGGTTTTAGAGAAATTTCCCCTTTTCTCTATGAAGATTGCTCACTGCCATTGACAATGCATTGATCAGGTTGAGTTTGCCGGTACGCGCAGTGCAAAACCTTAGTTTTATTCAAAATTAATAGAAATCCAGAACTCTAACTGTATTAATCTTTTTGGTAAACATGTTTTCTATGTGTACCAATCGCGTATGTGCCCGTATTCGTAGAGTCGAGGTCTAGGAGTACGTGGTCACACGCACATGCGCTGTCGTTCCTCACATGTCTTTAGCAGTGTCTACGCGTACGTGACTGTATTCGTAGACTCAAAGTCTAGGCGTATGTGCGCATGCGCCATCATTCCTCACAAATCTTTAGCAGTGTCTACGTGTACGTGACCGTATTCGTCAACTTTTTTTGTAGGCGTACGTGTGTGGTGGTGTGATATTATTAACCCACTGATGTTTATCGGTGGTGTGATATTATTCCACTGATGGTTATAGGTGGTGTGATATTAATATGATAGTTATACTAGACTTACCTGTAAGTTGACGTATTACTGAGATTCTTACGAATCTACGAATACGAAGTTAAGGATCAGGGGAGAGGATAAGCCCGCGCATGCCGGAAGTAGCCTCAGTTTCGTAGTTGGAGGGGAACAAAAAACCTAACATCATCTAACCAGGATCAGGGCTCCCTACCCCTATGTACCCTTACTTTCCCTAATTTTATAAATTTTTTATACTCGAGTAAATCTCCGGGTATTATGTCTTATGTAAAGGTGTGGGTGGGCGGGCCCCTGATCCTTAACTTCGTATTCGTAGATTCGTAAGAATCTCAGTAATACGTCAACTTACAGGTAAGTCTAGTATAACTATCATATTCTTATTTCATCTTCCGAATACCGGAAGTTAAGTATCCGGGGAGAGACTTTGAAGCATGGTTTTTTGTGACCCGACTTTGCTTCTTCCTCCTCCCTTCAAGTTCAACTTCTTCCTCCTTCCTTGTCTTTTCACTGTAATATACAACTTCAGAGGTGCCTCCGCACATATATTATTCACATATATATAATTCTATTATATCCCTGTGTCTGTTTTAATGTTTTTCTTACTTGGGTAACCTGTGTACACATACGTGTACATTAGTGTGTGTATGTATCAGCAATTTCCAACGTAAATTTTTATTTTTTTTGAACTTTCCCTTGTATTTTTATTTTCACCAATTACAGCATTTGACTTAATAACCGTAATTATTTAAGAAACCTGTACTCTTAGTACTTTTCATACTATGTTGTAACCGTTTCCTGTCTTCCAAACAGTATTCAATACAAGTTTTTATTTCTTTCATTCAGTCCTTGAATTATAACCAAACTACCATTCACTTTATTTTAACGTTAATTTTGTAACCGTCAATGTTATTTAATACCGTGATTAACATATCTTAATTATTAAACCGTGGTCCGATTATACCATGTACAATCCTCCATTTGACCTTGTTTTAAGTTAACCTGTTAATTTGTAACAACTTTTTAACTTTTAACTGGCTTCCTGATAACTTGTGTTCCTATTTTAGCAATGTAATTACTTTTTGTAGCCTATTCATCCCTATGTATGGGCTTTTAACGCTTATCCGTGTTTACAACAGGGTACTACTTATTTTCCTAACTGTACGTCCCCCTTTTTTCCATGAATCTTTTCCTTACATAGTCTTATCAGCCTTTTAAACTTTTCTATTCCTAGCCCTGCTCAAAATCATATTTTGTACCTCGCTAGGGTCTTCCAAAGACTTATGGTAGAATTTCGCAAAGCTCTTGCTGTCCCTCCAGCATGCGTTTCGCATAATCGCATTGAGATTTGCTCCTAGGGCCTTTGCCGTAGAGGCTGATGCGCCTCTTGTACTGTGACCTTTATACCTCTCTGTATCAATTCCTGCTAACTTTAATACAATTATTGTCCAACGTGCTAACGTTGCCCTCGAAATCGGCTCATGTGGGCCTATGAAGGACAACAACAGTTGTGTATTTTTCCTTCTAATTTTTTTCTGTTCTAGCTACATAGCTTTAATAGCTGTTACCACACATAACTTCCTATTTGTTGGGTACGAAAAGAGTCTTATCGAGTCCAAAGGCTGTCCTAATTGATTGTGTTTCAACAGCTTGCTCATGTTGAATACCACTGAATCCTCCTCTATTCTCATCCTATCTACAGTCAAATTTAGGATAGTCTGCCCCCTCTGTGATGACACTAGAAGCAGTAGGATAGTAACCTTATAGGAAAGGAATTTCATGCTCATTATATCATTATTTTGTAAACCTTCAATCCAATTCAGTAACACCTCCACACTCCAGAAGCTGTCATATCTGGGTTGTGGGGGCCTCTGCTCATAACAGCTTTTACAAAACCACTTTATTAGATAGTGCTCACCTATTGTCTTCCCATTTGACCTTGGTAGTATCAAACTTAATGCACACCTGGCTGTATTTAACACACCATACCCCACTCCCTTCTCAAAATAATATCTTAAGTATTTCAATACATTTCCAATGGTGGGGTTCAAAATTTTTACATTGTTTTCTAATGCCCACAGGGCCCATCTATTGATGTGTGTGACTCTCGCCAAGTATATCTAAAGTACTGAAGGGTTTTGTTGACAATGTCATACCCTTCCAATGTTCTGGCTAGGAAGGGTACACCCTCTATTTTGGGTCTTTTCAGCAGTCCCCGGTTCCTCTTCCTTACTGACTTCTTGTCCCACAGTGGTTTCTCCTCTTTCGTGTCCACCACCTGACGCGTCCTATTATCTCTTGGCTTAGGCTTTCTTGTAACCGGTCGTTCCTCACGAACATGCCCTACGCCATCCTGTCCTTCTGTCTCTTGCCCTCGACTCTGTGTTTGAGGCTGTAACGAGTTACGTACCAATGTTTGTAATTTCATATCCTCAATTTTTGTTTGTTTTATTTTAACAATATACATACATATAAATATATATAAATATATATATATATATATATATCTCTGTAGGCCTATGCCTGTAAGCGTGTCCCGGTCATGTATTGAGGGGTACCCATTTCTTCCTAATTTCTCTGGCAGGTAGACTGTTATTCTTTCCCCCTTTAGCCAACTTCAAAAGCTAACGCCTCTAGCTGTAGCCATAAAAATCTCTACTATTATTCGTAGCTGATTTTCTTAAATAATGTAAACCCTAGTTTACCTCCCCATATTTCTGTATTATTTAACTACAGATGGAGTCGTACTCGAGTTTTTTCGCCCCGGTGTAAGGTTCTTTACTATAGACCTCCCGTGTAGCTAATTATTCAAGTGTGAGTACCTTTTGCAGCTGTCGTATCTGGGAGTTTCGTCGACCACTTCCCCTAAATTTTTTACCACTACATAAGTAAACCGCCGGGTGCACCACCCCTATTTAATGATCACATCTCACTTAGAACTTATTAGGTAATATACCACACGTTGTAGCCTGAACCCTTCTTTTTTCTCGTAAGTTTAACATGAGTCTGAAACTTTATATATTTACCTATATATATATATATATATTCTAACTTTCCCTTTTTTAAATTTCCGAAGTCAAGACAGTAATTTTTTGACTAAGTAAACATTTCGATCAGCTTAAGTTATGAGCAAACTAGATATGAACATACGTATAAATTAATTACCAACCCCACAAAACCCAACAAAAACAACCACACACCAACAACACCCCACAACCACACACCCCCAATATAAATTGTTTTTCCCTTACCCAAACTTAAGTCTGTAAGGTCCACCCACCTGGACAGGGTGCCTCATTTCGAAAAACCCCGCCCCGGGGTTCCCCTGCCTCTCGTTCCCCTCTGGGAGTTCGGTATGTTCCCGTACTATGCATAGTCTTCGCTTGTTCTGCCGAATCTTTTCTCGGGTGCTTGTTGTCTTGAGCCCCAGCTTGACACTCCTCTCATGCCTCTTGGTCTAAACCGTCCATTACCTCTGAATCTGTTGTAAGGTGCGCCAGTATGTCCTTGCTGGTCAAAACCAGTCCTCCGCTTGCCTCGGTATGCCAAAAAACTGTTCATGCAGTTGTCCGATGCTTTAACTGATTTTAATAATTGTTTATTTTTGTCCCCCAGGTTCTCCCCGAGTAGGTATTCCGTGGGTTCTGGAAGGTCCCCATACACATCCCGTTTTGGTTGCATGAGTTCCTTCCCCAGTCTTGAATGAACTACCTTCTTGACACTTAGCTTTCTGTCCAGGGTCACCTGACAGTGAGTAGCCACCAGTAACTTAATCGCATTCAACATGTGTGCTCCCTGCGCATCTAACTCTGGATCCGACGATCCCCGTTGCAGAATAATGTCCATCGTTGGGGTTATCGCCGTAAGAACTCCAACAATCCCCTATGTAGCTGTCAGGAGTGCACACTCTCCCTCTTTTCTGCTCTCTGCAAACTTAATCTCTTCATTTAGGGCATGTACCCTTGCTGCTGGTACATCTGCCAGTCCCGTATAATTTCTAGAAATTTCTCTAATCGTCTTAAGGTGTTTCATCCCGACTTCATTCGTGCCGCCGTAAAAATAATGAATGGCGCCCGCCATACTCTCACTTATTGAAATCCTAGGTGTCACCGGCTTCTTAACCGTCCTACTCACTTCCTGTAGTTCTGTTAGCAGTGCGCCTTCCTGGAGATCTGTGTCCAGTTTAAATTCGCGTCTTGGCTTTGGTTTAATCGTTGGTGTAATCGAATCACCCTTCCCTGTAGCCGCCGTTGATTTTGTTGTCGGGCCCTGCGCCGCCTCAGCCGGCATTGGCTTTGGCAGTGATGGCTTTCTAAAGTTACCGAACGGTGAACTTTTACTTGCATCCACTTTCACCTCGTTATTTGCCGAAATCTCCTTCTGGATGTTCAACCCAAGTTTTAATGCTAACAACTGTTCAGTAGTACTCATCCCAGAGTCCTTCTCGTCGTCAACTTCCATTTGTTGGTAACCTTCAAACCCGTCACCACCTTCCTCGTAAACCTCCCAAGTACTGCCAGCGTCTCCCAAATAGCACCCTCCGCCATCTTGGTTTTCCGTCATGTCGTAAATTAGAAGCGTAATCTGCCTCGCTCTCCATCTTCGCCCTATCGCGCATCTGCTCTGATTCTAACCGAAATTCTTTAGCTTCTTCTCTAAGAATAACCATTTCTTCATAGATTCTTCTGAAGTCTGTCATCTCTGGCTTAGACGATGAAGTTTCCGTTGGCCCCTGGCCCAGATCAGTATGTTTAGACCGCGTCTTCGCTTTCGGGTCACCCGCCATCTTGCTTTTCTTTGGCTTTGGCTTAGATTTTGTAGTCTCCGTCGACTCATTCTCCGACTCGCTCATCACATGAAGCGATATTGGCTGGTGATCTTCTACAGTCATCATTTTCGCCATCTTTATTCAGTAATGCGACCACACCGTCTACTTTTCGCGGTATTTCACGCATTCGAATCGGCCGAGAGCGTGTCAATCACCGACTCCCGCAGTCTTACTGTGACCGTCGTCTGAAACGACATCCATTAACACATAAGTATTTAATCCATTTACGTCTGTTTAAAAAACAGCACCAATATTTTAACACCACATTTAGACGTTTTCATAACTAAATCGTCATCCTATGGTCAAAACTCACCTTCTTAAGGATAATCCTCCTCCAACTCACTGTTGCTGCTCCGCTGCCGAGTTTCTAACTGAGGCTACTTCCGGCGTGCGCGGGCGTATCCTCTCCCCGGATACTTAACTTCCGGTATTCGGAAGATGAAGTAAGAATCCACCGATACGTGAATAGCTCATACCCTTGCATGATGATTTTCCCATCCTTTAACTACAATGTTTACTTCAAGTGACAAATTAGATAAAGGATTCACCCGGTACTCGCAGTACTCGAGTGAAAACCAGCCCTGTATACAAACGGTTGAAAAAGCGGGTTAACGAAATGAGAGCCTAATTTCACAATCTAAGAAGCAACGTTTATTCTTTGTAGATGTCTTCTTATTTACCCGCTACCTTTGAGTTGAAAAATATGATAAAACATATAGTTTAATAAGATTTAAAAGTGAAATCGACGGCATTCTATGGCCGCCGTCTTGTCTTTTTGCATTCTTGCCCATTTCACCAACTCTGTGGCAATATATGTAGCCATTTGATCCTGGAACCACAGTTTCTAGTTCCTGTTTCATACTAAAGCTATTTTCGCCCGTATTTACACGACGTTGTCCTTCACCCGTGTACTAGTTCAGGGTGAATCTTTTATCTAGTGACAAATATGCATAGTTATTGGTGGTAATTGCAAATCAATAATTTAATAGCTTTAAAATGGGTATATATATATATTTTTTAATATTAAGAAAGCTATGCCATTTTGAATATAAGAATAGATCGGCGACCAGGGTGAGCGACCAAAACTATGTCCGCCATGCTCAACGTCAACAGTGCAACTGACGAAATTCAAACCAATGCGCGCGCAGCCTCACGAGACAGATGCGCGCGCATTGCACGCACGTAAACGTAGACCTCGATGTTACGAATACACGCCCGTACGCGTAGACACTACTTTTGTTATTGTGTTGTATCTCCACAATGGCCGCACTTTCATTTACCGTGACGTCAGTGCATACCCTATATTAGGTAAAGGATCCACCCGGTACTCACAGTACAAGAGTGAATACCAACCCTATATAAAAACGGTCGAAAAAGCGGGTTAATGAATTGAGAGCCTAATTTCACAATCTAAGAAGCACCAATTATTCTTTACATATGTCTTATTGATAGCCCGCTACCTTTGAGTTGAAAAATATAATATAATATCTAGTTTAATAAGATTTAAAAGTGAAATCGACGGCGTTCTGCGGCCGTCATCTTGTCTTTTTGCATTCTCTCCCATTTCACCAAGTCTGTGCCGATATAAGTAACCATTTGACACTGGTGCCAAACATTCTACTTGTTGTTCCATACTAACGCTATTTTCGCCCATATTTAGACTACGTTGTCGTTCACCCGTGTACTACAAGTACCGGTGTCGCAGTTTGAGCGCCCTGCCAGTTTCATGTGCATGCATCAAAATCTGACAGCATCGTCACTAACCTTATGAATTTAATATAATGTTTTTGGCAAAGATTTTTTCTATATGTGTACTAAGCGATTTGTTAATAGGTGGGGTGGTTTTAGAGAGATTTCACTTCTGTATTTTCTGTATGAAGATTGCTCACGACCATTGACAATGCCTTGAGTTTGAATGTATGCAGTCAGCTGAAACTGGCAGGGCGCTCAAACTGCGACACAGGGAGGGTGAGGGTGAATCTTTTATCTAACCCTATAAATAGTATAATAATATTCTCGATGTCGGCATGACGTCACAACCCCGGAAACTAGCCCGCGAAGGGTAAAATACTGCAGTGTTGTGCAGTGCAGCAATGCTATGTCTATGCGAAGCATTTATTTTTGTAAAATAAATTTAAAAGCTTTCATTGGATCGATTAAAAATATCTTAATGCGCGATTGAAGAGGAAGATCTTAAGTATTTAATGCAACCTAAGAGCAATTTACTCTGAAAGTATTAAAAACAGAGATAATAGTGAAAGTTGGGATATTCTGAGTGTCACTGCCAGTGTTAGCCTTACCAGATCATGGCCTCAAAAACTATTTTCGCAAAATAAATTAAAAAACTTCCAATTGGCTGATAAAAAAAAAGCTGAATGTGAAATTGTAGAGAAAGATCTGAACTATTTAATAGAAACAAGAGAAATTTGCTTACAAAGCACCAAAAATCACAAATTACTGTGATAGTTAGGGTAGTTTTAATGTTGTCTCTATGACTTATGAGACTGGCATTTGTTTTACCCTTCGCGTGCCGTGAACCCCAAAAGTGCCCGGATGTCCGACATCGAGAATCGGACAAAATGTGCATATCTGGGAAAACTAAATCGTAGATAACTGTGGAACGAATAATGATATTTGCATGATTTAAAACCAACCCCCTTAAAACTATTCTGTGAGCTCTGTCTGTCAGTACTGTGCAACAGTTTTTCAATTTTCATGTGATGACTGATGAAGAACCTAGTCGGCTAGTGCTTGTCCTACTCCTAGGCTAGGACCTAGCATCACCGTCAGTGTCACTGTCACAGTCAGTGTCACAGTGTCAGTGAATCACTTCAATCAGTCCAATTCAGACCTTCACCTTGGATTTGGGAATTGGGTCTCTTGACTTTTTGGTCAATGCAAAATGGTACTATCAAAGTTTGAGACTGGTAACCACAATCAATAATAACATCATTACGTACCTTGTTTTCTGAGTTTTCCAAACTCGTCCTGATTTTGGTTTTCCATGAGGAAGATTACTAATGTCACTCTTGCTTTTGATCGTTGAATTGGTGACTACTTTTCCACTAACAGTGTTGTCAGGTTCGTCGACAAACTTTAGATTCATTGCTGGAGTTATGGATGTCATATCTCTCTCTGTAAAATGGAATATCGTTCGTTCAGTTAAACACTAGTATTAGGAACTCTCACAGTTGACAAAAGGCACATATATTCTATATTGACTTCAGTGCGACATGTGCTCTTATACTATACGATACTTAAGATACGCCTGCTGCTATCCATGGCGCTCTAGCAATGTGTTTATTAGATCGCACTGGCCTGCTGCTTTGCGAATTATAAGGGCCTGTCACATTAGGGTTTTTTGGGGGAGCGTACGTTGGCGTCGGCGCGTTATGTCATATACTTCGGCATACACCGTCATACACCGCCATACGCTATGCATATGCCGTCATGTGACGGCTTATGCCGGCCTATGCCACTGTACGCCACCATACGCTTTCTCCCGTCCGTCCGTCCAAATATTTTTGTGCATGCTAAAAAAATCTCGACCTACGGGGGTGTATGGTTTATACGCTACTCATACGCTACTCATACGCTTCTCATACGCCGGCATACGCTCCTCGTACGCTGTGGGTACGTTGGCGCATGCTAGGGGTACACCGGCGTACGCTACTCATACGCTCAACTTGTGTCACGGGCGTAACTCGGGTGTATGCAGCGTACGCAGAACCTATGAGTTGCGTATGGGAGCATATTCGTAGCGTATGCAAAGCGTATGAGAAGCGTATGGCGGCATATGCCCGACCTATGGTCTCGGTATATAAAGGCGACGCATACCTTCTTCGGTCATTCGTGCTCTGCTGCTCATACAGGATGGATGCCCAGGCACTGCAAGTACAGTTCCAGCTATTCTACAGAGTTGCCCTTTATCACCATGAGCTTGGCCTATACCTCATGGTTCTTCTGGCGTCCCGTATCCAGAGGAGAAGGAGGAGGGAGCGGCGGCGACGATCAGTTTGGGTCAGACCCTGGATTAGGAGGCGGCCACAGTTTGGCTTGTTCGACAAGCTGATGGTTGAGCTCTGCAGCGAGGACACCGCGTCGTTTGTGAACTTCATGCGGCTGCCTCCCCAGTTGTTTGACGAGATTGTGGCGCGAGTGGGACCGAGGATCACCAAAAAACGGCCCACATTCAGGGTGCCGCTCGAGCCGGCGCTGAAAATAGCACTTACTTTGCGGCACCTGGCATCTGGCACAAAATACTCCTCCATGAAGTTTGGGTGGAGGGTGCCCCACAACACACAGTCGCTGATAGTGCGTGAAGTCTGTAAGGCCATCGTCGACGAGTACATGGCCGAGGTCATGACGTGTCCGATGACTCCAGAAGGGTGGCGTGCCGTCGCGGACCTCTTTTCAGAGAGGTGGAACTTCCCCCATACCTGTGGTGCTCTGGATGGGAAGCACATCGCCTGCCGGTGCCCTCCAAACAGTGGGTCGCTCTACTACAACTACAAGGGCTTTTACTCCGTGGTCCTGTTGGCGCTTGTAGATGCGGATTACAAATTTATCTGGGCAGATATTGGTGGTTTGGGCTCCGCGTCCAATGCCCAGATTTACAACACCTCCGAGCTGAAGGCAGGCACTGAAAGTGGCACCATCGGCTTTCCGAACCCTGAACCGCTCGTCGACGGCCAGAAGGATGTGCCGTATTTTCTGATCGGTGACGACGCCTTTGCCCTGCGGCCGACCATGATGAAGCCGTACGGCAAGAGGGGCTTGAACAATGACGAGCGAGTATTCAACTACCGGCTTTCCCGAGCTAGGACAGTGGTGGAGAATGCCTTTGGCATTCTAGCCAACCGCTTCCAAATGTTGCTGACAACTATGCAGCACCTCCCCTCCAACATGAAGATCATCGTCAAGGCGTGCATTATTCTGCACAACCTCATGAGGACACGCTACCCAGCGCTACAGACCATGCAGCTGGATCGTCCCGAGACAGCAAACAACAACTTTGTGCCTGGAGGTTGGCGAGAGGGCCACAACCTTCCTGACATTGGCCGTGTTTACACGGGGAATTGTAAAACGATCTAGACAAACCGATTTATATGAAGCGATGTAGTGGCACGTTTACATGGACCGAGTTTGAAAGTGTGTCGGCGCCGGGAACCAGCAGCCTTAGTGGTGAGCCTGTAGCCGGCGAGTACTGCTATTTGTTTAGTTTACATTGGACGATTCACAATATGAATAACGATGCCAATGTAGCGGCTACCTTAATATCGCTTGGAATTTAGGGTTAATTTAATTAAATTTCATTATTTGAGTATGTAATTCTGTTAAATATGATCGCATTCAATAGATTCCGGCCTAATCGGTCCCTAACACTGCCAGGCACCAGCGATAGTTACAGCTGAGCCTGTAGCCGGCGAGCACCGCTATTTTACACTATCGCCGCCTGGGAACTGGCTGTATCGCTTCATCTATACTACCTCACAAGGTGGTTTACATCTACCGATTTATATGAACCGATTCAGCCCTAAAACGCCATAGCGTCGCATTTATACGCCAATTGTAAATCGATCTAGAGAACTGGTTTTATATGAAGCGTTTTAAGTGTAAACGGGGCTATAGACGTTCTACCTGTTAACCCCAACACCGCGTCCAAGCTAGGAAAGGAACAGCGCAATCTAATTAAAGACTGGGTCGTCTCACCCGCCGGAGCACTGTCATGGCAAGACAGGATGATCTGACAAAATGTTTTATCAGTCTGTATGCGCTGTGTCTGTCTTCTGTTTTTGCAAACTTATGTGCTTTTCTTGACACTGTTCTGTTATCGCTTATTTACATGTCTGTGATGTTGTGACATGTCTCCTGTTATATGAGATGCTAATATGTTTATATGTCTAGTAAAATAAATGATATCATTTTATAGATATGAAAACACAACTTCACATGTCTGTTACGTTCTTTCGCTCCCTAATTTAAAGTCATCTAGTTAATGTAATTGTAATGAATCTCCTCTCTTTTTGCATGAATTAATCTTTCACATACATACTAAGAACACAGGGAAAAATAGAGTGACACAGAGACAGAAAGGGGGAGACAAGTTAGAGGGAGGGAGGGGGAGAGAGAGGAAGAGAGATAGAGAGAGAGGGAGGAAGAGAGATAGAGAGGGAGGAAGAGAGATAGAGAGAGATAGAGAGGGAGGAAGAGAGATAGAGAGAGGGAGGAAGAGAGATAGAGAGGGAGGAAGAGAGATAGAGAGGACAGAAGAGAGATAGAGAGGGAGGAAGAGAGATAGAGAGGGCAGAAGAGAGATAGAGTGAGAGGAAGAGAGATAGAGAGGGAGGAAGAGAGATAGAGAGAGGGAGGAAGAGAGATAGAGAGAGGGAGGAAGAGAGATAGAGAGAGGGAGGAAGAGAGATAGAGAGGGAGGAAGAGAGATAGAGGGAGGGAGGGGAGGGAGAAAGGGGAAGGAGAAAGACTATTATAAATATTTTTAATTTTAAGTTTTTATTTATGTTTTAATTTTTATTTTAATTGTACTTTAATGTATAACAATTAAATGATGGCATGCCTTTACTGATCGCGGACAAAAAAATTAAAATTGACAGTAACATTTTTACTTATTTACATATCTTGACATATTTACATATATACATAAAAATGTACAAACAATATATAAACATACAATATATATACATATATACATACAAATGTACAAAGATAAATAAAAACTAAGACTACATATCTACACATATTTACAATTACTTCTCTCCCTTGCCATTAGAAGTGGCATCAGCTGGCGACTGTGTGGCTGACGGGGGGAATAGGTCCAAATTTGCGCCCAACATGCCAGATATGCCGAACAGCCCCGACAAGTTCAATAGTCCTTCTGGGCTGGCCGACTCAGACAAGTTCACTTGGGTGGGGTCACCATGTGTCGGAGTCGCGATGTCTGCGGCAGCGCAAGTCCCCGGCCATGCCGCACCCACAGTGGGCGGAGCACCCACGTGCACCAGGTCTCCAGGAGAGCCCCTCGTGTGCCCCGCCATCCCTAATGTCCGTAGTTGTCCAGCAGTGTGCGGCGGTGATGGCCGTACCACCAGCGGAGCTGCGGCCGCCTCGTGACCCACGGAGGTTGGAGGTAGAGGCTGAGGCGGAAGACTTGGCAGAGGCAGCTGTGGCTGTGGCTGATGAGGAATGTGTGGCTGCTCCATATAGCACTGCACATACTCGTGTGTCTGTGAAGCCCATGGTGATGCCGGTGGTGGCTGGTGAGTCCACTGGTGGGGTTGAGGCTGGTTTGCCTCACTTGCAGTCACACAAGCAGGTCCAGGAGCAGGTGCACGAGCAGGTGCAGGAGTAGGTGCAGGAGCAGGAGCAGCCACATGAACCACCGGGCCCACGAATGTTCCTTCCTCCTCCTCCAGATGGTGCGACACCATGCGGTTGAGTGGACCGCAAACGGACACAAACCGCTCATCCGGCATCGTGAGGATCATGTCCCGCACATAGTTGGCGAATGCCACTCGCTTCGTCACCATCACCGTTGGTGCAGGAGGCGGCTGCATCACCTTGAGGATGTCCCCAGACTCGTCGAACCTCTTGTGGATGGCAGCGAGGAGGTTCTCGTCGACTGGGGCAGATCGCTTCCCTCTCCCCTTTCCCCGCTCTCGGGATGTAGCGGGGGGAGTGGGTGGAAGCTCCTCATCCATCACCACCTCCACATCGGTCGCCACATTCTCCTCCACGCTGAGATTGAGCTGCGCAGACACGACAGGAGCGGCCAACTGCAAGACAAAATCATAAAATAACATAAGTAAGACATGAACGCAAATTGATATTTCGACAAAAGATACGACAAGTCAACAGTAAATCAAAAATATCTAAAGCAAAAATAATTAACGGTAAATGCAAACATGGATTTATTCACGCGTATATCCTCGATATGCCGGTGTAGGTGAAGTGCAGTGCCTCCCCCTGGTGTTCTGAGAATTATTGAAGCACTGGTCCCGGTGGGTTTGAATCCGCTAGGTGGCGCCTCCAACCCCCTCCTCCTCCCCTTCCCTGGGGTTCTGGAATCGGTGGACCCACTTCTGCCTTGGATGTCACCGGAACCAGTCGCCTCCCTCCCCTGCTCTGCCTGTGGATTTATAATGATTATATCTCGATACATCTATTGTCAATATCTTGATTTAAGAACAACTACACAACAACTCAACATTAAAGAAATAAATAACATTTAACAAATAACTAGAATATTTACATAAATACAACAAAAGCAAAACATAACAAACATAGAATACGAGGGGTTTTACGAGAAGACTAACGGCCGCACTTTTCAGAACGATAAAAGATTATGTACTTACACTCCTGCAGGGCTCCGGTCGGTGATGGACGACGGACCACAGGAACCCGAACTTGCACAGCATCCACTCCTCCCGCTCAGTCAGGTCAGCGGCTCCGTCCCCACTTTTTTTCTTGTGGAGCCGCATGTTCGTGTCCCTGAGCGACTTGAACCACTTCTGGAGATGGATTGTTGTGGTCCCCAGAAGTGTCGCCTGGTCCTCCCACATCTTGGCCTTTCTGTCTGAGCGGCGATAATCCGTCAGCTTCATGTCCCACATGATGGGGTTCTCCTGGAGGAAGTCCAGCATTTGATCCTCTTTGAAGACCGACAGAGAACAGTCGCACTTCTTGGCCCTCCGTCTCTTTGACGCGGAGAGGCCACCGGTGCTGGTGGAGGCATTGGAGCCGGTGGTGGCGACGGAGGCGGCGGAGGTAGCGGACGACGCCCGTGAGCTGCCCCGAGAGGCAGGAGATGGTGAGCTGGAGCGGGGACGCCAGCATTGCATCGTCGACCTCTCCACTTCCATCTCCAGCTCCTCCAGTGGATAGTGGTGTTCTGGAGAATGGTGTTCTGGAGAGTGGTGTGGAAAGTGGCGAGGTGGCGAGGTAGGTGAGGAGGCTGGTGATGGAGAGCATTGTAAAGTGTGCCTCTTGCTGCCTCTCCCACAGCCTAGTCCTCCTCCTGTATAGTTACAGCAGCTCTGGAGGCTGGTGTAGTAGCAGTAGTATGTGTAGTAGTAGTAGTAGCAGTAGCAGAAGCAGCAGCAGCAGTGCTGTTCCTCTTAGGAGACATGGTGGCAGAATGAGGGGAGACTGTTGCTGCAGGCTATATATACCCAGGAGCCACCAGGCGGCAGACCGCGCAGAGATAAGTTTTGCATACGCTCCTCATACGCTCCTCATACACTCCTCATACGCTCCTCATACGCTCCTCATACGCTCCTAAAATAATCATACGCTCCTCATACACTCCTCATACGCTCCTCATACGCTCCACATGCCAATCAAAACCATAAAAAAATGTCACAGCACGCTCCCATACGCTCCTCATACGCTCCTCGTATGCGCCTCATAGGTTCCACATACGCTCAAAACCACCAGAGAGGTCACCAAAGGTCATCATAGGCCGGCACGCGCAGTTTTCACGTAGGTTTTCAATACGCTCCCGCCATACGCCGTAATGTGATAGGGCATTAAGGGCCTGTCACACTACAACCTATGGTGGTAGTGTATGCCGGCCTATGCGGTTTTCGACCGATACGTCGTCATACGCCATCATAGGTTACGCATAGGTTCGGCATAGGTCGTATATGCTCGTCATAGGTCGGCGTAGGTCGAGTCACCAAAATCTTTTTGTGCATGTTCAAAATTTCCAACCTATGCCAGCGTATGGCTCATAGGTTGCTCATACACCTGACGTACGCTAGGCATGTACCGGCATAGGTTATGCATAGGTTAGCAGTACGTCAGCATAGGTTAGGCATACATTGCACCGGTGCCCTTGGCGTATCTCTAGCATATATAGCATATGCCTGGCTTACGTGTAACGTGTTCGAGCGTACTCCTAGCATATACAAAGCGCATACCCAGCGTATGTCCAACATATGGTCTTGGTATATAAAGGCGCCACAATGCTTCTTCTGTCAGTCCTGCTCGGCTGCTCAGACAGGATGGATGTCCAGGCACTGCATCATACAGTTCCAGCATCAGTACCCAATAGCCCTTTATCAGCATGAGTTAAGTCTCTACCTCATGGTTCTTCTGGCCGCCCGTCTAAAGAGGAGAACGAGGAGGCAGCAGCAGACAATGTGGGTCAGACCCTGGATTGGGAGGCGGCCACAGTTTGGCTTGTACGAGAAGCTTATGGTCGAGCTCCACAGCGAGGACACTGTGTCGTTTCGTGAACTTCATGCGGATACCTCCCCAGTGGTTCAACGAAATTGTGGCGCGAGTGGGACCGAGGATTTTTTTTAAACGCATCACATTCCGGGTGCCGCTCGAGCCTGCACTGAAGATCGCCCTTACTCTGCAGCATGTGGCATCTGGGAACAAATACTCATCCATGAAATTCAGGTGGAGGGTCCCCCACAACACACAGTCGCTCATAGTGCATGAAGTTTGTCAGGCGATCGTCGACGAGTACCTGGACGAGGTCATGACATGTCCGACGACTTCACAAGGATGCCATGCCATCGCGGACCAATTCCTACAGAAGTGGAACTTCCCCATACCTGTGGCACTCTGGATGGGAACCACATCGCCTGCCGGTGCCCTCCAAAGAGTGGGTCACTCCACTACAACTACAAGGGCTTTTACTCCGTGGTCCTGTTGGCGCTTGTAGACGCGGACTACTAGTTTATCTGGGCAGATCTTGGGGGTTTGGGCTCCGCATCTGATGCCCACATCTACAATGACTCCGAGCTGAAGGCGGGCACTGAAGGTGGCACCATCAGCTTTCCACACCTTGAACCGATCGTGCACGGCCAGAAGGATGTGCCCTATTTTCTCATCGGTGACGATGCCTTTGCCCTGCGGCCGAGCATGATGAAGCCGTACAACAGGAGGGGGTTGACCAATGAGGAGCGACTGTTCAACTACCGGCTTCTAGCCAACCACTTCCAAGTGCTGCTGACCACTATGCAGCACCACCCCTCCACCATGAAGGTCATTGTCAAGGTGTGCATGCTTGTGCACACCCTCATGAAGATGTGCTACCTAGTGCTGCAGAACCTGGAGCTGGATCGCCCCGAGACTGGGACCAACAACTTTGTCCCCGGAGCGTGGTGAGAGGGGCAAATCCTGCCAGACGGAGACATTCTACCTAGCCCCAACACCGCTTCCAAGCTAGGAAAGGAGCAGCGCAATCTAATTAAAGACTGGGTCATCTCACCCGCCGGAGCACTATCATGGCAAGAGAGCATGATCTGATGTACCAAAACATTGTATCTGTCTGTATGTACAGTGTATGTTTACTGTTATGAAAACTTACATGCTTTTCTTTTACACTGTACAGTTATCGCTTATTTACATGTCCGTTATGTTGTGACATGTCTACTGTTATGTGATGGTAATATGTTTATATGTCTAATCGTTCAAATAAACAATATCCATTTTTAGATATCAAAAGACAATTACATGTCTGTTCTATTCTTTCTATCCCTAATTAAAGTAATCTAGTTAAGACTACTTGTAATGAATTTGCTCTCTTTTTATAAGAATTAAACTTTTGAAAGCATAACCACTGTTTTAACATACATACTAAGAACACAGGGAAAGAGAGGGTGAGAGAAAGATACAGGGACAGAAAGGGGGAGAGAAAGGGGGAGAGAGAGGGGGGAGGGAGAGAGGGGGACAGAGATAGATAGGGAGAGAGGAAGAGAGAGGGATAGAGGAAGAGAGAGGGAAAAAGAGGGGAAGAGAGAGGGAGAAGAAAAGAGGGGAAGAGAGGGGAAGAGAGGGGAGAAAAGGAGAGAGAGGGTGGGGACTTGTGTCCTTAATATTAATATTAATAATAATTATTCTTTATTTGCAATTTTACTTTAATTGTACTTTAATTTATAACAATTATATTATGGCATGCCATTATTGAACTCGGACACAAAAATTCTAGTTTAAATATTTTTTTATTTACACATCTTGACACATATATGCATATATACATATATATATACAAACATACAAAGATAAACAATACAAGATAAGATTTAAAAATACTAACTATGACTACATAGCTACATATCTACACATATACACATATTTACAACTATTTACAATCACTTTTCTATCATCTAGTTGGAGCCCGCCCCACCTGGTGACATCGGGGCTGACGGGGTGAAGAGGTCCAAGTTGGAGACCCCTAACACTCCCGAGATCCCCGACAGCCCCGACAAGTTCAAAAGTCTGTCGTGCCCTGGAGGGGCGCTGGTGTGGCCCGCCATGCCGAGTGTCTGTAGTGCAGCAGGCGGCTGCGCCATCGCCACAGACGGCCGTGGCACCAACTGAGGCTGAGGCGGGAGCGGCTCATGACAGATGTGGAGTGGCTGTATGGTCAGAGGTTGAGGCAGAGGTTGAGGCTGAGGCTGAGGCTGAGGCTGAGGCTGAGGCTGAGGCTGAATATGTGGCTGTGCCATGTATTGCTGCACATACTCCTGTGTCTGCAATGCCCAGGGTGATGCCGGTGGTGGCTGGTGAGTCCACTGGTGGGGTTGTGGCTGGTACAAGTGACTTGTTGATAGCGCGCAAACCACAGGAGCCGGTGCAGCCACAGGAGCCAGTGCAGCCACAGGAGCCGGTGCAGCCACATGAGCCACCGCAGCCACAGGAGCCTGAAGTCCTTGTTGCCGTTGGCAATCCACCTCCAACCCCTGCGAGAAGATCCGGTTGATCGCCGCCCATGTCTGCAAAAACCGCTCCTCCGGCATGGTCATGAGCATGTCGCGGACATAGTTGGCAAAGGCGGCTTCCCGTCGTCTGCAAGGAGCTTCCCGTCGTCTGGGGCTGAGCGCTTCCCCTTCCCCTTCCCCTTTCCCCGCTCTCGGACTGGAGCGTGAGGAGTGGCGGTAAGGCCCTCCTCCATCCCCACATCCACTTCCATGCCGACATTCTCCGCGATGCCAACATCACGCTGCGCAGCCTCTATGGCAGCGGCCACCTGCAAGACACAATAATAAAGTAACATAAGTAACATGAATGCAAATCAATGTATCCACAAAAGATGTAAACAACAACACAAGTCAACAATAAAGCACAAATATTTAACAATAAATGATTAAATTGATTTATAAAGATTCATTACGTAAATATCATATATCGATTGTCGATTTCTCGAAATAACGATAACAACACAAGTCAACAATAAAGAACAACAACAAATATAAACGGTGGAGGTGACGGGCGACGTGCCCCGAGAAGCAGGAGATGGAGAGCTGAAGCGGGGCCGCCACTGGCGCATCGTCTGCGACTCCACTTCCATCTCCATCTCTTCCAATGCAGAGTGGTATTGTGGAGAGTGGTGTTGTGGAGAGTGGTGTTGTGGAAAGTCATGAGGTGAGGAGGCAGGTGAGGAGACTGGTTATGGTGTAGATGGTGAAGTAGGCATAGTCTGCCTCTTCCTGCCTCTCCCATGGACTAGTCCTCCTCCAAGGAGGGCAGCTCTGGAGGCTGGTGTAGTAGCAGCAGCAGCAGTGGTGTTCTTCTTTGGTGGCATGGTGGTAGAGTGTGGAGAAACCAAATTCTCCAGGGTATATATACCCTGGCGGCGACCGACCACTTGATCCAATGGCGATAACATGCATCATTCTATGCTTTGCATACACTCTGCATAGGTTTCACGTAGGTTGTGCATACGCTACTCATACATTGATACGCTAGGCATAGGTTGGCCATAGGTCGCCATAGGTTCGCATACACTGGACCTGCCAATCACAACCGTCAACCCACATCACAGTACGCTGCGCATAGGTCGTGTTACGCTTTGAATACACCGCCATAGACCTGCGGTAGGATATGTATAGGTTACGTATAGGTTTCGCATACGCTTCTGAAGACGCCGCGACCACCCGCAGTCCGAAAAGGTTGGCTTATCTCGACCTATAACGTCTTTAATTTTATTGCGCCACGTTACGTATACGCCGCCGCCATACGTTGTAATGTGACAGACCCTTTAGCCACTAATGCTGTAATTCGCAGAGGCGGAGCTGCAACTAACCAATCAGCTGTTGCGGGAGAGGGCCACTGACATTAACACTTCGTCCTTGTGTGGCTGAGGCTGATTAGTTACATTTACATTGACATGATGATTATGTTTTTTGTGTGAATCTTTTAACTAAAAATTGGCAGTTATTTATCATAGATAGTGCAACAGTTCTTCAATTCTCGATGTCGGACATCCGGTCACTTTTTGCGCTCACAACGCTCGAAAGGTAAAACATATGCCACTGTCATAGAGACAGCATTAAAACTACCCTAGCTATCACAGTAATTTGTGATTGTTGGTGGTTTGAAAGCAAATTTCTCTTGTTTCTATTAAATAGTTCAGATCTTTCTCTACAATTTCCCATTCAGCTTTTTTTTTATCAGCCAATTGGAAGTTCTTAAATGTATTTAGCAAAAATAGTTTTTGAGGCCATGATCTGGTAAGGCTACCACTGGCACTGACAGTCATAATATGCCAACTTTCACTATTATCTCTGTTTTTAATACTTTCAGAGAAAATTGCTTTTTGGTTAAATTAAATACTTCAGATCTTCCTCTTCAATCGCACATTAATATATTTTTAATTGACCCGATGAAAGCTTTTAAATCTATTTTGCAAAAATAAATGCTCCACATAGACATAGCAATGGAGGCATTCGACTGAGCCCTTTCTATCCGCAAGATTTACGGATGGATTGGATGGAGCCACAACACACATCCGAATCATATTTATAGTAACCCACTTCCGGTCCCAGTTGAATAGGAATTTGTAAGGAAATATTTTGATATTCACATAGAGAGGCCCAGTCGAATGCACATGACGTCATCACTCAGCGGTCAACCATCTTGGATTACAAGCACCATTGCCTAGCCATGTTGTGAATGTATGCTGATGCTGTAAAACAGTTTTCTTGTGTTCTGAGCAGTTCTCGGCAGTTTACATCCAATGTGTTTACTTACAGCACTTTAGCAACAACTTCTGAGGCCCATCTACAAAAGTGGTGACAAACAAAACATGGGGAACTACAGACCAATATCAATCTTGCAAACACCAGGCAAGCTAATTGAAAAAATATTCCACAGGCACATAAATGAGCACCTGGGAAAAAACAATATACTAAACAAGAGGCAAGGAGGTTTCAGAAAACTACACTCCACTTAAAAAATAATAGCAAACCTAACAAGTGATGTGCTGGCATCATTGAACCAAAAGAAATTAGTTGGAGCAGCCTTCATCGACTTCAGAAAAGCCTTTGACACTGTAGACCACAGCATATTAATAAGAAAATTAAACAACACGGGCATTAAATCCAAATCAATAAACTGGATAAAATGCTACCTAAACAACAGGCAGCAAAAAACTAAAGTAAATGGTACACTCTCAGACCAACAAACTGTCACCTGTGGTGTACCCCAAGGATCAGTCCTGGGACCACTACTATTTATACTATACATAAACGACCTAGAAAAATAGCTGGAGACATTTTGTCTCCAGCTATATGCGGATGACACTGTCGTATATGCAGAAGGAAGCACAGTAGAGGAGGTAGCAACCAAACTGAACAACCTCCTGCTAAAGCTGGACGGCTGGTGTGAGTCCAATAAAATAACCATCAATGCAAATAAATCTAAACCTGTACTCTTCTCACATACAGCAATCACAGGAAGAAACCTACAATGTACACTAGGAAACCAAACACTGGAAAGTATAAATCACTACAAATACCTAGGCCTAGAACTAGATAGCCAGCTAAACTACAATCTGTGGGTAACAAAAATCATACAAAAAGTAAATCACAAACTATGGCTATTTGCTAAACTAAGAAACTATATGACACAAGATATGTCAATAAAAATCTTCAAAGGCATGGTACTCCCCTACTTTGACTATGGGGATGCATTCTACATGGGTGCTAAAAAAGAGATACTTAAAAAATTGCAGATACTACAAAATAGGGCCCTGAAAATCTGCCCGAAAGTAGACAAACTACACCCCACTTATGACCTACACAAAAGAACTAAAGTAAAGCTACTAGAAAACAGAAGGATAATCCACCTAAAAACATTAGCATATGGATATAGCCAAGACATTAAGCGTCTAACCCAACCACTAAGGGATGTGAAAGTACAACGTCTGAATACTTTTACATCTGGATACTGAACGAATTTATTCCCCTCCAGGGCTCAAACCATAGCTGGCCAAACTTTTCTATGACGTCATCTCATTTGGATATATTACAGACGTGTCTAGACGTCTAGACGTCTCTTACACATATATCACATCCCCCCCTCAAAGTATTTCTGAGACATGAAATGTTTCAAAATCCCCATAAAACATATCAGGTTTACTCGTTCACCATACAGTAATACAATAAAATATACAAGCACTTAACTTAAGCGAGTAGGCGTAAGTAAGTAAGTCAGTAACTTAAACCACAAGTTTAGCGAGTGTCCGAGCGCACTATGGCACTGAAGTCCTTTGAACTGTCCGGCTGCTTAGCCTCCACAAAACACATTGTCCATAATGACACAATAAAAATACATATTCAGTTGTATTTTCTTTCCATTGGCAAAACAATTACCAGCACTAATAACTAGTCCATAGCAATATTATGATGAAATTATATATAAATATCAGTGGCCTGGCATCCGATGCTTGCATCTCGGTGCTCCGTGTTCACTGCTCGCTGCCTCGCCTGTTGCTTAGCTGGCCTGACGTTTTGCGCGTCTTCATCCTGGCCGTTTTCATTACAGCCGTTCGTCTCTGTCAACGATCTGTGCATCTGTGCTTCTTGGCATCCGTGCAGTCGTGTCTGTGCCTCTAGGCATCCATGCATTTGTGGGCCATCACTTAGGGCCCTGTCCTCCAATCTGTCCATTCAGATATGGCGTTCTGCTTGCTTGTCTGTGAGTGGTCCGATCCTGTCTCGGTCAGCGAGCGCGATGGACATATTGGCGAAAACCTTTTGCGCTTCTTCGCCAGTGACGTGAAGAAAGGTGCAGCATTGCACTCGTTCTGTCTTCAATATGACACCTGCAGCAGTGGCGTATATGTCATATGCTCTGATCCAATTTTTCCAGTTCGATCTTGCGGTGTTGCTGAGGACAAGCTGACCAGGCGGCCACAAGCCCGGCAGTGTATTAGCGGATGGCATTGTTCCTCATCTGACACCATGTGAAAGTACAACGTCTGAACACTTTGATTTCTAGATACTGAATGAATTTATTCCCCTCCAGGGCTCAAACAATAGCCGGCCAAACTTTTCCATGACATCATCTCATTTGCGTATATTACAGACGTGTCTAGATGTCTAGCCGTCTAGACGTCTCTTACGCATATATCACAAGGGACATCAGAGCAAGCAAGGCACCACTACTAAGGCAGACCAGAAGCCAGATCAAAACCCATGAAAGGAGCACACTGGAAATGGCCGCCAAGGCATGGAATGTGCAAACGGTGAAAGAAAGACAAATCCCTGACCTAAAAACGTATAAAAAATATCTATGCAAAATAAAAACTGGGAACCCCCAACTGAACTGCACCACAAGGGGGCAGGTGATATGTCACGGCCCACCAACTGGACAGCCCAGGGCGGGATAACCGGAAATATAAAAGCCAGATAACATATCGAACAACAATATAAATCAAATCAAATTCAAACAAACATAACTCAACCACCTATTACGTACAGGCCTATGGACATGTAAATAAAATAGGCTAGTATAGAATTAAGTAGAAAAAAAGCAGAAAACTCTTCCCAAGAAAACCCCAAAACACTAACATAGAACCTTAAGAAAACAACTAACATAGTAATAAGAATAGAACAAAAATACAATGCCAAGAGGGCCCCACAAAAACTAACATAGGCTACGAAACATACCAACAGACTTTCTATCTGCTACTGAAATGCAGACAATCAAATAACTTATCAGCAGCTACTGCTTGGTAAGACAGCACCAACACTACAGCTGGCCAGCATTGAAAACAAGCCTGGGTACCTGGGCTTAAAACGCTATGGACAGTATAAATACAGCCTCAATAAAAAAAAAATTAAAAACAAAAAAAAACAGTGACAAATACACCAACAATAATTTCAATTCGGTAAATAAGCAGAATGCGGATAGTTGCAAGCCTTCTGTATGTAATCCAATATGGCCACCGGAAGTTGTCTTGGGATGTTATTACACCCCCTCTATAGAGTAACTGTGAGATAATTAGCCTATTGGCTGTTGATACATAAACTGTAATAACTTTGTTTCTGCTAATAATCATTCTTGCACTAATTCGCAGAGCAAAGCAGCTCTGCGAATAGCCTCTTCCTTATTAGATTAGACTTCTGGTGGTCCCAATCCCCAACCCCACCCCCAAATAGAAAATAAAATTGTGTTGAATCAAGTTTTGTGTAGGAATTAGGGCTAATGTTTCTGTTTGTTTATTTTTTAAATGATTTATTGCTCTTTGCCATACTAACTAAGTATAGTTTTAGCTAATTTCCTGGCCACGATTTGAGAAGCAGTGCGCGCTGGGTAGTGTCATTTCTTATTCTACTAGTGGTTTCATCTAAAGTTGTCCTAGATGTGCGTGTCCATGTGAGTGTCAATCTTTACATACTTGTAAGAATCCTTTGGAAGATTCATCAAAACGAGGCACGAGCGAACATACGGGTCGTTCAGCGATGGATGGCCTGGCTGGCTATGGGAGCGAAGGTAGCGAAAATTCTCCAAATCCCCCACATAAAAGGATAATGAACAAGGTACTGGTTGTTTTTGAATACGGTAAATATTGTGCGATCAAATTACTACAAGAATTAGGCTCCATACATCATCAGTATTGCTATATTTTTAAGGTAAACATCCCCGTCGCCCTTCAAAAATGTTAACAAGATGGCGGACTGACTTAAAGAGTTATTTTTGTTTGTTTGTTGAAGCCGACACTTATTGAAGAAGCCGAGACCAAAGCATTAATAAAACATGCAAGCTGTTTTTGTGGATGTTTCCTACCATATTGGATACTTAATATAGTGTTGGTTGTATACCCTGCTAGGTACCCGGGTGCATGTGAAAATAAAATTGGGCGTCCAACTGAACTATTAATCTATTTATATAAATTATATTATATTTTTGTATAATGTATGTTAGCTAGACCTAGGTAGATCAGCTAAAATTTCAAACCACAACAAACAGTATAAATTTAAGCTCTTTCAACAGATCTTGCTGAGACAAACTCAAATCTGTTGTAATTTTGAAAATAGTGGAGAAAGTTACGGCATTTCTAATGTCAGCTAAATTGTTAAATTTAGTCTGGATTCACCATTCCCATTGTAATAAACTGTGTCTGTTGCAACATTGTAACAGTTTTCTTTGGTCTAAGTGTTTTGATTTTGGTATTTTAATGTATATTTTCGGTGAGATTAGTGCATGTTCTTTCCAGTGATATAACATTTATGAAAATATTCCAATGCAAAAGTTTTTTAATCAAGGGTGGAATCGTGAAAATGCAGGAACATTTTACCAATGACACTCCGAGGCGCCCCTAGCGGAATCTGACATACCTAATTGTTAGCAAAAATCCTTAAAAAAGTACTTAATGTTACATCTAGGCCCATGAACATTTTTTCAAGCACACTGAATGCATAACATTCCTGTTTTATCAACAAGAGCTTAACGAGGCTGCAAAATGCTGCGCAAAAATCCCTTATCTGGTATAATTAGGTACTAGGTACGATACATAACAAAATTGAAATAAATCATAATGCCTTACAATTATTATAGTTAGGTAGCTGGACTAAACCAGAACTCGGAACAGTTTAAATTATCTCAATATCTTCAATATAACCAAAGTTACGATGATTCTAAGCTTGCCAAATGGGCCTTCAATTTTAAATAGGGTTTGTATGCAATGGTGAAGGATTTAGGTGCTGAGTGTCAGGAGGCAAAGCCTGTGTCGCATGAGGCAGAGGCTTCAGAGTTGCTCTCCCCCATCACACACTACTTTTTAAAAAATCTGCTGGAAATTAGCGGGTTAAGTTAGCTGACAGTTACCCATTCTATATGAAACAATGTCTGGTGAACCAGTTTATGGCCTTAAAAAAATAATTTAAATGATGTCTTACCTTCTTTTTAGCAGATTGAAAACTTTAGTTGATTCATCAGTAGTCAAAAACATCAAAATTTAATTTAAAACATCAAAATATAGCTAAATCAAAACTACATTCAACACCAGAAGTACGTCATTTTGAATGGGTCGCGATGGTGGCGACTACGTGCATACCTATATTAGGTACTTCAAACTGTTTTTTTTCTTTTCGTGAAGTTAATTTGCAAATGCTACAGTTAGAAAAATCCTATCATTCTGATTACATACATATATATGTAATAATAATGGTAAATTAGTCCTTGTGTTATGCATTTTTAAATATTAAATTTTGCCCTTAATTTTACCCATTTTTCATGATTCTACAAATCCTATCAAGTAACATGAAATTCAAGATGATGACCTTAGTAATCTAACTAATGGTATTAACTGAGAATTATATCACAATGGACTAAGTCAGGCAGCGATTGACCGACCCAATGTAGTGAGAGGTGAGTGAGCAAGGGGACACAAACTTGAGCAACTTGTACACCAACATTATTTTGGTATCTTTTCACTTCAAATATCTGGAGTCTTAACCATTATCAAAGAACACGATTCTATTCTTGATATGGAAGATGCAAATATCCAAGTTAACCATGATTATTTTCTTAAGTTGGTGAGTAGAATGCAACTATGTTGGTATTTTAAATTTAATTTTTGGTGCAGTGATTGTGTGGATATATATATCATCAAATGCCTTTTGAACAAAAACAAACATTTCTCGCCGTGAATATGGCCTATGCTGCCGGCATGGCGTAAAGCAACCATCAATCAATCAATCATCAATGCCTTGTGTTTGATTAATTCCAAAGCTCTCACCATCTGATAAGGCATCTGATGCATTTTTATTTGCATATACAGGGGCTGCCGTTCAAGCCTTTTTTTTTGTTTTAAGGGGGGGAGAAGATTTTTCTGAGACTGCTACCTCGTACCGCCACCCAAAATAACAACCAAGGCAAACTTCAACAGAGTTGTTGGAATTAATTGCTGGTTAATAAACAAAAATTATTTGTGTCTATTTATTGCACAGAGATGAAAGACCTCCGCGGTTTCGCGGATTTCCGGGATTTATTATATTCACCAATTAATGTTAAACAAAATTCCAAAAGAATATATGTATATATGACAACAGTTGGGTGGTTCGAATCCCGTTCTTATATGATATTAGATGTAGTTAGAACATAAAACATAAGCAAGAAAGTGTTAGATATGGGCGATAATGCAAGCACAACGAGGCTAGTTGAAACCTGACTTCCGGTATTTTTCCGTGATTCCCTGACAATGCTAAACCTATGCGAGAATATCCGCATTTCCGCATTTTTTCCCAGAGACCACTTTCATCCCTGATTGCATGTGAATTGGCAAATTACTTTAAATTTCGTGTAAAATGTATTTTGGTAACCCATGAAGCAGATCACCTGCAGAGAAACACGCATTGCAAAGATTAATTATGCTTATAGTTGTCCGGCTTTCTGTTTGTTGTCGTTGTTACTCCCCACATGTATTTTGACTCTCGGTCAAGTTCCCGTGGCAAATCAGATAGTATCACTAATTATATCTACCTTTGTTCAATTAGGCTTCCACCGAATCTTCGGAGAATCCATTCAAATTCAAGAATGCTTAATTTGTTGGTGTGTGATGATAATTATGATGATGATGGTGATAAATATGCTTCTGATGTATGATGATGTTGATGATGAAAGTTTCAAGGCGTTGATGTAACAGCATATTTTTGCTTTCACATTCCACCCCTGTAAAACATGAAGTCATTGTTGACTTGCGATCCCGGATCGCAATGTTGGCTAGAGCCGACAAGAGGTGGTATAATGTGTGGAGGCTGCAGACGGCCGCACCGTAAGTATACCGTCACGAGGAGGTGGTAACCTCACTTGGCTTTTTTTAAACATCTCACTAACGGAATCAGAAATTGAGAATAAATCCATAACCTCTTGCGTCAACTACATAATGGCTGATAGATGAGTATGCCGTGCTGTTTGAATTTGATTAAAATGTAAAATGGGTCTTCTCTTTTTTCTCCCCTGGTAAATTGTCATGGCTGCAGGTTTGGGGATGTGGTTTTGCTTTTGGACTCCTTCTTTGCAGTATAAATAAATAAACAACAAGCAGGAACATATGTGTATATTTTGTTGTTTTATTATGGCGGGTCATTGTAGCGATTTACCATACTTTGACAATACCATTCTATGTCCTGATAAGAATGTATCTGTTTGTAAAAATACATGCCATGTTTGTATTATACAGCTATACAATTTGAATTTCTCTAGTATTTGGAAAGCTTTTTGATTCTTATCACGCAATACATACATAAATTAGTGATGTTTCTCAGTGATTACAAACAAAATATATATATATATGTTTTTTTGTTATCTTACAAGACCTATTAATAGTATTATCAGTGGGACATGAACAACTTGACAATAGCTAGTCGTAATTTAGACTTGGCTGGCTGCTTCTCGCTTTAACCCGAACACTGCTATTGTCAGTAGTTGAATGATTTTCTTCCCCAAAGATGTCTTAAATTCTGAGGTCTGTCTCGCCATGAGCTGAATCTGCACCAATGGGATACTGTGATTGAGCTCAACTTTTATATTTGTCTTTTAGCACCAGAAATTCAGCATCAGCAATATTCCCACACTGGACGGGCCAAAGGCTGACGGTGATGGTGAGCAGAGTGGCGAACAACTTGAAGCCGAATGGGCCAGCTTCCAGGCGATGATCAGTGCAGAGAAATCCCTTGAGCAGTCAAATGCGGCACAGCCGTCTGCAGAGATGGCCGTTTTGGGTGATCACAGTGCGGACTTGATCATGAGCCAGGACATGACGGCTGAGGAGGTGAAGAAAAAACACAGTGATAGTTCCTCATCGAGCGACTCCGGCTCTGATAAGTCCGGTAAATCTCATTCAGACTCTGGTTCAGAAGACGAGTCATCAGAAGACGAGTCAGCAGATGAAAAGGATGAAAATGACAAAAAGGCCACCACAGATGTCGCAAAAGACAAATCTGGTTCAAAATCACCAGACCACACTCCAGGTAAGAAGAAAGCGTTTGTTTATGATCAACACAAAGCTCAGTGAAATTTGGTACTTTCATGCATTTCTTAGAGTGCAGGGTCAGCATGGAGCATGGAAAGTCTTTAGAAGTCTTGAACTTCCATTTGCTCCATTTCAAGTCCTTGAAAAGCCTTGAATTTAACCTATTTTCGGTAATTTATCTTGAAAAGTCTTGAAGTCCCCACTGATCTAAATTAGTCCGAAATCACCATTCAGCATAAGATAATCCGACATGGTGTTGTTGTTTCTTCCTGAAATCCAAATGAAAATAGTCTTGAATTCCATGGTGTTGTTGTTTCTTCCTGAAATCCAAATGAAAATAGTCTTGAATTCCTATCAAAATAAGTACATAGCTTTGAAATAGCCTTGAATTCCATATCTTAACATGTGTACAAACCGTGAGAATGTGCCTTTTTTTCTAATTTGTCTGCTTGGTTGTAGAGAGCGGCATAAGATATAGTGTGTAATGGCAGCTTACGTCATAACTGTAGCGTCAGAACTGTTTCATGATAAATGCTCAAATTTATTTCACTAAGCATAGCAGATTAAATGTTGAATGAATCCAAAACAGTAGATGGTAATCCAACAGTGCACATAACTTAATGAAGATCAGTTGAATATTGAATTTGAATTTTCTGTCTTTCTTTCTATGGTCAAAATGACACTTTCACCCACTTTCATTCGTTTATAAGATCTTCATGGTTATTCTCACATCCTAGGGAATGGGGTAGCACAATGACAGGGATATAAATGCGCAAGAAAATCAGTTATATGGTATACTCCACTAATTGTTGTGAACTAGCAAAGTTGAATGTTTGGTTCCTCTTTTTTTAAATTGAAGGTTTGGGCAGTCAACAGGATTAGTCAAATTTTGTCAACTAATCATTTGCTCACTATTTAATAGGCCATAAATATATCAACATTTCATCAGCACAATTTAAGGACCTTGCTCGAGTAAATAGTAAAAGTGGCCGCCAGTGCTAAATTTGTATTTTTCAAGAACAATCAGGGATCAGCAATTTCTCGGATTTCCGCGATTTTTTATATTTACCGATTAACGTTAGTCAAAATGCTAAGCAATCAGGGTGTCTATGACAAGAGGTGCTTAGTTCGAGTCCCGTTCTCATATAACCGTAGATGTCTCTCGAACATAAAACCCAAACAATAAATAGTTATATATGGGTGAGAATATAACCACAACAAAAATAGTTGAAACCTGATTTCCGGCATTTTACTCGATTCCCTGACACTGTCTAATCCCCTGTGGGTAAATCGGCGTTCTCGTGTAAATTCGCGTTCTCGTGTAAATTCGCCGTCGGTATAATAAACTGCTTAATTTCCGCGATTTTTGCTGGAGACCCCTTTCATCCTTGACATATATATTTCAAAAAGGTAGCTGAATAATTTATATTTGTGTTATGACTATTTGCTTGTTCCGTTAGAAAACATTGAAATAACACTTGAAATGATGGAATTGTAATTTTGCTTCCCAGTACCTATCCATCGATTTGTACTTGTATTTCGATAACAGCAAAGAAAAAGCAGCGACGGTCTTCTAGTTCGTCAGAGGTAAGTTTTTGTATCTTTAACCCTTGTGGGGTTCACAGGCAAACTTTCTTCTGCATCATTCAACCATCAATAGGTTTATTTTTACAAGTTTTCTATTTTATCGGAGTGGCTTTTGTCACGGTACCGTGTCCTTAGCGCGAGATACTACTCACAGTACCATGACAAAGGTAGATTATTCTACAATCACGGTTCTGCTCATGGTTAGTGTTAGGTATTTTGGGTAGGCATTGACTAGATTTTGCAGCTAAAAGAACGGTACCGTGACGCTAGAATGCTGCACTGCTGGCACGGTACGGTGAGTTTAGAATATCCTTCTGTCACCATGGTACCATGCCAATAGAGATGTTCTTTTTATATATATAGATACACATACAGTAGCGCCTGTCTTCAGCGACCTCTACCATCTACGGACAATTCTTCATGTACAAATTGTCGTGGTTTCGTTTGTTAATCGTTCTGGTGGGAGGACACCTGCCATGTCAGGACAACGGTGGTCTCAGATAAGAGTTGCCCATTGAAGACGGGTACTACTGTGTATGCATTTATGGATATTATCCAGACTACACTTTCAATCCAGTTGTGCAAGTCTCACAACTGGACGGTTATTGTCGTCAATAGTTATCAAAGGAATACACAGTGAAATTGATCTGGATTTTGTTGACGAGGTATGCCCTCGGACTTTCCCCGTAGATTCGGTGTAAGTTTAGCTAAGATGCGCACAAAGCTAACTTTCTGTGAGGAGTTGGATCGGGGGGGGGGGGGGGGGGGGGGAGAAGAAACCAACTTGGTAATATACTAGTATACATCATGCCAATAGCGTCAAAGCAGAACACCATGCATCTCCCATTTTCCTTCATCAGTTAAAATCTTTGTTGTGCATTGCAAATGCCTCTTATTTTCCGTTCCAACCAGTGGGCCACGACTGGTTCATCAAAGGCTGTGGTATGTGCTGTCCTGTCTGTGGGAAAGTGCATATAAAAGACCCCTTGCTGCTTATCGGAAAGAGTAGCCTATGTGGTGGCAGCTGGTTTCCTCCAAAGAAGTATGTCAGAATGACCATATATTTTACGTCCAATAGCCGGTGATAAAAGTCATTGTGCTCTAGAGGCGTTGTTAAATAAAACAAACGTTACTCTTTTTTTGTGTGCAAATGCCTCTAAATTGAAAACCCCTAAGCCTAAAAGTAATTTATTTGTAATAAAATTAAAAAAATATTATAGATAAAAACGAACACCAAGAGCTAATACAGTGTATGTTGATACTGGGTGGGGTAAGCCAGTTCACAGTACTGACTTTGCCTATAGACATAAACATGAAGGTAATCCTCTGCCTGTGTTGCCCAATGTTCGTGTTAGAGTGAGACTGAAAAGAAACCTGCGCCCAGTCAATCGGCTGGGAAACACAACGGTCAATCGCACGCTGAGCCCAGCGATAAGGTATGTGTCTACCCGCAGTATACAGCTGTGCTGAGTCTACCCGTCCTGATATGACCTTAGATGTTGCTAGGACGTTAAAACCCCAATAATCAATTAATCATCAGCTATTCTCTGGTAGTAGGAACAATTTGTGTGTGAAATGCGCCAAACCAATGTTCTGTGTTTGTGATGGGAGGGGAGTGTGGTGGAATCTAGATCAGTAATATATCAAAGAATCAGCAACGGTATATTTATTCCTATTGTACTCGGTATGTCTCCGTAGAAGGCACCCTGCCATTGTGGGGGGTAAGGATTGAATTGGATTGTCTTAATTGGGTAGGTTTTGTATTTAAACCCAAAGCAATACTTAAAATGTCTGCTGATCACACTACCTGGACAGGTTCATCTTAATATATAGGTTTGTCATCTGATATCCGGTGTCAAATTGCTCGTACGGCCATGATTAGGTGCTTCTATCTTATCTGGCTTTATGATACCTTGTTTGTTTGGAGTGATTATATTCCGATGATACTAATCAATTTTCTTTGGCTATTCCTGAAAAGACCCCCACTTTGTCCCACCACAGGATAGAAGACACTCTCGCAGCTCTCCGTCCCCTAAGCGACATCGCTCAAGGTCACACGAACGCCGGTACAAGGTCAGGCATCGGTCAAGGTCACACGATCGAAAGCGGCGAAGACGGCCGAGAAGGTCACAATCAAAATCACGAGGAAGGAAGTCCAGGTCACGTGACCGCAAGATACGACGGAGGTCAAGGTCACATGAGAGGGATGAGAAATCGGTAAATACTGGCCGCTAACAGTTTGTTGTAAAATATCAAAGAGAGGCCACACTGTTTGTCGCGGAACAATGGATAGATTCTAATGGGAGAATATCGTGAAGTGTTCTTTTTCACCAAACATAAGTTGTTTGGGAATTAACATTGCATAATTTGATGAGTTGAGTTTTTATGGCAATGTTTAAAGTTGCATAGTCCGATGGGTTTTGAGTTTCTGTCAATTTCTGAGATATTATATGTTGATTATTATAATTTACCTTACTTTTGTTTGAAGTAACTTTTATTTTAAATGTTTAACTTTTGAAATATTTAAAGTGCAAACATGCAAAATTAATTCTGGCAAGCATGGCAAAACTCTGACACCATCGGCATCTCCAGTAATAGCTTCTATTAAATTGACTCAGTATGCCCGTCTATGTGGCAACAAATGCTTTAGAAGTGCATCTATTTAAATTTGATGAAGAATAAAATCTAAATAATTATTTTCGTTTTGGAAATTTGATGCTTCATCGGACTATGCAGCTTTAAATAGTTTTATTAGTGTCGTGGGGGTGATGAAAATGGGAAATATTGCGCCTAAAGCGGGACTCAAACCCACATCTCTTTGCATTCCGGGCCAGTGTGCTAACCATTACACCACCTAGGCTCCCTGATATCAACACACTACCCACGCCTACCTGTCTATGTGGTTACTTGTCTGAGAGGTCAGTGCAGACCACTACACTAGTTTGATCGTTATAATTTATTTCACTTTACTTTGGAGTAGCCTTTAATTGAAAATGGCTATCTTTGGAAATGCTTGAAGTGAAAACATAAAACAGGTATTTTAATGTCAACACTGAAATGCTGGACCTCATAAGCTCGTAACCGGTTTAGTTAAATTGACTAAATATAAATGTTAAATAAGTGCATCACTAGCTAGGTTGGGTATATAGCATCAAATCTAGGTAAGTGTTTTAGATTTAGGAAATTTGATACTTTCAGCTTTACTAGCCAAATACTAGTTGGGATTCTCAACTGGTGACAACGGCCTATTTTACTGGTCCAAAAGTATTCAGTCATGAAGCGCTTCTTGAATATACTACTTTTTTTTTTATATCAAACGGTTTGAATGTTCTGGCGAAGATACTGGGATTTTCTTATATATTTATCGATATTTACCAACAAAATGCCAAGGAGTATGGATGTATTTGACTATATGACAACAATTTGTTAGGTTAGTCCTAATCCCGTTCTTATATGACATTAAGTCTTACTATAACATAAAACCCAAGCAAGAACGAGTTTGGTGTGGGTGATATTACAGTCACAACAAGGGCAGTTGAAACCTGACTTCGTCACCTTCCCGGGATTCCCTGACAGTGCTAATCCCAATGGGGGGGGGGGGGGGGGGGACCCACGTTTTTGCGGAAATTCGCCGTCGGCTTAATCTCGACGTTTTTTTGCCGGAGACCACTTAAGTCTGTACGGGCCTGGAAATTCTTGAAACGTCTTGAACTTCATTTGCCCCATTTCAAGGCCTTCAGAAGCCTTGACTTAAAACCTATGGGGACCTTTCATGAGCCATTTCTCTCGCTATACACTTGGTGGCAGCACCATTTCCTGGTCCAAGTCGGCCATCATGGTTGGATTGAATGGTGTAGGTGTGTGTGTGTGTTGGTGTATGTCTGTGGTGGGGGGGGGGGTGTGTGTTGGTGTGTGGTTGGGGTGTAAGGGGTACTGGGGGTATAGGTGTGTGTCATAGGGGGTATATGTGTATGTGGTGGGGGTTTAGGGCTGTGGTGGGGGTTTAGGGATGCTAAAGATGCTGAGGTGCCGCTCTGCAAGACGCCCCTACACCCCCACCACATCCCTAAGACCCCACCACACCCCGAAGCCCCCACCACACCCATACACCACACACCCCGACACCTCCACAACACACCCACCACACAAACATACACCCCAAGCACACACCCCTACACCTCCACCACACCCACCAAAATCCTCACCACACCCCTACACCTCCACCACACACCCCTACATACCGACCACACACACACCATACACACATACACCCCTCAACCCCCACTACACCCTCTCAACCACCTCTTATTTACACACATTTGATAGTAGAAGGAACTGCTTCTACCCAACAAAAGCATTACAGAGACCGGTATGGTGCGTCATCTGGCGAGAGAGTTATGCAAACTGAAAGGTCCGCATTTTGGGTAATTAATCTTGAAGAGCCTTGAAATCCATTAAGCTGTACCCACTGATCTAAATTAGTCTGAATTCACCATTGTTGGTTTTTCCTGAAATCCAAATGAAAATAGTCTTAGATTCCTATTAAAAAACGCCTTGAATTCATACCATGACATGTGTGCGGACGATGCCACTTTCATCCCTGGAAGTAGTGTATTGTCTGTAAATTGATGTAGTGGACTACGCAGAAACTTTTATTTAAGACTGCCGTTCCTTTTCTATCTCCATTACACACAAGCACACATACCCACTTTTTCACATAGGATATTAGAAAGTCCAGTGATAGACGCAAGTCGCGGTCACGGTCGGTGACCACTCGGGACAAACGCCGCTCTCGGAGCCGGTCACCAAGACGACGGAGGAAGCCACGCAGCTGCAGTCGCGGCAGGAGACGGCGGCGCTCTCACAGTCGGTCCCCGCACCGGTATGTTGGACTGCACCTTTGCCTGGGGCGCACTCTCTGGATGAGATGATTGCCCATTATCAGCCTTTACTCTTGTCACTTGTCAAACAAATAATAATCTCTCTTTGGCAGTTTAAGATTCAAAACCAACTTGTTTTCATTTCATTGAGAGTCATTAATGACATTCCATGTCATTTAATGTTAATGGTTAGGTTGGTACACGTGTTATTATATGTTATAAATGTTTAAAGAGATTAATTTTCCCTATGGTTAACATCGAACAGAGCTGATGATATTTGCAGAAATCTACTTAAATATTTCATTATCGTTCAGTTACAAAACTGTTGATGTGGCGGACATGAAGATATAAATAAACTTCGCTTTTCACAGAGGTATCCGTCGACGGAGGAAGCGGCGGCGGAGGAAGCGCCGCCGTCCGTCGGGCCGCATCTCCCGGTCACGGAGTCGCTCAAGAAGCCCGTCCCCCGTCCTGAAGAAGAAGCGCAACGAACCGCTCAACTACAAAGAGAAGCTTAAGCAAAGCTTCCTTCAGGTACAGAAACAAGCCGCAGAGGGAAAGCTCAACCTGGACGACCTGGCCACGAAGGGCAAAGATCTGGGTAAGCGCGCAATAGGATGAGAAGCAGAAGATTATTCCTCAGGGGTACCGTACAGTGATAGAAATAAGCAAAGAGATTTCACTTGTCTATAGGACTAGTCTGGTGTGATTTTTGCTTGTCTGTCTGAATTTTCAATTGTCTGCAGTACATACCGTTATTATCACGTGGTTCACTCAAGGGCAAATGTTTTTCAGCCCAACATTTTTAAATCCATAAGAAAAGCTCAGCCATATTCTGCTTGTCCATATGTACTCTCACTTGGCGCGGATGTCTTTATTTCGAACCCTGCTGTATGTATGGTAGCGTGACTGAGTCTAGTTATAAAGATCATATGGGCTCTCAGTGGGAGTTTCTGGTGGGCCTATAGACAATTGAGTTGTGGGTTTAATTTGATGTATTTTGTAAGGTCATTTCTATTTGTTTTCCAGCCTGTTATGTACATTGTAATATATTTGATGCGTCACTGAGACTATGCTCTTTGTCAGATGTGGTTTTCACCTGTATTTGTCTGACTTGAGTTCTGGTGTCATCTAGAGCCCTGACAAGCCCTGGCACACCATTACACCACAAAACCAGGCTACACAGCAACCCCCCGTAGGGACACCATGCAAATGGCAGCCCTAGTGCTACTGACAGCAATAAGTAACACCAAAATTTATGAGAGAAGTGTACTGGCCATGGCGGCACATGCCTGGAATAATCAACCCACAAAATAACGGGCAATCAAAAGCATGGACCACTATAAAAGGTCCTTGAAGAAAACATAATACACAACCACCTACTGAAGAAACAATATCTCACCTGATCTTGGGCGCAGTCAGTGCTTGCTGTGTTCTGGCACAAAAAGCAAAAGACAGGCCAGAAAAGATGGTAGATATTACAAATACGGAAACTAGCCCTACTAAGTACTAAGGAATTCGAAATGACTATCACCATAGGGCGCAGTCCGTCTGAGTATGTGTACTGGCACAAACCAAAGCAGAACCAGGCAGGCCACGGTCATGCATCCGAATCACCCTGAAATACAAAATGACTAACCATACAACACAGCCATCCCACCTACTCACAGTCCTGAAGGGTCCAGGGGTGTTCTGGCACACTGGTGTACTATCTAAGGACATGGCATGGGTGAAAGGATGCTGTAACAAACCACAATGGGATGGGATCCTCTCCCACAGGCCTGTATGTCATCTGCGTAGATGTATATAGTAGGCTAAGTTATCATATACAGGTTAGGAAAAAACTTGAAAATAAAAAAAAACTAATATAGAAACTACTAACACCCAAAACCGCTACGGTTGGCCCGAGAAAGATCAGGTAAAGACTCCTGAGTGCGGGACTAGACCAATCCAGTATCACAGCTGTCCAGCGTTGAAAACAAGCACCCTCACGGGAGCTTATATGTTATGGGCAGAATAAAAAACTTGTCACAAAAAAAAAGAAGAAAAGAAAAAAAATAAGCTTGGAATCAACAGATACTTACATTTCGAACCCGATATTGAGGGTCAAACTAAGAATTACCGTCGGCTTGTGCATGTAGTCAAAGCTAAGTTACATTTTGTACCGGATATTGAGTGTCAAACTCAGCGCACAGATTCAACAGATAGTTAACATTTTGTACCAGATATTAAGGATCAAACTAAGAAGTACGGTAGTTGATTTGAGTCCATGCCCACATTGGCTTACATTTGCTGAGTAAATGGGGTAAATTTCAAAATGTGGACAATTGGTCTTCCTCATTCCACTCCATTGCTCTTTGCCCTATTTGAATGATGTCGGGACACCCGTCTAGGTAGTGCCAAGTATAAATTTGTTGGTCATTTGTTTGACTCGGTCGGGGTTCAAACCCACAACTTGTCATATTCAACAATCCCATGTGATACTCATTTGGCCATCCCGTCTGAATAATTGATACTTGTTGCTTCCTAGCCTGGTGCTCAGCATTATTAGGATATGGCAAGGACTGGTTGGCTCAGTGTCAGGATAATGGGACTGAGTGGGATATCATGTCATGGTGCTGGTGGCCTGGTCTTCCAGTGGGGCAGCACTATAAAGTCGCCATGAGTGCGCACTCTCACAAGTCGGTACCCGTCCTGATATGACTTCAGATGTTGCTAGGACCTAAAACAACAAACAAGCAAACCGTCTGAATAATAATTAAAAGACACAACATCGACGTATTACATATTGGCATTTTTTTTGTGTTTGTCAGTTACAGAGTGTTGAGTCAGTCTTCCGAGGTTCACAGACGCTTAACCCTATAGTTAATTAAAGCTGCATAGTCCGATGAAATATCAAATTTTCAAAACCAAATCAATTATCTAGATTTGATTTTACATATCTAACTGAGGTACTGATGGACTTATTAAGCATTTGTTTCTGCGTAGAAGGCAATACTGAGTCAATTTAATTGATTGATTAATATTGTTATTCCAGCTGATTTGAGCTAGCTGCTGATGACAATATCAGACTACATATACATATATTGTAAATAACTGTATTGTCACATGGCTGGAAGATCAGTGCCACGGTGCTGACAAAAGACTTTGTTCAATGAATAAACTATATTTACAACAACAACAAAACGTGTAACTGCAGAAGTCTATGGTTGCCAAAACTAATTTTCCATGTTTGCACTCAAAATATCTCAAAGGTTTACTAATTAAAATAAAAGTAACTTTGAACTATTGTAAAGTAGATACTAGTGATCGATCTAATACATTTATCTCAGAAAAAATACAGAAATTCAAAACCGTCGGACTATGCAACTTTAAAATAAAACTGGGGTGCGAGGGATGGTAAATTAAAGCAGCTTAAGTGTTTTTATGGTTTGGATGTTACGGTCGAAGTGATTCAAAGTCTGCTCTGGCGTTTGGTATATATGCTACAGGTTAGGTGGCACTCAAATTGTGGTGGCCACTGCCGGAGTTAAGTCTCTTTATCACCAAGTGGTGTATTCGCGTCCATAGCTACAAGGAGGTGACATTGATTCGCGTATTTAATTACCCATGTTTTCAATGAAAACATGTACAATGCCAAAGGGAAAATAAAGCATGCTGTCGAAATGGACGAAGCCCTGAAGCAATCACCAAAAATGATAGATTATTTTGCCGCATGAAGCCTTTAGGAACTTAACCAATCAATTTAAATTTAAAAAAAAAGAATTCTTGAAGATTTATACTGCCTATCATGGATAAGTCTGAATAGACTTGTTTTCACCACTAGACAGTTTGTCGATAGAAAGCTCGAGCCTACACTTTTACCGACCCAAGGTATTTTTAACCTCCCACACCACATAGACATGGTATCAGAGCAACTGGCCTTTGATGATGCTGTAATTTATACACAGCGGTGGAAATCCAAATTGGCAGAAGTGCGGGCATGGGGAATCAAACCACCGACCTTCAGATTAGGAGTCCGACCTAGAAAAACGTCAGAGACTAACCACTTCGCCACAGAGAACACCATATTGCCTTCGTGTTTACCTCTTACATAATATATTAACAAACATTTCTTTGGTTGTTTTTCTCTCCAGTTATAGGTGACAAGCCGAACATCCTGCCCCTGATGGGTAAGGAGAGCCCTCTGGCTACCATAGCAGGAAGTCAACTAGGAGTGCTCACTCCGCAACAGGTTCTTCTACAGACCATGGCAGCCATGCACCAGAAGGTAAGCTCTCCAGCATTTGTAGTCTATCAAATCAACTACTGCCTCAGTCACTGTCATGCTGGTGACGATATGGGCGAATTATATTGGATCCAACTCTGATGTTTACAAAAAAAAGAGTCCTGCTGTAATGCAAATGTGAACACGGTTGGGGTGGGGGGTGGGATGGAAGGGGGGCTAGTGGTTTCGCCCTGGTGAAAGAATTATTTAGGTGAATAAAACGCTGATGAGCAAAGTGTATGGTAGCTAGGAAAAGGCTTTTTGTTGGTCGCAGCTTTACGTCCTAGCAACATTTAAGGTGACATCAGAACGGGGACTGAGTTATGACTTTATAGTGCTTCCCCACTAGGAGACCGATCCACCAGCATTATAACGGGATATTCCACACAGTCACATTTGATAGTGAGTAAACCGGTCCTCGTCCTATCCTATTAATACCCAGCGCTAGGCTAGATGTCAACATGTGTCAATTTTGTACCAGTGACAAATTGATACTTGTCGCTTCCTAGCCAGGTGCCCGCATTATCAGGATAGGGCAAGGACTGGTTGGCTCAGTGTCGGGATATCAGGTCATGGTGATGACGGTCCGTTTTCCCAGTGGGGCAGCATGATGAAGTCGCCATGTCTGTGCACTGTCACAAGTCGCTTACCCGGCCAGAACTCCAACAGCCAACCAACCAACCCACACGGGAAGCCAGCCAGCGCTCTTACAGATTCGGCCATCCCATCGTAGTCTGAAGAAATATCGCCAGTACAATATCTCACTGCTATATAGATAATTGTTATTTTACTGATCATAATTAAAATTGGGCGCACTTCTTTTCTTCAGAATGTTGCTGCCATGCACCAAAAGGTGGGTGTCCAAGCTTTTTTCCTGATGCTTCTTTCCTAGCACAGTATACCGTGGAGAGTGAATCCACATATTTTGTAAATGTTGTAAAGTTGTGGCCTGTAAATTATAAGTGGGGGGTCATCCAACAAATTTTTAAAACATTTTTTAGTCATACAAAACTTACAATGGGTGGTGATGGCATGGTCAGCTTCGAGGGAGGGGCAGACTGTGTAAAGCTAAGATTCCATATACGTGGCATGCGAATGCAAACGTGGTACGTGGCATAGATACCCATGCCAACCTCCAATAGCCGATGCTACTTTTTGTGTTGGAGGGTCATTAAACAAACCCCAAAAAAATAAAAATACCCATCCCATGTTTGGGGTTTTTTGCTCCAAATTTGTGAAGGAAAGTCAAAGTTACTATTTTTTTTATGGCAAACACAGCAGCATTCGCATTCGCACCGATCGGTCCATGGATCGATCCATTTGCCACATTCGCGTTCATATTCGCAATCGGATACATGGAAGCACCACTATTCATTTACATGCTTTTCGATTTTTTGCCGCATTCGCATTCACATAGCATCACAAAAAACACCCCTGGATAGACAGTAAACTGCTGGCACTAATTACTGCTAAGAGAAAACTGGGTGACACTGCAAAATGCACCAACAACCTAGACGACAAAATAGCCTATAAAACAGCCATAAACAGTTCACTCCAAGCAGTAAAAACAGCAAGAAACAAATACATAATAAAGCAAGACGAGGACTGGGGAAGCAACATAAATAAATTCTGGGAAAATGTAAATCTGCTATTCCCCCAAAACAAAACAGAAGATTACATAATACAGGGATGAAAGATCTCCGCGATTTCGCGGATTTCCGGGATTTTTCCTTTAGCTATAAGTGTATACTAATATGTTGTGCCCGTCCTGATATGACCTTAGATGTTGCCAGGATGTAAAACTCCAACAACCAACCAACCAATACGTTGTTTCACGGTGCAGCACCATCAGCGTATACTAATATGTGGTGCTAACACCATAGCACTAGCAGCGTATACTACTAATGCCTTCAAACGCCGCAATAAGTGCTTCATACGGCGCAGCACTATCAGTGTATACTACTAATACGTGCTTCTAACGCCGCAGCACTATCAGCATATACCGATATGTGGTGCAAACGCCGCAGCACTAGCAGCGTATACTACTAATACATGGTTCAAACGGCGCAACACTGTCGATACCAATATGTATGAAACCCGACTTCCGGGAATTTCCAGCGATTCCCTGACAATGCTGAGCCTATGGGAGAATATCAGCATTTCCGGGTTATTTTCCCGGAGACCACTTTCATCCCTGCATAAACTTCCAGGACAATGAAGGAAAAGTGCTCACAAATAGAGATGCAGCCAACAAACTAAACACCCACTTTACCACAGTTGGACCAAAACTATCACAAAAATTCACAAGAAACTGGGAAAATAAGTCAGAAGAAATTGAAGAGAAAATCCCCACCTGCAAAACCAATATGAAAGAAATAACAGACCTCATAAACAGCATAGACACAAACAAAGCAAATGGGATAGATGGAATCCCCACCAAAATACTGAAGGATGCACTCCAAACCATCCCTGACGCAATGATGGACCTATGCAACATCTCCTTTGACCAGGGAAAATTCATCAAAGCCTGGAAGATGGCAACTATTACCCCCATCTTCAAAGGTGGTGACAAACAAAACATGGGGAGCTATAGACCAATATCAATTCTGCAAACCCCAAGCAAGCTAATTGAAAAGATTTTCCAAAGGCACATAAATGAACATCTAGAAAAAACAATATACTGAACAAAAGACAAGGAGTTTTTTTTAGGAAACTGCACTCCACATCAAAAACAATAGCCAACCTAACAAACGACATACTGGCCTCAATGAACCAAAAACAATTAGTTGGAGCAGCTTTAATTTATTTCAGCAAAGCTTTTGACACGGTAGACCACAATATAGTGCAAAAGCTAAACCACATGGGCATCCAATCTAACTCTATAAATTGGATAAAATGCTACCTAAAAGACAGACAACAAAAAACTAAAGTAAACAATACACTATCAGACCACCAACCTGTCACATGTGGTGTACCCCAAGGATCAGTCCTGTGACCACTACTCTTTATAATCTACATAAATGACCTAGAAAAGTGGCTTGAAACAGAACCTCCAGCTGTATGCAGATGACACCGTCATATATGCAGAAGGAAGTACAGAAGAAGTAATAACAAAACTAAACAAGCTCCTACTAAAACTAGATGACCGGTGTGAGTCTAATAAAATAACGATAAATGCCAAAAAATCCAAGACAGTCCTCTTCTCGCATACAATAATGCCAGAAAGCAACCTGCACTGCAAGCTATCGAACCGAACACTAGAAAAAGTAAGCCACTATAAATACCTAGGCCTAGAGCTGGACAAAGACACATGAAAGAAGTATACTAGAAATGGCAGCCAAAGTCTGGAATGCCAAAACGGTAAAGGAAAGACAAATTCCTGACCTTAAAACATACAAAAAATATCTGTGCAAGGTAAAACCAGGAAACCACCCCTGAACTGTGTGACCAAGCGGGGCATGTGATATGTCATGGCCCGCCAGCTGGACAGCTCTTGGGAGGTGCCCATTCAAACAAAACTAAGCAGATACCAACAAAACCACACACCAAACACATGCATACAAGCCTATAATATGTAAATAGAGTAGGCTAGTCTAGGGATAAGAGTAGAAGGAAAACAATTGTCAAGAAAAACAAAAAAAACTAACAATGATTTACTAACCATAACACCAACTATAAGAAAAAGAAAAAAGCCGAAAACTGCCCAGCATTGAAAACAAGCCTGATCATCTGGGCTTACATAAACACACCATCAAAAAACGTAATGCATACCGTGTATATGGAATCTTAGCTTTAGTCATGACACTTTTATGGTTTAATATGTTGTATTAAAATAAACCATGTTCTGTGGTAAAATGTTGATGTGTACTACCTTGTGATGGGCAAGTCTGGAAAAGCAGTACTCATTGTACTACTATGAAATTGTTTAAAACTTTGGATGACCCCTAAGAATTTAATATTGAAAGTTGTATGGTGTAATTGGATAATTGGTCAGTCGGGCACTCTCTCGTAGTTCTAGTGAGAATAAAAGCAATTTCTGTAGTTTATGTGATGTTCTACTAATAAGTGTGCTGGGGATGCCTTAATTTGAGATACTACTCCAGTAATAGATTAGTCCGTTGTTAAAAATAAAAAAATAACAGCCTGCCTTGGACAGTGTTACTATTAAGCGATATTCAGGGACGAAAGATTATTTATATTTCCGCAATTATTTATATTTACCGATTAACTTAAACAACATTTTTTAAATGATATATATATATATATATATATATATAATATGACGACACTTGGGGAGTTCGAATACCATTCTTATATGACCTTAGATATTGCTAGAACAGCAAACCCAAACAAGAGCGGGTCCGGTATGGGTGATAATACAGTCACAACAAGGTTAGTTGAAACCTGACTTCCGGCATTTTTCCGCGATTCCCTGACAGTGCTAAGTCTATGGGAGAAGATCCGCGTTATCACGGACATTTGCCATCGGTGTAATAATCGTGGTCTGACTTCTGCAATTTTAGCCAGAGACCACTTTCATCCCTGGATATTAGTAATGGGTTAAATCCAGTGAAGCATACAAAAAATGCATGCATAAAACAAAACGACCTACCCGAGGAACCAGTGCAGAACGTAGTCATTAGAGGGTTTCGGTGTGTCAACATGTTACCCATCAAGAATGGTAATTGGAGACCAGGAAGCTCATAGGTAGCTCTGAGATAAATACCCTTGCAAATTATGTACACCATTGGCTTAAATAGTAATATGTTTTATTGAATTACTTATTATTGCCGTACAGCAAATAAATGAATAAATATCTAAGTTGAATATTTAGATTTAGTATCAAAGTAGTATCAGTAGTGCAGCTGTAACTATATACACAAAACATCTTTTTTTTGCAAATTATTTAATTAAGTTTGTTGAGAAGAACACGACAAACTAAATAGGGGCATTATTTAGGGGTGGTGGAGAAAGCAGGAAGACACCCTGATTATCTGACAATGATGACTTAATTGATGCACTTTTTTATTTGTGATAGGCCCAGGAATTGACTGGGGTGGCGGTGCCAAAGTATTACAACCCGGCGTCGGTGAACCCGCTCAAGTATGCAGAGCAGTTCCAGAAGAGGAAGCTGCTTTGGGGAAAGAAGAAGGCGGAGACGAATCCGTGTGAGGTGAGTGCAGGCAGTCGACCCTTGTGTGTGTGTCGGGGCGCGTGTGTGTGTCTGTCTCACTGTGTCTGTCTATATCTGTGTGTATGATTTCCCTTCCATCTTGCCATTATTAGTGTGTGGGGGCAGCGGGTGGGTCATTCTCAAACTACCACATTTGTTTGAGATGAGTAAAAATAGAGCTACACATGTGGAACCAAAAACAATTGACCTTGCTATCCTGGAATTGTCAGGGAATTTGATTGGTCCCCAGCAGTTGACGCCTTGTTTGACATGCTCGATCGTTTTTGCAGGAGCAAGCAAAGACTGACCTGGACCCAACAGAGAAGCCGACAACCACAAAGCCGAAGACACAGTGGGACGGAGCGCTCTTCTCGCAGGACCAGGACGGGAAGCAAGCAGCCAAGTTTCGCAAGTTGATGGGGATGAAACACGGCGAGTCAATCGAGGACGGTGAGGCCGAGTCTGAGGCAGCCGAGGAGCTGGACGACACACAACTCAAGAAGCACGAAGAGATGTTCACACGGCTCGACCAGGAGTACGAGTTTGCCCGCATGGCAACACACACGCACCGCGGCATCGGGCTGGGGTTCACGTCCATGCACCACCAGTACACAAAGTGACCCTCGCTGACCCAATGGCGGCTGCAGTGAATGTGCTACTGCACACATGTACCTATGAATGACGCACATGGATCCACGTGCGCGTGGCCCTGAGGAGCTGGACCGTCCTGCGGTGAGAGTGAAAGTCTCACAGAACATTTGAGTTGTCTGTGCGGTGGGATATTTATTCCTGTGACACCCACCTGCTTGTCAACCACCACCACCACCCAACCCTGCTGCACCCGCACCCCCACCTCACCTCCTCCATGCCACCCCACATCTTTGTGCTGGGACACAGCTGGCTGTGTGCCCCAGAACTACCGAGCGTGCTTGGGAGATCCACTAGTTAGAAGAGGCATATCCTGTTTGTTGAGAATAATCTCAGTGCTGCGCGTGGTGTGATACCAGGAGTGAGGCACGACGTGCGTGGCGTGAGGCACGAAGCACGCGAGACATGAAGCATGTGGCGTGAGGCACGAAGCACGTGAGGCACGAAGCATGTGGCATGAGGCACGAAGCACGTGGCGTGAGGCACCCAGCATGTGACTTGAGGCACCAAGCCTGTGGCGTGGGGCACCAGGTGATGGCGTGAGCTGAGGCACTAGCATGAGACACCAGCGTGCGACACCAGGTGCATGGTGTGACATGTGTGGCATGAGGTGCATGAACCACCAAGCACATGGTGTGAGGCACCAGGTGTTGGCGTAGTGTGAGGCGTGTGTGAGGTACCAAACAGATGGCATGAGGTATCAAGCATATGGTGTAAATCACCAGGTGTAAGCGTGAGGTGAGGCATGAAGTGCCAAATACATAGTGTGAGGCACCAAACACATGGCGTGAGCCACCAAACACATAGCGTGAAGCACTAGGCAGTGGTGTGAGTGAGGTGAGGCATGTGGTGGTGCAGTGAGGTGTGCCTGGACAGAGATCAGCCTTAGCTCTTAGGGTCAACAGTAGGGAGACGGGTAGCTCTCAGTCCAGTATTACGGGCCTGATTCACGTGGAAGCTGCAATCTGTGTTCTGGTCATAATAGTCATACAAATAATGTGGGGTGTGATCTCTTGATTATAAACCGAAAGAATTTGCGGAGTCTGCTTTTTTGAAGCGAAGACTGTTGACTTGAGCGCTATAATACATACTTCTGTCCCTGAACTGGCGGCATACGTTGCACCGTGCTGGAAAAGCAGTGTTATATATGGAGTATAATATGTATGTAGAAATGACACGCAGATGATTTTCAAAACCTGCGTTGAATATTCAAGTTAGACTGACTGTTTGTTGTACAATCCTGCATGGGAAAAAGATATACTTCAGTCGATGAAGATATAATAAATAAATGGTGTACATATTGTGCTTTAAGAGAATCTGTTATTTTGTTTTACCTTCAAATAGAAAATTCGATTACAAATCATTTTGTTAGTCAGTGGAGATCTTGCTACAAACTTTTAATAGAAAGTATAAATGTAATTCACTGTAACCGAGTCGATCTCCATACACAGCAGTAAAGTGGCATTATCCAATATAGCATATTAAACTAAACAAAAACGCCAGCAAAATGCTTACCTAAATTTGATGCTCTATCAACTCAGATACTGGCGCAGTCAGTAATGATTTGGTGCAGCAATGAAGAAATAATTATGCTAATCTCATGGCCTTAATAGTCACCTTAAAGTTGCATAGTCCGATGGCTTTGAATTTCTGTATTTTTTCTGAGATAAATATATTATATTGATCACTAGTATATACTTTACATTAGTTCAAAGTTACTTATATTTTAAATGGTAAATCTTTTAGATATTTTGGGTTCAAACATGGAAAATTAGTTTTGGCAAGCTTGCCAAAACTCTGACCTCATAGACTTCTGCAGTAACAGGTTCTGTTAAATTGACTCAGTATTGCCTTCTATGCAGAAACAAATGCTTAATAAGTGCATCAGTATCTAAGTTAGATATGTAAAATCAAATCTAGATAATTGGTTTGGTTTTGAAAATTTGATATTTCATTGGACTATGCAACTTTAATTCTATGTACCATGTGTAGCTTAGTGGGGTTCCAAGATTCCCCCCACCCCCCCCCGTATTTCAGTCTACCACGTGACCATCGGGAACCTGGGCCACTACTTTAATTCTTTTAAGCGCAGGCCTTTTGGGTGCTTGCCACAATTATTTTGCATACTTTCATTTAAAACTTTTCTAAAGTTAGCACTGTGATGAAACTTACTCTAAAAGCAAGACTTAATACTAAGCCTTATCTCAAAAGTCTGATAAAAACTTGAAACCGCAGCTTTAAAAGAAACAACCAGCATAGTCCGATGAAATAAATATCAAATTTTCAAAACCAAAATAATTATCTAGATTTGACTACATATCTAACTTAGATACTGATGTAGAATTATTAAACATTTATTTCTGCATTGAAGGGAATACTGAGTCAATTTAATAAAAGTTTTAGAACCTGTAACTGCAGCATTCTATGGTGTCTGAGTTTTCGCAAGCTTGCTGTAACTAATTTTTCGTGTTTGCACTTCAAATATCTAAAAAGTTTACCATTTAAAATAAAAGTAGCTTTAAACTAATGTAAAGTAGATACTAATGATCGATCTAATATATTTATCTCAGAAAAAAAACAGAAATTCAAAACCATCGGACTATGCAACTTTAATGTGCTGGACGGGATGCAATCAACCTATCTGAAGATGTAACATTTTACCTAGGGCGGTGAGTGCACCTCACTACAGATAGGCTAGCACCTGATTACCATGGCCACTTTCGGTTAACTGACTCGGGTCACCCGAGTCGCTTTTTGGCACATCCTACAGACTCGGGTTGAATAAACGAACACGATTCTCCATGCTCGGGTGGATTTTGTTATATTTTAATAACTGATATAACTACAGCAAAATAGGATTTAAAGTATTTTATGATTGCACAGTTCAGTTATAGTTCCATTTCATTGATCTGGGTTATTTTGGAGGAAAAAAAGAATCATTAAAACAACAATAGGACCTGTACTGGTAGCTGTTATCCTACAGGTACCAGCACAAATGTGACGTCATCGCTCCTAGCTAGCCCCAGCCAAGACGTGGGTTACTGGGTTCGGGACTTTTTGCACATGTGTATTTGTCGACTACTCGCAGTGTTCGATTTGAAATTCTAGCAACTCGGGTGACCTGAGTCACCCAGGTCGTATTAATCGAATACGGTCCATACTGCACAGTCATTGGTTATAGTGCACATAGCTTATATCACGTGGGCCTGTTTATTGACAGTCTTATATTTTCATCAGGATTGCGCAATTAGATTTTCAGGTTATGCCATCCCCATGAAAAAAAGGCACACTTAATTTAAACTCACTTTTAAAAATTCCAATGGGGAGCAGTCTGGAACCTACTACCAGCACGTGTCAGGAACAGTGATTGCTACAAAACTTTCATGGTAAACCTCCATGCTCACTTGAACAACCAGCCTAGGTCATGGCAGAACAATACCGGACAGTGTTGCCATTCCTTTCCTTGTCCCACTCTCTCCCTCCAACTGTGCACTGCAAACTCAGACACTCAACTAGTAGTGGCCAACTAGTCCAAAACCCCAACCTACTAACTGAATGAGCCTGGAAATGCTTCCAATTGGATCCTACTGAGGTACACAATTAAACAATATTAACCTACTTACTCACTCATCAGGCTCCACCTGAGATTACCATAACAATCAGTTCAACCACCGAGGCCCATCCTACATCCCACCATCACCCTTTCAATGAGTATGTCACCTCTAGAAAGATAATCAGTTATACCCCCCCCCCCCCCCCCCCCTTTACTAATGCTTACCATATTAGTCTAATGGGGCTGTCACATTACGGCGTATGGTGGTGGCGTATATAAAACGTGCCGATAAATTTTTTAAAACCTTGCGGGACGATGTATGGTGACCTTTGTGCACTGACGTGTACTTTTGGAGCGTATGCGTAACGTATGCATAACTTATGCGTAACATATGCGTAGCATGCGAAGCATGACCCGAAGTAATTGCGGCGTAAATTGAGTTGTTTTGACAGTTATGAGTGGCAGGGTGAGCATATGCGAAACGTATGAGCGATGTATGCGAAGCGTATGAGTGTATGCAAAGCATATGCGTAATGTATGCGTAGCGTATGCATAGCGTATGCAAAGTGTATGGTATCTCTCCAAGGTCAGGGGTGGGTGGCCGCCTGGGTATAAATACCCTGGAGCAGCAGCTCTCCCCTCACTCTACCACCATGCCTGCTAAGAGGAACACCACTGCTACTGCTACTACTGCTGCTGCTGCTACACCAGCCTCCAGGGCTGCTGTCCCCACTGGAGGAGGACTAGGCCGTGGGAGAGGCAGGAAGAAGCATACTTTGCCATGCTCACCATCACCAGCCTCCTCACCTGCCTCTTCACCTAACCACTCACCTCACCACTCTCCAGAACACCACTCTCCAGAACACCACTCTCCACAACACCACCCTCCACAACGCCCCTCTCCATTGGAAGAGCTGGAGATGGAAGTGGAGACGCAGACGACGCGCCAGTGGCGCCCCCCGCTCCAGCTCTCCATCTCCTGCTTCTCGGGGCAGCTCATGGGCGTCGTCTGCCGCCTCCACCTCCAACGCCTCCGCCTCAACCTCCACCAGCACCTCTGGCCTGTCCTCTGCAAAGAAAAGGAGGGCAAAGAAGAGTGACAATTCTCTGTCGGTCTTCAAGGAGGGGCAGATGCTGGAGTTCCTTGAGGAAAACCCAGTCATCTGGAACGTCAAGCTGACCGACTACCGCCACACTGACAGGAAGGGGAAGATGTGGGAGGACCAGGCAAAGCTTCTGGGAATGACAGTGGTCCATCTCCAGAAGTGGTTCAAGTCACTCCGGGATACCAACACGCGGCTGCACAAGAAAAAGAGCGGGGACGGCGCGGCTGTCCTAACTAGGAGGGAGGAGTGGATCATGTGGAAGTTCGGTTTCCTGCGGTCCCTCGTCCTTCACCGGCCGGAGCCCTGCAAAAGTGTAAGTACATAATCTTTTATCCTTCTGACTAGTGTGGGCGTTAGGATTCTCGTAAAAACCCTATTATTCTGGATAAGTCGGCAAACTGATATATGTTATTTATGTAAATAATCTTGGTAAATCAAGTTATTTGTTGAATGTTATATGTTTGTTGTTTTTCTTTAACGTTGACTTGTGTTGTTATTGTTAAATCGAGAAGTCAACAATCGATATATGTTATTTGCATTATGAATCTTGATAAATCAATTTTGTCATTTATCGTTAACTTTTTTTTTCTTTATTGTTGACTTGTGTTGTCTTTTGTGGAAAGATTGATTTGCGTTCATGTTACTTATGTTATTTTATTATTTTGTCTTGCAGGTGGCCACTGCCATCGAGGCTGCGCATCACGACCTCAGCCTCGAGGAGAATGTGACCATGGATGTGGATGTGGGGATGGAGGAGGACCTTCCTGTCACTCCTCCCGCTACAGTCCGAGAGCGGGGAAAGGGGAAGGGGAAGTGGTCAGCCCCAGATGACGCGAACCTCCTCGCTGCCATCCAGAAGAGGTTCAACGAGTCTGGGGACATGCTAAAGGTCATGTAGCCCCCTCCTACACCGGCGATGACGAAGCGCGTGGCGTTCACGAACTATGTCCGCAACATGATTCTGACCATGCCGGAGGAGCGGTTTGTTGAGACCTATGGCCCAATCAACAGGATGGTGTCGCAGCATTTGGAGGGGCAAGGACACTCGCCGGACACTCGCCATGGCGGGCCACACCAGGGCCTCTCCAGGACTTGTTGCCCGGCCAGGTGGTGCGGCCACTCTCGGTGTGGCCTGGCTGTCGCCTTCCGGTGTCGGTGCCGTGCCGAGCTCGACACCTGCATGAGTCGCCCCCGGGATGCAAACATTATCTGAGTCGGCCAGCCCGACGTCCGACGGACTGTTGAACTTGTCGGGGCTGTCGGGGATCTCGGGAGTGTTGGGGTTCTCCAACTTGGACCTCTTCCCCCCATCAACCATGATATCACCAGCTGAGGGGGGCTTGGGGGGGGGGGATGCACAGCTTTGAATTTCTGTATTTTTTTAGATAAATATATTAGATTGATCACTAGTATATACTTTATATTAGTTCAAAGTTACTTTTATTTTAAATGGTAAACTTTTTAGATATTTTGGGTGCAAACATGGAAAATTAGTTTTGGCTAGCTTGCCAAAACTCTGACACCATAGACTTCTGCAGTAACAGGTTCTGTTAATTTGACTCAGTATTCATTTGTAGATATATGTCTATATATGTGTAGATATGTAGTTATAGTGTAGATATGTAAATATGTAGATATGTAGTTATAGTTTGTATTTTTTGTAAAATGTATTGTTGTATTGTTTATCTTTGAATGTTTGTATGTATATATGTATATATATTGACAAATGTCTTGTATAAATAAATATATTGTAAACTATAATTATTGTGTCCGTGTTCAATAATGCCATGCCATAATGTAATTGTTATAAATTAAAGTACAATTAAAGTAACATTGAAAATAAAGAATAATTATTATGAATGTTAAGGACACAAGTCTCTACCACCCCTCCCTCTCTCTCTCTCTCTCCCCCCTCCCTCCCTCCCTCCCTCCCTCCCTCTCTCTCCCCTCCCTCTCTCCTCTTCTCTCTTCCCCTCCCTCCCTCTCCTTCTCTTCTCTTCTCTTCCCTCCCTCCCTTTCTCTCCCCCTTTCTGTCCCTGTCCCTCATCCTCTTTTTCCCTGTGTTCTTAACAGTGGTTATGCTTTCAAAAGTGTAATTAATTTAAAAAGAGAGCAAATTCATTACAAATACATTAATTAGATAACTGTAATTAGGGATCGAAAGAATATAACAGACATGTAAATTGGGTTTCGATATCTAAAAAATGATATCGTTTATTTTAATAGACAAAAACATATTACCATCTCTTATAACAGTAGACATGTCACAACATAATGTACATGAAAATAAGCGATAACTGGACAGTGTAAAGAAAAGCACATAAGTTTTCAAAAATAGATCATAGCAGTACACATACACCATCAGATCATGCTGTCTTACCATGACACTGCTCCGGCGGGCGAGACCACCCAGTCTTTAAGTAGATTGCGCTGCTCCTTTCCTAGCTTGGACGCGGTGTTGGGGTTAATTGGAATGTCAATGTCTGGCAGGTTTGGGCCCTCTCGCCACGCTCCTGGGACAAAGTTGTTGGTGCCAGTCTCGGGATTATCCAGCTGCAGGTTCTGTATGGCTGGGTCACGCATCCTCATGAGGTTGTGCAGAACCATGCATGCGTTAATGATGGAGGGGTGGGGTGGTGCTGCATAGTGGTCAGCAGCACTTCGAAGCGGTTGGCTAGAATGCCGAAGGCATTCTCCACCACTCTCCTAGCTCGGGACAGCCGGTAGTTGAACAGTCGCTCCTCATTGTTCAACCCCCTCTTGCCATACACCTTCATTATGGTTGGCCGCAGGGCGAAGGCATCGTCACCGATGAGGAAATATGGCACATCCTTCTGGCCGTCCACGATCGGTTCAGGGTCCGGAAAGCCGATGATGCCACCTTCAGTGCCCGCCTTCAGCTCGGAGTCGTTGTAGATCTGGGCATCAGACGCGGAGCCCAAACCCCCAAGATCTGCCCAGATAAACTTGTAGTCCGCGTCCACTAGTGCCAACAGGACCACGGAGTAAAACCCCTTGTGGTTGTAGTACAGCAACCCACTGTTTGGAGGGCACCGGCAGGCGATGTGCTTCCCATCCAGAGGGCCACAGGTATGGGGGAAGTTCCACTTCTCTAAGAATAGGTCCGCGATGGCACACCATCCTTCTGGAGTCGTCGGACACATGACCTCGTCCATGTACTCGTCGACGATGGCCTGACAGACTTCACGCACTATGAGTGACTGTGTGTTGTGGGGGACCCTCCACCCAAACTTCATCAACGAGTATTTGGTGCCAGATTCCAGGTGCCGCAGAGTAAGTGCGATCTTCAGTGCAGGCTCGAGCGGCACTCAGAATGTGGTGCATTTTTTTTCAATCCTCGGTCCAACTCGCGCCACAATCTTGTCAAACAACTGGGGAGGCATCCGCATGAAGTTCACGAACGACGCGGTGTCCTCGCTGCGGAGCTCGACCATTAGCTTGTCGTACAAGCCAAACTGTGGCTGCCTCCCAATCCCGGGTCTGACCCAAACTCTGCGCCGCCACTGCCTCCTCCTTCTCCTCGCGAGACGGGCCGCCAGAAGATCCATGAGGTAGAGACCTAGCTCATGCTGATATAGGGCAATTCTGTACCAATGCTGGAACTGTATTTGGAGTGCCTGGACATCCATCCTGTCTGAGCAGCAGAGCCGGACTGACAGAAGAAGCCTTGCGATGCCTTTATATACCGAGAGCATACGCTGCACATACGCTTTGTATATGCTAGGAGTACGCTCAAATACATTACATGTATGCCAGGCATATGCTACATACGCTATAGATACGCCGAAGGAGAGGTTTTAGCGTATGCGTAATGTATGCCGGCATACATATAGCATATGTGTAACATATGCAGGCATACGCATAGAGTATGCATAGCGTATGAGCAGCATATGAGCCTTACGACGCCATACGCTGGAATTTTTTGAGCATGCACACAATTTTTTTGATGGACGCGCATATGACGGTGTATGATGGGATACGCCAGGCGTATGCATAGCGTACGACGGCGTATGATGGCATATGTGATGCAAACCGTTACGCCGGCATACGCTTACGCCATACGCCGTAGTATGACACCCCCTTTACATAGCTACCACTGCCTATGCTTTTTTCTCTGATCTTGTTCTTAACCCATCATTCATATCAATATATGCTTTGCTTATTGTCTTGTAATTGACTATTTATTTTGTTGTAATTTTGTTTAGTCTCATTAGGGCACTGACATGTTATTCAGAGGAATAGAAACACTTGAACACAAACAAAATTATTAAGCAATATCATCATCATGCTGTCAGTTGCAATGCGACAAAGACTGCTATCATTACTTAACTGCCGCTCTCCTCGTGTGATTGTACATTTCATAAAAAGCTGCTTGCAAAGTGTTGTTGGCTTTTGCAAGTTACTAGCGGCACTCTCTCAGGGAGAAAATCGAGGTATCACACAGGCAAGAACACATCAAGACAGGTGCAAACTATTTGTCCCTGCAGTGGCTGGTCGGGAGCTGTTGGGCATTCCATTCATCACCACCCTCAATACTGCCATGGTAACATGGTTTTCTGTTATGGTTTGCTCTCTTAGCCTTTGGTTCTATCAAGAACCAGTACCACAAGGCAGTGGTTTACAACTTTGAAATGTAGGGGCGTCAAACTCCCTGAGTTATTTTAGCACCATATATCAGAGGTACTGCAATACCCGCATACCAAACAAATCAATATACAGCCATACATATCAATCCCTACTCACACACACCATGTCATTTATATACCCATTATTTTCAAGTTAGCTAAGGAATGTGGCTGGTTCACAAAGTTTATTTCTATATATTTGAATAACACTAAAATGTACACGTTTAATAGATACTACCAGAATTAAGGATTTTAAGATATATCCAGGCTATAGCTCTTTCCTAACCACACCACCACCTGTAGAGAAGACATAGATTTCAAAGCAGTCTAAGCAAGTACAGTGTCCAGCTATTAATGTAGGGCCTTCTAGGTCATGGTGCTATTTAAACTCAATATAACACATTTACTGAACGCACATCTGTTTTTGTGGGCTTTAAAAAAATTTAAAGCGTTGTCACTATATGTAACTAAAGACAAGACACGCCCCAACCTTATACAACTCCAAGGGGGCCTATATGTACACATTGGGCATAATGAATGGCTGAACATATATTATAGCGAGCTCTTCGATTTGCCACAATTAAGTACCTTCTACACTGAATGTCTAATTGCAGTGTTACAACTAGCCATATTATTATCATAGTTAAAATTATGCAGTTTGAGTTTTACGCCCTGGCAACATCTAAGGTTATATCAGGATGGGTATTTACTTGTAACAGTGCACTCATGGCGACTTAAGCCGTGTTTACACGGGAGAGTTAAATCGCTTCATATAAATCGCCTTGCCTAGTTCGCCTCACATTCGCCATGTAAACAGGACTCTGGGGCGGATTAGGGCTGATTCGCTTCATATGATTCACTTTTTGTAATCCACCTTGCGAGGTGGTTTATATGAAGCGATTCAGCTGGTTCCCGGGCAGCGGTAGTATAAAATAGTAGTGCGTACCGGAAACAGGGGGAGCAGTAACTAATCGCTGGTACACGGCAGTGTTAGGGCCCGATTAGGCCGAAATCTATTAAATGCGATCATATTTAACAGAATTACATACTCAAATAATGAAATTTAATTAAATTAACCCTAAATTACAAGCGATATTAACGTAGCAGCTGCATCGGCGTCGAATCGCCGAGTGTAAAGTAAACAAATAGCAGTGCTCGCCGGCTACAGGCAGAACTAAGGCTGGTGGTTCCCGGCGCAGAAACACTTTCAAACTCGCTTCGTGTAAACGCGCCGCTACTTCGCTTCATACGAATCGCTTTGTCTAATTCGCTTCACAATTGCCCGTGTAAACACGGCTTTATAGTGCTTGTCCTATCCTATTAATGCCTAGGGCCAGGCAAGTTTTAATTTGATAAGTCATTGATTTGACTCGGTTAGGATTCGAGCTCCCGACATTCTTCACGGGAAGCCTGCGCTTTACCGATTCGGTCACCGAGTCCGGTGAGAGCATTTGTTTGAGAACGGTTCCACTACAGTGTCCCTGGCCTATATCGGGTCTCTTTAAACGTATCCCGTCGTAGCCTGGATCCACAAAGTAGACACAATTAGATTGAGGCGAAGAATTGGTAAATGTAGCCGGTACTTAATAGACAATGACAATAGTTAGCAGTTGAGTGTGCAGTCAGTTCAGTAGGTTCAACATTGCGGAGGTCTTGCATTATGGTGCTGTCACACTACGACGTTTCCCCCCGGCGCGCCGCCAACGCGCAAGATATTTGCTAGGGCTTGAGACACGTCCAACTTTTCGGCGCTTTGGGAGAAAATTCGACGGGTTGCAGCGTGCTAGTAGCGCGTTGGTGGCGCGTCCGTAACGCCCCCTCCAACGCGTCGCTGCGCGTCGCCGCGCGCCGAAAGTTTTGCGCAAGCACAAAACAATTGGCGCGACCCGACGCGCACCGACGCGCGGCGACGTGTCCATTCACGCGTTGCTATCACTCAACGTGTACCGACGCGCCGTTAACGCACCGGTAACGCGCGCGTAACGCTTCCCGACGCGTGCCGACGTTTCACCCAAAAAGGCAACACGTCGGCGCGCGTTGGTGAGAAACGTCGTAATGTGACAGCCCCATTAGATTGCTTCATCAAGCCCATGGAGTAGGTCCGGATAGTTAGGCGGACTTTCTGCACCAGCTACATTTCCCACCCGGTGAGTAGGCCATACACCGACGCACTTACTGTCAAACTTTAAACATGAATAAGCATGAACACAAAAGAAAACGGAAACCACACACAAACCAAGACCAATATCATCGTCAACTACCGAGACCGAATACCTTGCCCGAGATCGACACCGTCGCAGATCGTGTAAGTCGTCTTTTATCTACGAGGTATTTAGATTGACCCTTGAAGTTTGGGAGAACAACAATTTGAAACAAGGGAGGCATTTAATGAAGGAAGTGCTTTAAGCAGCAGAGTGGATGATAACTTCGTCACACAATTCATACTAGTAACTACCAGTCGCGACAATGCTTAAAGTTGCATAGTCCGATAAAAGCATACAATTTTCAAAACCAAAACTATTATCCAGATTTGACCCCACATATCTAACCTAGATAATAATGTACTTATTAAGCATTTGTTGCCACATAGAAGGGAATACTAAGTCAATTTACTAGACCCTGGTACTGTTGAAGCCTATGGCACAATGCAGAGTTTTGGCATGTTTGCCAAAATTAATTTGCCATGTTTGCACCTGAAATATCAAAAGTTAGCAATTCAAACAATTATTTGTTTCAAACAAAAGTAATGTAGATTATAACGATCAACCTAATATAGTTATTTCAGAAACTCAAAACCATTGGACTATGCAGCATTGATAGAAATGGGCAAACACTGACTGACTCAGTATCAGGATATTTAAAGGGACTGAGCGTGGTATTACATTATGGTGCTGGTGCACCAGTAGGCCTATCCCAGTAGAGAAGCACTACAAAGTCACCATTAGTGTACTCTGTCACATGTCGGTACCCATCCTGATATAATCTTAGGTGTTGCTAATGTTATGATCGTGTATTCGTGATGTTTGTTGTTGTTTTACATCCTAACCACATCAACCATCATATCTGGACAGGTACCGCCTTGTGACAGTGCATACTCATGACAACCTTTTAGTGCTGCCCCACTGGGAGACCAGGCACTGAGAACCATGACCCAATAATATCCCACAGTCACATTATCATGATACTATTCTAACCAGTCCTTGTCCTATCCTATTAATGCTGAGCGCCAAGCTAGGTAGCGACAAGTATCAATTTCGTAAGTCATTGGTTTGATTCGGTTAGGATTCGAACTCCCGACCTTCCGCACGGGAAGTCTGCGCTCTACCGATTCGGCCACCGCGTCCGGTCGTGCGAAACCGAAGCATAGCCTGGCTAAGATAATTAATTGCATTAAGAGGTTGTTCAACGTGCTCCTCACTTTCACTATCAACTAAGGACGTGTTAGTAATATACAGCTTTTATTGGTTAAAGTTGCATAGTCCGATAAACGTATTAAATTTTCAAAAGCAAAACATGTATTTAGTTCTGAACCTACATATCCAACTTAGAAACTGGTGCACTTATTAAGTATTTGTTGCTATATATATAAGGGTATAAGCTTATTAATTGAGTGTTATTGCTGAAGGCTATGAGGTCAGAGATCAGGCAAGCATGCCAAAAGTAATGGTTGCATATTTGCACTTCAAATATCTCCAAAGTTAGCCATTTTAAATCAAAATTACTTCAAGCTAATGTAAGGTAGATTATAATGATCAACCTACGTATAGTTATCTCAGAAAATGGTAGAAACTTAAAACCATCGGACTATGCAAATGTAATAAAATATTGATATAAGTTATAACATAGTTCACTGTTATGTTCTGTGGTGAATATTGAGGTGTTCTACTTTGTTGGGGAATGTGGAGGGGAGTCCGTAAAAGTAGTAGGCCTACTCTTTGTACTGCTGTGAAAATGCTGAAAGGTTAGAATGACCTCTAAGCAGTTTACTCTAATTGTTCCAGAATGTGGCACTGGCAAATCTGCCGAGTCTACAGCCATATAATTATGCGACTCAGGTCGAGAATGGGTTGGGTCCATTACTGGTGCGTTTGAGGGAAACTATTCACCAGAACAATTCCTACCTCAAGGAACTCTCTCTACAGCTTGCATCCACCACGTCAGTCAACCATCATTTTACAACACGAAGGAAAAAACAGGAGGTGAGAAAGGTGTTGAAATATATGCAGGCTACATTACTCCTGCCCTCCTCCCCCACCATGTGAATGTGTCTAGAATGGGCGGGGGGGGGGGGGAATGGGACTTAGGTCAGGTGGTAGCGTGTGCACCTGTGAAGCTGTCGATCATCCTGTAGATCCTGCTCGGTGGACCCATTTGCAGTTTGGGCTATTTTCCATTCCAACCAGTGGTCCACAACTGGTTCATCAAAGGCTGTGGTAGGTGCTGTCCTGTCTGTGGGAAAGTGCATGTAAAAGACCCCTTGCTGCTTATCGGAAAGGGTAGCCTATGTGGTGGCAGAAGGTTTCCTTCAAAGAAATGTCAGAATGACCATATGTTTGACGTCCAATAGCTGATGATATGATAACAAAATCAATGTGCTCTAGAGGCTTTGTTAAATAAAACCAGCTTTACTTTGTGTATAGAGTGAATGGAATAACTGGTAGAACATCCATTAATTTATACTTGTAAAATTCTTATGTCAGATATTTTGTGTATGAGTCAATTATTACAGAGAGTAAACATTGTGGCTCATATAGACTACATGGTAAAGAAAGATCAACAAAACGCACAACTAAATTGGTATAATCGGATAGCTTTGAGTTTCTACCATATTTGTTAGATACATTTATACATTAAGCTGATCGTTATAATCTACCTTAATTTAGTTTGAAGTAACTTTTATTTTAAACGCTTATCTGAAATATATCTACGCCAGTCAACTATACTGCATGTTTGGGACCATTCTACTCAAATATTAGGCCCACTGTCAAAGTTAAGACCCTCCCACTGTGTTGGAAGATATTTCACGTGAAACCATCCAAACTTATTTTGGCATTTTAGAATGCACACCAAAATGCTAGACAAAGGCTTTGGTTACCGCTTTTTGAGCATGGCAGTATAGCAGCAACACTGGAGTACCAAACTGTAATAAATGTTTAATGAGTGCACCAGTCGCTAAGGCCTCCGTCACACTATGGCTTGCGACCCCTTGTGACCACTTTTTGTTTGTTTTTTGTTCAAGTGTTTTTATTCCTCTGAATAACATGTCAGTGCTAATGCACTGGTCTTCCAGCCCTAATCACAATTGCCTCTACACAGTAAACAAATCTACAACAATATACAGATAGACAATTACAGGAAAATAAGCAAGGCATCGGTACATGAATGATAGGTAAAGAACAAGATAAGAGAAAAAGAAACATATGCGGGGAGGTAACTATGTTAGACTAGTATGGTAGGCGTTAGTAGGGGGTGGGGCATAACTGATTATCTTTCTAGTAGTAACATACTCGTTGAAAGGGTGATGGGGGATGTAGGATGGGCCTTTGTGATTGAACTTGTGTTCATGGTAATCTCAGGTGGGACCTATTGAGTTAGTAAGTAGGTTAATATTGATTAATCATGTGCCTCAGTAGGATCCAACTAGAATCATTTCCAGGCTCATTCCATTGTAGATGGGTTTTTTGGTCTAGTTGGCCGCTACTGGTTGAGTTTACAGTGTTTGTTTGGGGGGGGGGGGGGGAGGGGAAGCGGGGGACAGGGAAAGGAATGGCAACACTTTACGACCAAAAGCTGGTGACCTTGTGACCAAAGCAAAAAAAGAGGGGAAAATAACAGTCGGTGACCAGTCAGCAAACGGTAGCAAGCACTGAAAATGATCGTCGACCTCTGGGCAACTGGTTTGGTCACAAGGAGGTTTTTGGTGCAGCATCTTCAACCCCCTTGTGACCAAAATGCACCCAGAGGTTGTTGACTGGCGTGATCGCCAATCGATGCACTCTCCCAGTCTATACATATGGAACATTACCATAGACCTAGCTGGCCATTCATCGTTATATTAGCTCCCTGCCTTTATGAACACTTAGTGCATACTGATATTATCAATAGTGGAACTGCATTGTACATCGGCTTTCTGTAGCAGGTCACTGTGGAGTTGCTGGTGGCGTTTCTGCACTTGATCGACATCAACACAAAGCATGGGTACTTCCATGCTGAGATCTACATTCAGGCCAAATGGCCCGAGAGGGACCTCTGTGAGGCCAGCCAGGAGGTAGGGGCTAATTACATTTATAATTGTATTTATAATGCGGTAGGGCAAAATTATATTAATAACTATATTTATAATGAGGTAGGCTTAATTATATTTATAACAATATTTATAATGAGGTAGCACCTAATTATATGTATAGCTATATATATTATGAAGTAGACCACAAGTTCCACAACAATATGGCAACAGTAGTGTCACTACTTGACTGTATCAATATTAGTTGGATTGATATGAGTATGTTCATGGTATTTAGAATGTAAGCAGAAGTTATCTTCTGTATTCACTTGGTAAAGTTGTAGGCCTAATACATTTTAATGTAGGGTCTGGTCAGTTGGTGAGCCTATATATAAGCGGTATATAAATATAAGCGGTATATAAATGTCAATTTGCTAGGAATATTCTAGTGTTAGCTAAATGTGAGTTCGTTATTTGTAGTTTGTTGTTTTGGTGTTGTTAGTCATTCGCCAGCAATATGAGTTCTGCTGTTGGAGTGGGGTTGTTAGTAACACATTAGACCAGGGCCACATTCAACTGTGCGCCTCGGGAGGCCTTCCAAATGTTGCGCTACTCTGAATGTCATGAGAATGGAGCCCCCATTGCGTGTAATGGGGACCTTTCAGTTTGCATAACTCTCTCGTCAGATGGCGCACCATGCCGGTCTCTGTAATGCTTTGGTATGGTGGGTGTGTAGGGGTGTGTAGTGGAGGATTAGGGGTGTGCTGAGGATTTTGGTGTGTGTGGTGACGGGTGGGGGATTTAGGGGTGTGGGTGTGGGTGTGGTTGGGGTGTAGGTGTGTGTGGTGGGGGTGTATGTTTGTGTGGTGGAGGTGTAGGGGTGTGGTGAGGATTTTGGTGTGTGTGGTGGGCTGTGTGTGTGGAATTAGGGCTGTGTGGTGGGGCTGTAGGGGTGTGTGGTGAGTGTGTGTGGTTGGGGTGTAGGTGTGTATGATGGGTGTGTTGTGGGGGTGTATGTTTGTGTGGTGGGTGTTGTGGAGGTGTAGGGGTGTGGTGAGGATTTTGGTGTGAGGTGGGGGTGTGTATGGATTTAGCAGTGTGTGGTGGGGGTGTAGGAGTGCGTGGTGAGTGGGTGTGGTGGGTGTGGTTGGGGTGTGGTGAGAATGTTGGTGTGTGTGGTGGGGGTGTATGTGGATTTAGGGGTGTGTGGTGGGGGTGAGTGGGTATGGTGGGGTGGGTGTGGTGGGGTGTATGGGTGTGGTGGGGGCTTAGGGATGTGGTAGGGGTGTAGGTGTGTGTGGTGGGGGTTGATGGTGTGTGTGGTGGAGGTGTAGGTGGTTAGTAGTGGAGGTATAGGGGTGTCTTGCAGAGCGACACCTCACAATCTTTAGCATCCCTAAACCCCCACCACACGACTACACCCCCCACTGTAATGTATGCGAGTGTCGTGTGTATAGCGGTGGTGTGCACCGGGTCATGGGAGGTCACAAGAGGACACAGAAGTTATATTGGTGAATGTCGGCAAATAATAAAGTCAGTTCTCATATGCAACTCAACGGGTTCGTTCATCTCTTACATGGTGTCAGATTAGGAGACGGACTGACTGACCATGGCGCTTACAGGGTTGAACCCATCGGCGTCATTGAATCTAGAGGAGGACCTAAGAACGAATTGGCAAACATGGATACATGCGTATGAGATTTACGCCGTAGCTACCGGTGCCGTAAACAAAATGGAGAAAATACATTGTGCGATATTTCTTCATGTAGTGGGCACCGAGGTGCAGAAGGTGCACCGCACTATGCAGATTGACACTGAGGACCGAGATAGAATAGGACCTCTCATTAATGCATTTAGAGAGTACTGCGAGGGAAAGGCAGATATTACGGTGGTGCGCTACAAATGCCATTCGTACAACCAAACCATGTAGAACATGGAGACATACATCAGGGAATTGTGAACGAGAGTGGCCCAACGAGAGTGGCCCAATGCAAGTATGGTGAGCTTGAAAGTTCATTATTGTGTGACAGGCTCATATGTGGTGTGAAGAGAAACACTCTCAGAGATAAGTTACTTCAGACGCAGAATTTATCTCTCAAACAATGTATTGATATGTGTAGGCTCAGTGAGCATACCTCAGGCACTCTCATGCCGCCGCAAAGCGTGGGAGCGACCGGTGAACAAAGCATGGGCGCCATATTGGCTACCGATAACCAAGGTATACAGCAACAGACACACCCGCCATACTGGAAACGCTCACAAGTTCAACCATTCAAAACAGCCACAAACAAAACACAGTGCCACTGGTGTGGTTATTCGCACATACGCGGCCAATGCCCAACTAAGGGTAAGGAATGTCATAAGATTGGGAATTTCATGAAAGTTTGCCGCTCACAACAATCTAGAGCTACCTCGGTTCATTAAGTGGGTGTAGAGCCAAACAACATGCGTGATGAGAGGGCCAGCCATGTCTCGGCGGTAGAAGAGGAGTACAGCCTATTTGTGGGAGTGGTGATGAACGACAATGAAGAGGACACAGAACCGTGGTTCACAGACATAGCAGTCGGACAGAGCAAAATAAAATTCAAGCTGAATACCAGGGCGGAAGCGAATCTCATCCCAAGACAGATGTTCGACAAACTCAAGAATGTGGAGATGACGCCATCTAGATGTACGCTGGTTACTTTCACAGGGCAATGGTTAACACCAGACGGAGAGGTCAAGCTCAACATACACGGGCATAACATCACCTTTAAAGTGACCCAGACTGGTAGCCGATATTAGGACATCAAGCATGTGTGCAGCTGGGTCTGGTTGCGCGCATAGACGAATTGACAACAACAAAGGGCGCCACCGTCAATGCAGCTAATGAAACGGTAAATAAATTTAAAGATACTTTTAAAGGCCTTGGTGTAATTAAAGTAGACGCAAAACTGTATATTGACCATGATGTTAACCCTGTAGTTGATTCACCAAGGTGCATACCGCACGCTATAGTTGATGATGTAAAAGCTGAACTTGATAGAATGTTAAAGCTAGGGGTTATTGTGCAACAAACCGAGCCTACTCCATGGGTGTATTCAATTACGATCATGAGAAAGCCGGGGAAAGTCACAATTTGCCTTGACCCAACGAAGCTAAACAAAGTTATTCTGAGGGGGCCGTATCCTATTCGGACAGTGGAGGAAGTGGTTTCAAAGATACATAATGCGCGGTACTTCTCGGTTCTGGATGCAAACTCAGGGTATTTGCAAATCCAACTGGATGAAGCAAGTTCAATTCTTTGCATGTTCAACACCCCATGGGGCAAGTTCCGTTTTACTAGATTACCATTTGGCATAAAGACTGCTGGAGACCTGGGCCCGTATGCAGGAGTGGTGTTACAGACTGTTACCGTTTAGCTATCACCGACGTCGGGAACTGTGTCAAGTCGTATGCAGGAGCGCGTAACACTTACATTATAGCTAAACGTGAAGTTATTTACAGATTTGGGAATTCCCTTGAGTCGACAATATGAATAACGCCGCCAATGCGGCGGCAGCGTTAACATCGGTTCAAATTTAGGGTTAATTTGATAAAATTTCACTTATGGCATATGTAATTCTGTTAAATATGACAGCATTGAATAGATTTGGGGCGCCGGCGCCGGCAATTTGCGACAGTATGAATATCGACGTCGATGCGGCGGCGGTGATTTGTTTACTTTACATTCGTCGATTCGAAAATATAAATATTAATATCGCTGCCGTTGCGGCGGCAGCGTTAATCTCGCTTCGATTTTAGGGTTAATTTGATAAAATTTCACTATTTGACTATGTAACTTTGTTAAATATGACACCATTGAATAGATTTGATACCTTACACCGCTGAAAACTAGCTAAATTTCTGGTTTACCTTAACCTAGTTTAAGCTTCTGGTGTTAGGCCTATCACTGTCTCGTGCATACCATTTTTTCCTGCTAAACGGGAATTCCGGCCAAACACCGTTTTGCCTCGCTATCACCGACTCCTGCATACGGCCCCTGTTCATCCAGCAAATGAACGAATTACTAAACATATAGAAGGTGTGAAAATAGTGTCGGACGACATTCTGATTTACGGTAGTACAATTGAGGAGCACAATACTGGTCTAGAAGCAGTGTTAAAGCGAGCATGAGAAATTAATCTGAAGTTAAATCCATCCAAATCAAAAATTTGTAAATCAGAGGTGAATTATGTAGGACACTCATTAACGGCTGAGGGATTAAAACCAAACAAAGATAGGTTACAGGCGATAGTAGAGATGAAAGCACCAGAAGACAAGAAAGCATTGCAAAGATTCCTAGGAATGGTCAGGTATGTGAGCAAATTTATACCAAGGTTGTCAGAAGTCACAAAACCATTAAGATTAGTATTACAAAAAGAGGTAGCTTGGCATTGGCAGGAGCCACACACCAAAGCTTTTGAGCAACTAAAGTCACTGTTGATCAGCGCCCCTGTTCTCAAGTACTATAATGCTAAAGAGCCGATAACATTGCAAGTGGATGCTTCATAGTCGGGTCTGGGAGCCACATTGTTCCAAAATCACTTACTTGTAGCAATGGCATCCAAAGCACTTGACAGTACGCAGAGCAATTATGCGGTAATTGAAAAGGAACTGCTTGCCATGTGCTTTGGGTGTACTCGTTTCCACGAATATATATATAGGAAAGAAATCATTATTGAAATGGACCACAAACCGCTAATTGCCATAATGTCGAAGCCCTTACATGACTTGTCTTCCAGGATACCGCGCATGAGAATGCGGTTGCAAAATTACGATATCAAGGTGACATATGTTAAAGGAATCCATCTATATTTTGCAGATACGCTATCCAGGGCTCATACAAGCAACACCTCGCCAAGACACCTGTTTGACATAGATGTCTCCATAGCCAAGATGGAAATTGCACCAGAATACACAGACACAATCGCAACAGAAACGCATAAAGATGAGACACTTCAAGAAATCGCAAGACTCACAAGAACAGGTCAGCCGCAGTAAAACCCTTTTTCACATACAGGCATGAGATAACAACACAAGGTAAATTATTAATGAAAGATAATCGAATAATCATGCCGAAAAATTTATAACAAAGCATTATCGATAAGATCCATGAATCACATATGGGAATTGTCAAGTCAAAGCAGCTGGCGAGAGAGAACGTATTTTGGCCTGGGTTAAGCAGTCAGCTAGAGGATAAGATCTCTCGGTGTCACATCTGTCAATGTTTCAGAAACAAACCACATGCAGAGCCGTTAATAAGCCATGCAGAACCGGTCATGCCGTTCGAGAAAGTGGGTGCAGATTTATTTCACGTAAATAGCAAGAATTACATTATGATAATTGATTATTATAGCAAGTATCCAGAAGCCATTGAGTTAAAATCAACTTCAAGTACAGCAACAATAAAAGCAATGAAAGAAACATTTGCGAGACACGGTATACCAAAGATAGTCATGTCAGACAATGGGCCCCAGTTTCAGAGTGAAGAATATCATTGTTTCAGTAACGAGTATGGGCTTAAACCAATATATTCAAGTCCCATGCATGCACAAAGTAACGGACAAGTAGAGCGCACCATACAAACGATTAAACAAATGATGAAAAAAGTGATAATGGATAACAGGGATATTGATATAACATACTGAACATAAGAAACATAACCATTCAGTCCATGAAGGCATCACCAGCACAGCTGCTAATGTCACGAATGCTAAGATCTAGAATACCAACAGTAGCAGCAAACCTAAAACCAAAAGTACAATCATCAAAACACGAACAAATCATCAGAAGTAAGGAAAGACAAAAAGATTACTTTGACAAACGGGCAGGAAAAGAACATGTGAGACTAAACGTAGGGGATAATGTAAGGTATCTAGATTACAAAAATGAGTGGGTCTCAGGGACCATTACACAAAAAGATAGGCAAGGAGGCAGAAACTACGAAATTGTGAATAAAGCCACACACAAAATACGAAGAAACAGACGATTCCTTTTCAGATGCCCCAATACGACAGAGCAACCAACAAAACAAACCAAAATCGACAACCATAATGAAACAAAACAAGATAACGAGCCATACAAAACAAGATATGGGAGATTAACACGCCCTGTAAGAAAATCGTAGGCTATAGGATTCAAACAAACGCATGTGTTGGTTAAGACTAATGTAAATAACCATTGATGATGTTAATCTTCTGTAACCAGGTATACGAAACAACGAAGAGAACGTTGAGTAGGCATCAACTCATAAGTGTATATTGATGGTATGTTAATGTGATGAAATACGAATACATGTTGATCAAATGTAAAAGTTTAAGATATAATATTGTTATGAAATTGTTGACAAATCTCCATTCATGGTGTTATAGTGATAACATTGTATGACCATAGATATAGCCATTAAGTTGCGTTTAAAAAAAAAAGAAAGAATTGTAATGGTCGCAAAGCTGTGTGATAATCGTGAATGAAAATCTCAAATACATCTATCATTGTTGTTCTTGATCACGATATGTATTTTATTCAAAGGAAAAGGGAGATGTAATGTATTCGAGTGTCGTGCGTATAGCGGTGGTGTGCAATGGTTCATTGGAGGTCACGAGAGGTCACAGAAGTTGTAATGGTGAATGTCGTCGAATAATAAAGTCAGTTCTCATACGCAACTCAACGGGTTCTTTCATATCTTACACCCACCACAGGCCTAAACCCCCACCACACACACCTATACCCCCTACACCCCACGCCACATCCCTATACCCCCAGTACCCCTTACACCCCCAGCACACACCTAAACCTCCACCACACGCCTAAACCCCCACCACACACCTACACCCTCACCACACACACCACACCTACACCACCACACACACCTACACCCTCACCCCACACCTCAACCACTCACACCTACACCCCCACCAGCACACACCTACACCACCACACACACACACACCACACCTACACCACCATATCTCTAAACCCCCACCACACACCTACACCCCCACCACACACCTACACCCCCACCACACACCTACACCCCCACCACACCCCGAAACCATCACCACACACCTACACCCCGAACAACACATGCCTACACCCCCATCACACACACACACACCTACACCCACACCACATCCCTAAACCCCCACCACACACCATCACCCCCACCACACACATACACCACCAACACATACACACACCTACACCCTTCATCCAACCATGATGGCCGACTTGGACCGGGAACGGGTGCTGCCACCAAGTATATAGCGAGAGAAATGGCTCATGAAAGGTCCCCATCCCTGCAGTTATTTGCAATTGAAAGAATAGATCTGATTGGCTGACACACACGGCCATTTTGGAGGCGTTTTCGATTCTTACTCGAAAAGCACAAGTCAATAGACTACATCACGGTTCCAGCGGCGCGGTGCATTGTGGGATGCATCAGAGCAAAACATACCCCCCAAAAGCACATGGCATATGCTAATACACTGGGTGCAGCTATGAAATGTGCTAGTTTCAGATCATCTCAGCTCTTGTTTGAAACATAGAATACCAACTAAAAAAATATATATAATAAATTAAGATATTACTCTTTTATCCAGCATTGCATTTATATCAATATAATTAACACATCTTATGCCATGTGCATTTAGATTTAGAAAGATCTAGGCACTCAGACTAGTGTTAGAGCCACAGCCAGAGTACTCAATGCATTGTCAATGGCAGTGAGCAATCTCCATACAGAAAAAGTAAAATATTGATAAAACCACACCACCTAGAGACAAACCGATTGGAACACATATAGAAAACATGTTTATCAAAAAGATTATATTAAATTGATATGGTTAAGGTTTTGGATTTCTAATAATTTTGAATATAACTGACGTTTTTTACTGCGCATATAGGCAAACTGATTGGCCGTACGCCTTTGCTTTGCTCCCAACGCCGTTTTCAGCGCATGCGCAGTCGGAACCGTGATCTGGTTTATTCCGATGCACACGTTGAACGCAAATTGGCAAAAAAGACGTCGCGGAGCCATCTCAGAGTCGACGCTGAGGCGTTCCCTGAATGCAGCCTTTCTGTGGCAGGTGAAGTTTAAAGCAGGCCGCTATCTATTTGGGTTTTCTAGGAGCTGGACATGCTGGACTTTAGCAAGGTCTGGAAGCCGGACCTGGTGCTTGTGAATGCTGTCGGCGAGCCAGACGACGTGAAGACGTGGTACTCGACAATGGCCGCCACCGGAAGCGACACCACCATGCTCTACACGCACATGCGCGTCAGGGGCCAGTTCAAGGAGAGCCTGGAGCTGAAGGACTTCCCTGTGGACAGGCAGGTAACACTGGACTCTACTAGGTAGAGCACATACCGATTGGTTGCCAATACGAGTATTCCCAGTGAGCCAAATAAAAAAAATTGGTTATCGTCCATGAAAAATCGCCTGCTCCTCATTTTTAATTAAAATTTGGTTGGGTTAAAACTGTTAAAAATGCTCGAGCTAGCAGCAATTCAACTTTCAGACATTATACGTAACTATGTATGGACAATGGTAAACAACATAACACCATGTGCATTCACTGACATTGATGTTCATGTAATTCCAGTGAAATCATGTACAAAAAAAATACTGGGGAAAAAACGCCCAAAAAACCCAGCTCCCCGACCCTGATTTGTGTGATCAAAAGGACGATCATCAACTTGGTCAACGAAATGGTCGCAAGGAGGTCGGCCTCCATCGATTTGATCGCATCCCACGCCCCCGAAAACATTTTAAATACAAAATTGCGACCCCTGAAAGGTCAGTAGCCTACTACATCCCTCTGAGGTCTGTGCCCTAGGTGGCTGTCTTGTTGGCGTAATAGTAGCACCGGCCCTGAGTGCAGAGTTTCTCTGCAATCTCCATTAGAAAGAAATGTGTGGAAAGAACCCTGATCATCAGGAGGCATGCGGTTATAGGTGTCAAATAAGTTTAAAGTATAAGATCTATGTTGAAAAATAGGGCTGGTATTGGGACCAACCCCAACTTCCTGTATGTAAGCTGAAGCTGTGCCCTGGCATGCTGGGTTGCATGCAGCCTTGGTCCTTCCTGAGGGACCATCGGAACTCCAGGATACCTGTGTACAAAATAGAAGACGATTATAAAGAAAGTATCATCTGCATTAGAATTCCGAACCGGAAGTAGCATAAGCCCTACTTTGAATAATAGTGAGTTTGAAGCCATTTGACTCTCTGCCTTATAACCTGCACAATTCCACCTATTCCTTCCCTGCATGACGTCACAGAATGGGCTACTTGAGCTTCAACCCAGTAGGTCATCATCATCATCATCATCATCACCACCACCATCATCATAATTGCCATCACCATCACCACCACCACTACCAGCTGCATTTTCATCATTGTCATCACCATCGCCACCACCATCGCCACCATTACCACCACCACTACCAGGACCACTATCACTACCATCACCACCATCATCATCACTTTATTCTTTTAACAGTTAAAAAAAGTAAGTTTGTTGTTGTAAAATTGCAGAACCTCACTGTGACAGTGACATGCGAACAGCCAGCCTCAGAGTTGGTGCTGGTGCCCAACAGCTCTGAACTGGCCAGCATCACGCTGGAGACCTTCAACGATGCCAAGGAGTTCCGCCTCTGGGGGCATGTGGATGTTAAGGAAATAGCAGGCAACCCCGCCGCCTCCGATAAGTTCGCCAGAAGTTCAAAGGTTACTTTGGTTTATTAATTGCAGTTTGCATTGCAGTGCTTATGTATTCAAGAATGGGAGAACAACACATTGGATAGTACTTATGCTTTCTCCCGTTTCATGTGAAGCATTACTGATATAAATATCAACTTGTATGTATGATTCGGACAGAAGGAGCCAACACGGTTATATATTTTTGGATGGGAAATTTCTTTATTTAATTAACAATTTGGGTCTTTTGTGTTCGTCTCTTAGGGTTGTCTCAATTTAATCAATGGTATCTAGGTCAAGGGGGGGGCTGACTCGAAGGGAACCCAGGATGCGCCTGTTGAGCAGCTCCGAGCCAAGCCTGTATCCTTAAGAGGGTGGGTGGGTGCGGTAATTTTGAGCGTGGTGGTCAGGAGCTACTCCACCGAATGGGGACTATGGACTGCACAGTGTGCTATGAGAATGAGCTAGTTCGGAACGTGCACACAGGGGTGGCGCATCGGCTCCTCCCTGCGAATCAATCACAATTTTGAAATTATGCACTGATTCGGACAGAAGGAGCCAACGCGGTTATATATTTTTGGATGGGAAATTTCTTTATTTAATTAATAATGTGGGGTCTCTTGTGTTCGTCTCTTAGGTTTGTCTAAATTTAATCAATGGTATCTAGGTCAAGGGGGGGGAGCCGACTTGAAGGGAACCCGGGATGCGCCTGTCGAGGAGCCCCGAGCCAAGCCAAAGCAGAATGCCATGACTCGGGATGCCCCGAGAGGGACCCGATGGGGGACATAGTTGGACCCGTGTCGGACTCCCAGGTCCCCTGAGCCCTGATGTCGACCCCCTGGGCTGCACAGGCTTGGTCTGTGCCCTGTCTTAGCCCTTGAAGTGTGTAGTGGGCCGCTTCCGCCACCCCAGCCACCTTGAGGGCTTCCTTGAGGGTGACCGTCAAGTCATGGTCAGCGGCAGGCCCGAGCGCAGCAGGCACCTCGGGGCGTCCGATGGCACCGGCAACTGGTCCAGCGTGCGGTATGCGCACACTGGGCATAAGTCTGTAAAGATCAACCATCACTCTCTGGCATGTGTGTTGTTATGATTTATTTAAGGCAAGATGGCCTCCAACCACCAGAAGTAGTTCTGGTGGCTAACACTAGTTGCGTATCTGGACATCTTCCCCCTCATAGAACAATCTGACTCTACACATCCATTTAGTTCTGAACACAACGTAGAACTGAAAGATAGAGATAATGTGACAGTTTACCGTCAAAAGTATATGTATATAGAGAGATATAACAAAGATGACATTTGTTATCTACAGATTTAACCTGTCTACCGGTCTAGTGATTCTTGAGGATCGCCTGATCTCCTTGGTGACTGGTGTTCTGACTACTTCCCCTCTGACCGGACTAGTTGCTTCTGGATCCTGATCCTGTGGACCTTCACCCACTTCCTCACTTGTGACCTCCTCTGAGCTTTCAGTAGGAGCGGTCTGACTAGGCAGATCACTGTCCCTGACCCCCTTCAGTTCAAACCTTTCATTAACTTTCAAGAGGTGACGCCTATTGCGTCTTATGACGTTACCCTCTTCCGTCTGAATCTTGTATGACCTGGGTCCCACCTGCTCACTGACCCGGGCCGTCGAATCCCAATGAGTACCTCTTACTCTGACTACATCACTTTGACTCAGTGGGGGTAGGTCTTTGGCTGTCTCATTGTACTTTTCTACTTGTTTTTGTTTTATCTCTTCCTTTCTGCTCCCCTTTTCAACACCCTTGTATCTCTTATCCAGTCGTGGTATTTTCCCGTTTAGCTTACGCCCCATTAACATCTCCCCCGGTGACATGCCTATCTCTCTGGGGGCCATTCTATAGTTTAGAAGGGCCAGGTAGGGATCCCCCCCCACTCTCTTTCGTCTTATTTAGTAGGGACTTTATTATTCCTACTCCCCTCTCTGCCTGCCCATTTGATTGTGGATCTCTGGGACTTGATGTTCTATGTTCAAATTGATAGGTCTTTGAGAACTTCTTGAATAACTCAGAGCTGAACTGTGGACCGTTGTCGCTAACCACTCTTCTGGGTATACCATGTCTGGCAAACATACTTTTTAAGTGTGTGATGACTGTATCAGAGGTCGTTGAGCTCAGCATGGCTATTTCGGGATAGTTGGAATAATAATCTATGCATATTAGATAATCCTTTCCCCCCAGTGAAATAGATCCATGCCGACTTTTTCCCACGGTCCCCACTTTATTCTATCTTCTTCCCTGTTGTGCGTTTCTTTGGCTCCTTCTTCCTGCTCCTTTGTGTTGAACACAAACCTCTCATATATGAGGTTCTTCTTGGGCAGACAGTAAGCATCAAACTTTTGTACAACCAACTTGTAGTCCATATTATTCTCCCCGGGAATTTCCACATCGCCCTCCTTTCTGGCTGGTGCATATTTGAACGTACGATACACTGCCTGTGCCTCCGCTCCGGCAACTGTTAGCAGTAGAGCTACTTTTCTTGCTCCCTCCGGCACATTTATCGCCACCGCATACCATTCAAATTGTTCCTTAAATCTTTCCCATTTCTCCGCCACATTCCCATCTTTCATACGAAGAACTTCAGGTGGCTTTAATGATTCCATTGTCCGCTAATTCCTTTTCACTCCTGGCACCATGTAAAGATCAACCATCACTCTCTGGCATGTGTGTTGTTATGATTTATTTAAGGCAAGATGGCCTCCAACCACCAGAAGTAGTTCTGGTGGCTAACACTAGTTGCGTATCTGGACAAAGTCTAAGTTTGGAAGGTTTGGTTGGTGGATGAAGGTGAAGTATGCCAGGTGAATCCCACCCATGGGATCATGCCGGGGCGGCTCAAGCCACAGCAGTGCACATAGAGAGTCTAGATTATCACAGGGGTAAATGGATGGTGCCCTTCGAGTGGAGCGCGCGAGTGACTTCTCAGGCCCCCTTCGAAACATCTCCGTGAACTTGGCCATGAAGGGGGCCTCATCGTCACGCACCTAGGAGCGCTCCCACGAGAGCACATTTGTCACCGACGTGGGCGAGGAAAGCTTACGAAGAAGGTGGGCTAGGTAGTGCTCCAGTTCGTAGGCCGATGGTGCAAGGTGGCTGCCACCCCACTCCAGCATGTATGAGAGGTACCATCTTGCGTGCCACCAGATCCGTGGGGCCAGAGCTGCCCTGTGCAGGCTCATGACGTGGTCGTGGGTGCCCTGCTCATAGCCTGGGGAAGAGAGGCACATTATAAGTCATGGGTGAACATCTTGGCCAAGTGGCGAGCACACAGTCTTGTTACATGTCAGTAGGAGCTCTCAGCCTCAGCAAGGCCAGAGCGATGGGATACATGCAAGCGCGGCTGAGGGCGTCAGCAGACTCAAGGTCTGCGCCAGGGCTGTGGTAGATGATGATGGTGTAGAAACCCTACCAGGGGCCACAGCTACCGGGCGCACATGCCCAGGGTGGAGTCCATGACGCACTCCGATTTGAGGGCTGTTGCCTATGTGGCATTGTCCGTATCGATCACAATGACGATCCCAGCACAATTGTCGGGAAACAGGCTCCTTACGGCCAGCAGAAAGTTGATCGCTCAAGCCTGTGGATGGTGCGGAAGACCTGCATGATGCTGTCAGTGTCATCGCAGGCCTCGGTCGGGGAAAAGGTGCTCCCCCTCCTTGCATACCGCCGGAACCAGTTGACGTCCCGGCGGAAGTTGTTGTTGACCAGGGCCGATGTGGGAGATGGAAGCACATGGAGGGTCCGCAGAGTCCAGCCCATGAATTTCTGCACCAGACGGATGCAGGAACTCACATGTGTGAGCCTGCTGATGACAGCCTTCCGGTTCATCGTGGACCGGGCCATCCAGGGCTTGCACTCTTGGAGCGCCTCATCCAGCTTGGCGCCAGGCATTCTTATGGAGATGGTGAGGCCGGAGATCTCGAGCCTGAGCCAGACCAGCCTGACCGTTGGAGGGGTGGGCAGCACTTGTTGGGGACGAGGGCCAGGTCAAGCTCCATGGCAATTGCGAGGAGGCTGTCGAAGGCCTTCATTGTATTAAGGAAGCAGGCCTTGGATCCGACGAAGTCGTCCATGTACACGAGGGCATACTACCCCCGCTTCTGCATTAGCCATGTGATTGCCAATGTCACACACACACAAGCAGTGCTCGAACTGTGGCAGCCGAAGGGCTGGGCAACCTTGACATTCTTTCCCTCTACTGTGATGCAGAAGAGGGCCGGAGAGAAGAGGGTGGGCTTGAAGCTGCCGGTAGGCCCCGGAGACGTCGGCCAACCAGCACTTCCAGCCAAGGTACTTGCATCGGGGGATCCCTGAGTTGATGCTCTTGACCGCCAGTCCCCTATGTTTAGCTGTGAGGGGGCCTGGACGTGGGCAGCCAAACAATTTGGATGGCCAAGTTCCGGGCGGCAGCATATGCCGCTGCGTATGCTGGGTAGCGATCCCAGCCGGCACTAACAGAAAGGGCCAAATAGTGTTTAGTCTCTTTGTATTCTTACAGGGTAATGAGTGTTGCAATGTCTCGTTCAGTTCCTCGGGTATGGGTTCAGACAGACTGATTGGCTCGACTACCACCACAGAGGCGGGTGGTGGCCTCAAGTCCGCCTTAGGTACAGATTTGCAAATCCACGTCCCACACATTGTCCCATAGGAAGAACTTTACTAAATGTTATCTCCATGGGTGCACCTTTCAGGGGTCGTCCCCTATTATAAAATCACCATCATCAGATAGACAAACATCTTGTCTCATTGTGTGCCAGACGATTTGATGTTATATAGTATGGTGCGATCCCATAAATATTTGAATTCTTCTGGAGTGCAAAGTGATCTGGTTCACTTCTAACCAGGGTCACATGACCAAATGCAGCATTCCGTTTGTCTTGTCATGTGCTGTTGTTTACATATACATGATGATGATGCATGCATGCCATGCCCATGTGCCTTTGTTGCTTTTTGCCATTATAAAGTTATTTACCACAGATAATGCACATACATTTAAAAGACAGTTTTTCCATTCAAATTAAGGGGATGAATCTATTTTAACCGAATACATTTGTTTTATAGCGCTATCTGGTATATGAATTTGTTGTTGCAAGTCCCCAGCTTAGAGACTGGCGCCAAGGTTTTAGCATCAATATGTGATGGTAGCAAGCCGCTCGACAGACGAACACCATATAGTGGGGAACAGAATCTGACAGACAGTGGGGTCCACCTGCCTGGGTGAGGTTTGTTTACTTTTGTGGTGTGGCTTCCTCCCCGGTCACAGCCATGACCGACTGGGAACCGGCCACAGGCATGACGTCACTGGGTCGTTGGACCACCTGGGCCGCGTTCAGGGTCCATCTCGGAGGCGCCTCGGAGATGGCCCTGACGTCACGCTAGTCTGAATGGCAAAAGCAGTTTGTTGTCTTGAAAATGGCCGCCCCCATAGGCGGCGACCAGTTTGCAATGGAAAAGCTGTGCGCTGTGATTGGCTGAAAAGGGAGGCATCTCCGAGACGTCTTCGGGACCCACCCTGAAGGTAAATAGGCCAAAAAACATCGTGGAGACGTCTCCGCGGCGCCTCCGAGACGCACCCTGAACACGGCCCAGGTGGCTGCCCAGTGGGGTTGTAAACATGGGCGTAATCGATTAATCAACTCGGGTCAGCCGAGCCACGTTTTAGCGCATGCGCACATCCTACAGACTTGGGTTGAATAAATGACACATGTATTTCTCGACTCCACTCGCGATGTTCGACTTGAAATTCTGACAACTCGGGTGACCCGAGTCGCCCAGGTAGTTTTAATCGATTACGGCCATAGTGGTTTTAATGAAGGGCTTACTTGGGTGCCGTGGGTGCCATACAGTTCTGGTGCTTTTATGGTGGGCGGTTTAATGTTATCGTCTGTCAGCTGGTGGGGAGGGGGTACGGCCCCTCTGGGGGGTTGATGATGTGGGTGGCATGGGTGGTGTGGGTGAGGGATCACGCTGGCTGGCATTTATGGCGGTGGTGTGTGGGGGCCATTGCCTCCGCGCCGGGCAGGGCTTTGCCTTGGCATGTTGCCTGTTCTTCTACCTGTTCACAGCGCTTTTCCATTGCTTCGGTCCTCTCCTGCATTTTAAGCATTTCATTAGTTTGCTGGGCTTTGGTCAAGGCGCATTGGGTCTTCGCAGGTGGCGGTTGACTGATGGATCTCCGGGCGGCCGTGAGACAGGCTGGGGGACGTGGTGTCGGCGCATCTTGGTTGTTGATGGGGCTGAGCGCACTCTGCATTGGTTGTCTCACTGATCCCTTGGCTGGCCAGCCGGCGGGACTTGTTCCTCTGATTCGCTGCATTGTGGTGTTTATGTGGCTAGAATTTTAACAAACGTGGGTGGATCGAGGGTGGCGCGGTGGAGGGTCATCAGCTGCTCATGGGCCCGCCTGTTGTAGTCTGCGGAAGAGATCATATGTCATGAGTTAAGATATTTCGGGGAGTGTGTGGCCCTTATGTGCCCCAACCCCCGTAAGTGACACTGCTCGCGGACTATGTCCAGGGCGACCCGGGAGGAGTTCGCGCGGCTGAGGGCGTCTGCCAGGACCAGCTCGACCCCAGGCTTGTGGTGGACCTTGATGGTGAAGGATCCAAGCGATGCGATGAGCTAAATTTCTCAGGCATACGCACCGAGGGTGGGTTCTGAGGCGCGCCCGGACTCCAGGGCCTGGGCCGAGGCCGCGTTGTCGGTGTTGACGACGACCTCGTACCTGCTGGCTTTTTTTTCCCTGGTTTAGTTTGGTTTATTTTTAATCGGCCCATAATTCCGAATTGTGGTTGATCCGGTGGAGGAAGCCTGAGACGCTCACATCACCAAGCGGCGCATGCGTGCCTCCCTCCCCCCTCCCTTACGGCCCTTGACCTGTATTCGGGGTCTGATTTCAAAGCTCATTCTTTATCACACCGGTGTGGCAGTAAATCGCAAACCCCTTGAAATTGCACACCCCGGGGTTTGCGATTTACTAGGAAATCACAAACCCCCCCTGGAAATCGCAAACCCCCTTGTGTTTTGGGACCGATTCGGGCCAAATCTATTCAATGCGACCAGATTTAACAGAATTACATACTCAAATGGTGAAATTTCATTAAATTAACCCTAAATTCGAAGCGTTATTAAGGCTACCGCCGCATTGGCGGCGATATTAATCGCCGAACGTAATGTAAACAAATCGCAGCCGCATCGACGTCGCTACCGCCGTAACGGCGGAGATATTAACAGTTATATTTTCGAATCGACGAACGTAAAGTAAACAAATCGCCGCCGCCGCCGAATGGGGGGTTTGCGATCATATTTAACAGAATTAGCTACCAAATAAGTGAAATTTGACCAATTTAACCCTAAATTCGAAGCGTTATTAAGGCTACCGCCGTAACGGCGGAGATATTAACAGTTATATTTTCGAATCGACGAACATAAAGTAAACAAATCGCCGCCGCCGCCGAATGGGGGGTTTGCGATCATATTTAACAGAATTAGCTACCAAATAAGTGAAATTTGACCAATTTAACCCTAAATTCGAAGCGTTATTAAGGCTACCGCCGTAACGGCGGAGATATTAACAGTTATATTTTCGAATCGACGAACGTAAAGTAAACAAATTGCCGCCGCCGCCGAATGGGGGGTTTGCGATCTCCAGGGGGGATATGCGATTTCCTAGGAAATCGCAAACCCCCCATGCCCATATATGGCATGGGGGTTTGCGATTTCCTAGGAAATCACAAGTGGGGGTTTGCGATTTACAGGGTTTGCGATTTCCTGCTACACCGGCACCTCTCCACGCAAATATACCCACGTCACAAAGCTACATACAGTTAAAAAAAAGGCACTCACTTCAAAAAGCAACATGCAGCGGGCATGGCGAGTCACACACCCCAGAGGTCGACCAGCGAAGCCCGTCACAAAAAGGACAATAGCAGGGTCCGAAGATCTGTGGAGATGGCGGGGCGATCCGCGTGCCAGCAGCGTCGCCACTTCCGTGGTGGGGCTCCAATACAATGACGTATGGAGTGTGTGGGCAGACACTGGTATAAATATGATGCCCTTTCCCCCATTACACAGTTCTCGAGATGATGGTAAAGTCCAGTATACTGTAACCCCAAAGTCACCCAAACAATTAAAACATTCCTTTCAGATATATTTACATGGTGCAATGATAACAAATTAACAGTAAACCTGAACAAAACATGCTACACAATATTTTAAAGCAGAAGTACAACCATTCCTGATTACTTAAAAAACATAAAGATAAACAATAACACAATAAAGAGAGTCCCTTCTGTGAAATACCTAGGTATAATTCTAGATGAAAACCTCAACTGGGATGAACATATTGATAACTTAAATAATTCAATCATTAAAATGGCTAACTCATTAAAAATAATCAGACGACAGGTACATGAGGAAAATAAAAGATTACTATACTATGCATACTTTTACTCCAAAATCCAGTATAGTATAGAGGTGTATGGGAAAGCCAAGTTATTAACCCTAAAAAAGGTACAGACACAACAAAACAGAGCCTTGAAAATACTGTATAGCAAAGACTATCTCTCCCCAACTAAATCACTTCATAAAGACCTGGACTTACTTATGGTACATTGCAAAATTTGTTTACAAGCAAAAGAATGGCCTCCTCCCTGAAATATTTGATAATCTCTTCAAAGAAAACAATCAGGTCCATTCCCATAACACACAACAGATAAATAACATACATCACAAACACACTAGAAACAAATATGGCAAAATAACAACTGAAAACCAAGGAACCAATATCTGGAACTCAATACCAGTAGAGATTAGAAACCTTAAAACTTTGAAAAACTTCTGTAAAAAACTAAAGATAAGCTATCTCAATGCATACTAAATCGATTACCAGTAAAGAATATATATAATAGGATATGGTTGTTATTAACTAGTCGCATAATTTAAAATATCAAGTGGCTATGGCAAAGAACATAAGATTTACCCCTATTAACATACATGCAAAATAACTACTGATACTGCATGTAAGTACATGAATCCATGACACAATATACATATAATATTCCTATCATTACTTTGTTTTTTACTAACTGTGAAGAGACGCATCACTATCTCATCATAATCATTAGTTAAAAATGTAGCTTAAGTTTAATCATTTGTTATTGTCATCACTTGTTCATTCACATCATGGAGACAAGCTAGATAAGCATTGCTTTTCTGGGATCCTTTCTGTCTGTAAGGAATTTGTATGCATTTATTGTATCACCTCAGTTTATTGTAAACATACCTTGCAGAGAGTTAAAATAAAAGAATCGATTGATTGGATGAGAACAGAGCGCATGGTGACCATGATATAATATTATAATAGTCCATTTAAGGCCTCAGTCACAGTACAGCTTGCAACCACTTTGTGACCAAAGGCCAGCAAACCTCCCTGCGACTGAAGTGGGTGAGACTACTCGTCCTGTGGCAATTGCGGGCTTGGGCCGATTAGCCTGCATTCAGAAATGTGGGCTACTCGCCGAGACAGACCCGCATTTGCCACCATTTGCAGGGCCGGGTTCCCTGCTGTAATGCGTTGCTAGGAGACGTCAATTGTGACTTTCCTAGCAACGGTGGAAGGTCGAGCGCTCGGGCTCAGACCCATTGGACCTGTTTTTGCACGCTCTGATGTTTTAGACGAGATTTAGACCTTTATTGTCGGAATTCGGAAGTGTTTTTAAAGTAATAAAGGTAGCAGTGACGAGTATTCATCATTAGTAGAGAAACCGATTGTACTAGTAGGGTAAGAATAAAGCTGTGAGCTCTTAAAAGTGATTGGAACGTTCCTTTCATTCTTTACTATTCTCCAGTCTCTATGTATATTAACCGCTATGGTCAACTTGATATTGATATTCGATTGTTTTATATGTAATTAAGGGCCTTCTGCCTGGTAGGCTTTAAGCAGCTGATCAACCCTTCTGCAGGGATATTAATAGATATATTGTTAATGAAAACCAGAATTAACGTAGTGATATTTAGCGCGGAAAGACAATAACGTAGGCTGATTATCAGTGACAGCGGCAGCACCACAGGGAGTGTCTGCTTAGTTCTGGATTAAATAACAGTATATTAACACACACCGAATGGCGGGAAGGAGAGCCAGTTAGTTGAAACAATAAGTAACTTCTTTATTATATAAATGCGGGGGAAGGGACAAACACCGTATTTCTATGATACTCTGGCTGTCCGCCCTTAGCCCGGGAATTACACTGACAGAAGCGGTCTACCTGCAGACGGGACGAGAGGTGGCGGCCCGTGGCAGGCCCAGGAAATTCACATGGAAATAATTATATAAATTAACACGTAGGCTCGCCTTAGGCAGGTGCAAAATAGCCGAACGGTTAAATGACCAAAGCAATTAAAACCTGGGAAAAACAATGGTCGGTGACTGGTCGCAAGCATTGAAAATGGTCACCAACCTCCTTGTGACTGTTTTGGTTGCAAGTAGGTTTTTGGTGCAGCATCTGCAACTTTCCTGCGACCAAAATGGTTGCCCGGAGGTCACCGATGGGTCGATGATCGATCGCCGACATGTTGCCAACCACTTTGCAATCGTCCCTTTTAGATTGTTTCAAAGTGGTCGCAAGCAACCACAAGCGTAGTGTGACTGGGGTATAAGCTAGGCCTACTGTACTTGTAGGAGTACATAATTCATGACCTCTTGTGGATTTTTGTTTTGATTTGTATGTACAGTAAAACTCTAAATCGACCGACCTTAGGACCGACTTCAAGTGGTCCATCTAAGGAGATGGTCGGTTTAGGCAGTTAGAATATGGTTACAATGGTATTTTTGGGACCCAAATAAGGCGATCGATACAAGGGAGTGGTCGATCTGTGGAGGTGGTCGGTTAGAGAGGTTTTACTGTATTTTATTCATCAGATGCTGCAATGGCGTTGTCTGCGCCAACAATTATGCTGCTAACGGGGTTCAACTTTACAATAAGCTGATAGGTGACATCTTTATTCAGACCTCTTCTCTCCTGCAGGTGGCCTACACATGCTCCGTCTCCAGACGACCAGCCTACTTCTTCATTAATGGGCTCCTGCTACAGGTAGTTTGCTTTGCATGTTGTCAAGGCAGCATAATTAAATTGGCACACCGATGCTTTTTATGTATCCGTGAGAGTAAGTATACGAGTCAGGATCATGAAAAGAGGCCAATTGGGGAAAGTTGTCGGCGTCAAGGATGGATGTCAGCGTCGATCGGTATAATTATAATTTAGCATTGACAGAGGTGTTGGAAAGTCCTTAGATTTATCCTGAATGTAAAAGTCGAGAAAATACAACAACCTTATTTGTTTCTAGGATAATTTAAGATGAAACAAAGAAATGCACTACACTTTTAAGAATTGCGATGCTGTCATCTTCAATTGACCACCGATTGGCCCATTTTCGTGAGGCTGACTCATACCCAGATAGGGTACATTAGCTGGTTGGGCGATTTGTGTTGTTTTTCGTCCTAGCAACATCTAAGGTCGTATCAGGAAAGGGTACCGACTTGTGACAGTGCACACTCATGGCGACTTTATAGGGGTGCCCCACTGGGACACCAGACCGCCAGTACCATGACTTGATATCCCACACAGCCACATTATTCTGATACTGTGCTAACCAGTCATTGCCCTATCCTAGTAATGCCGAGTGTCAGGCTAAGAAGCGACAAGTATCAATTTTATAAGTCATTGGGTTGACTCGGCTTTGAACATTGGCTAACCTGTGGTTGAAATCTAAGTACTCATGATGTTACTTCTTTATTACTGTATTATTGTATTTTAACATGTAAACTTGGTGGGAAGGTGACGATTTTAAAGATATTGCATATCTCAAAAATACTTGTGAAGGGGAGATATATGTAATATATGTGTAAAAGACATCCAGGCACGTGTGGAGAACAAAGGAATATGTAAATGAGATGATGTCAGAGTTCAAAGGGTGCCAGCAGTTTAGGGCCCTGGACGTGAAATAAAGCATTCAGTATCCAGAAGTCAAAGTGTTCAGACGTCATACTTTCACACCCCCCACTCTGTGTGGTGGAGTAGCTATCTTGCATAACCAGCCCTTGTCTGCTGCCTGTCTGCAACCACTCGGCTGCGGGGAGCACAGCAGCATGCACACAAACCACTTTTGTGCTGCTGCTCACCACTCATCGTTCAAATTTTGTAGGGCCTTTTCATAGGTGTCAGCCAAAGAACTTCTCATCCAAACCATGCCTTGTCTTATCGCTGTAACGTAGGTTGGTTGGTTGTTGGAATTTTACATCTTTGCAACATCTAAGGTCATATCAAGACGGGTACCGAGTTGTGACAGCGAGTACTCATGGCGACTTTATAGTACTGCCCCACTGGGAGACCAGGCTGCCAGCACCATGACCTGATATCCCACTCAGTCACATTATCCTGATACTGAGCTAACCAGTCCTTGCCCTATCCTATTATTGCCGAGCGCCAGGATAGGTACCAACAAGTATCAATTTGATAAGTCATTTGTTTGACTCGACTGGGAACCAAACTCCCAATCTCCCACATGCGAGGCATGTGCTCTACCGATTCGGCCATGCGCCTGGTCTGTAACGTAGGAGTTAAGTAGACTAATACCCCTGATTATTTAATGATGTCATTTATCACTTTCTGTCTTGCAGTTCCTGATTGCCCTGCTGACCTTCCTGGTGTTCCTGCAGCCACCCGATGCCTTCACGACGCGGTCCAGCCTTGCAGCGACGCTCCTTCTCACCTCTGTAGCCTTCCAGTTCACAGTCCTCGGCGACCTGCCCAACGTGCCCTACGTCACGTACCTGGTACGGCATCACGGCATATAATCATCTCGTACCGGATCGGTAGAGCGCAGGATTCTCGTAATGGAGTCAAAAACCTAAGTTAAAATGGAATGCCTATCAGAAATGTCTATTCCAAATGACTATTACAACAATTCCAAATGGCTATTCCAAATGCCTATTACACCAATTCCAAATGCCTATTCCAAATGACTATTACAACAATTCCAAATGCCTATTCCAAATGCCTATTCCAAATTCCCATTACAAATGCCTATCAAAATGCCTATCACAAATGCCTATTACAGATGTCTATTAGTATTACAACAATTCCAAATGCCTATTCCAAATTCCCATTACAAATGTCTGTTACAAATGCCTATCACAAATGCTTATTGCAAATGCCTATCACAGATGCCTATCACAAATGTCCATTACAAATGACTCTTACAAGTGCATATTACAAATGCCTATTATAAATATAATACAGTGTCGCAGCATCATAGGGTGACCAGGTCCCGATGTGCTCATTGTAGGGCATATATCACTTGGTGTGCCGGATCTTCCAAGTTGTCATCATCATTGAGTCAGGCATCGTGTTCTACATGCACACCCCCAACAAGTCCACAGCACTCTTGGTTGACCGCATAACTGGGGGACTGTGTATCACCACGTTCGTGCTGTTCAACATACTGTACATAGTCATACTCTGCTACAAGGTTGGTAATGAAGGAGGCGCGATTTTGTTTTAAAACTGTAAAATTCATGGAGAGGGCAGGTGGAGTGAGAAATGGAAAGGGGAGTGGAGACGGGGGAATGGGCAGGGCAGTGGGGGAAAGGACTGGAGAGGGATGTGAGGGGTGATATGGGGGTGGGGCTGGACTGGGAAGGTAAGGGGAGGGAGCAGGGTAGAGAGTAGAGGGTAACAAAAACAACAAAAAACGCCCGCCCCAGATTTCTATTTCAAAAGGACGATAACCAACATTTAATAAAAAAAAGTGGCCTAAGGTTACATAGTCCGATGGTTTTTGAGTTTCTGTCATTTAAAAAAAGATAAATACAGTAAATTTATCATTATCATCTACTTTACTTTGAGTGTGAAGTAACTTTTATTTTAAGTGGGTAATTTTGGAGATATTTGAAGTGAAAACATTCTCCCTCTAATTCATTTTGGCATGCACATCAAAATGCTGACTCCACGGGCTTCCGCAGTAACAGCTTCTACTAAATTGGCGTAATATCCTTTTATATGTAGAACGACTGCTTAATAAGTGTACCTAAGTTGAATGTGTAGGATCAAATCTAGGTGAATGTTTGTTTTGGTTTTGAAAATTTGATGCGTTCATCGGACTATGCAACTTTAGCATTAACAGGGTGACAATACAATGATGATAATGATGTGAAAATGTGGCTAACATTCACAGTATATAATAGTCTTGGTGATTGCATTCCTTATATGGGAATGTTGTAGTGATGCTATCCTGTTAGTACCATTTTACCGGATGGGGTGGCTGAGTCTGTAGAGCGCAGGCTTCCCATGCGGAAGGTCGGGAGTTCAATTCATAGCCGAGTCAAACCAATGACTTATCAATTGTTACTTGTAGCTACCTAGTGTGGCAGTCGGCATTATTAGGATAGGACAAGGACTGCATGGTTAGCTCAGTGTCAGGATAATGTGAGTGAGAAGCCACAATTAAGTCAGTACTCGTACTAATATGACCTTAGACGTTGCCAGGACGTAAAACGCCAACAAAGAAATAAACAAACTAAGTGCGTTGTCATTCTATCTTATGTAATACATTAATAATATGTTCCTACAGTGGTATAGCTTAAAGATATGCAGTTGCATGCCACCTGCAATTACAAATATATATTTAAAATATAGCATTTTATTCCAATGGCGTTTTATTCCATCGCCGAAAAAGTCTGCATGCCACCTGAAAATCCCAAGATAGGTCCCTGTTCCTATATTATGTGTAGAATCGTGTCTTTCGATTTGTGTTTACAGGATTGTCATTAAAAGCTACCTACTGTTGTACTGATGAAGCTATTTTTACATTTTCAGTATTACAGCATGCACAAATTGCTAACCCAGAAGGAAAAAGACTACTACCTGAGGAAGTATATTTGTGAAATCAAGACAAAATAAATTTGATATTAATATTTCTATGGAAAACTTATTACATTATTTGCATAACCAGCCCTTGTCTGCAATTTTATTAAAGGATTGAACATGAATTAATCATGGTTAGAGAATCTGAGGCAATATTATTAACCAAGGCAGAAATAAGTACCATTTACTGATTAATTATTTATTAGATATAAGTCCTTAACTAGAATGCATCGTTGGCTATAACTTCAGCAAGTTTATTTGTTTGATCAAGACAAAATATATTTGATATTAATATTGCTGTGGAAAGTCCATTACATTATTTTCTCTGTAATTTTTTATTACAACATTAAATGTGGAATGTAATCAAGGTTAACGAATATGACGCAATATTATTAATTAACCAAGGCAGAAATAAGTACCACCTTACTGATTATTCTTTATTTAAATATAACAAGTCAGAGGTATCGTTTGCATTAAAATATATAGCCAATGAATATTTTGACAAATTGCATAATCCTTTATACACAATACACATTTTACATGTAGTTTGGAGGAAAATAAACAATATCTACAGGCCATGTACTCAGATAAAGCTTAGGTTGCGGGTCAACTATGGAAGTGAATACTAAGCTGGGATAATGTTATTTGATGCAATTGTTATTAAATCCCCATGAATTAAAAAAAAGAAAAATAATAAAATAATAAAGTAAGCATCAGTATGTGATTTGTTTTGGGTTCTTTATAAAAAATATACACATAGCTAACAATTAGTAGGTTACCTAAATTAGTAGCCAGATATCTTTTTCTCCAAATCTAGATTCATCTACTTCTGGAATTATCACTTTAAATCCAGGAAATGACAAATCGTCAACAATGAACTTGCTTCAGACTGATGGATCCTACCCCTTCTCTTGCTTGCTTTGAATCAACATAGATAAGGAAAACATGAATCAAATAAAGTAAATTTTTGCTCTTGGTAAATATGTTTATTCGGCTGAATAAGTTATTTTGTCAATGTTGAAACACTGGTCTTCCAGGCATTTTTCAACTCAGGGTTATTTACACACAACAATGGTGTATCGAGTATCTACGCATTATTTGCGCCGTGTCAGGCATCGCTTCTCGGCCTTTTGGCTAAGATCAAAGTGTAGTATCTGTTCTTATCAGCTTAATATCCCGTACTCAATAGACAGGAAGTTGTATTTTATGTAATGTATGAAATGTGTTACTGTTAGTACCATTTCACTATAATCCACACCAGAAACATATGTAATGTAAGAACTCTACCAAATTTGGCCTGCCTCGCAACTCTCCTTATTTTGATTTTCGGAAAATTTCTTGTACATAATAGGGCTTGATAGTCTTTCCATTTAATACTATGCTTTAAACCAGAGAGCGTGTATATAAACAGATGAGAGGGACAACTCCCGCGAAAATCGGTAACACAGGCTACAGTGGCGTTCCTGGCGGTTAGTGTTGAACAAGCTTTGAGTTTGACGGTACGTGCAGTGCAAAACATTTGTTTTTATTCAAAATTAATAGAAATGCAGAAGCCTAACCCTATCAATTTAATATAATCCTTTTGGTAAACATGTTTTCTATGTGTATTCCAATCAGTTTGTTTCTAGGTGTTGTAGTTTTAGAGATATTTCACTTTTTCTGTACAAAGATTGCACACGACCATTGACAATGCCTTGAGTTTGCAGTACGCGTAGTGAAAAACATCAGTTTTATTCCAAATTAATAGAAATCCAGAACCCTAACCATATCAATTTAATATAATCTTGCTGGTAAACATGTTTTCTATGTGTATTCCAATCAGTTTTTTTCTAGGTGTTGTAGTTTTAGAGATATTTAATGTTTTCTGTATGCAGATTGCTCACTGCCATTGACAATGGCTTGAGTTTGCCCATTTGTTCAACAACCACCACTTGGAGCGCCACAGTCGGCAGCTGTTACAGGGTCTAGTATGAGAGTTGTCCCTCTCATCTGTTTATATACACGCTCTGTTTAAACGTAGTAAATTTGACATTCAGTATAAAATTATTAAAAATAAAGTTTTCAATTTATAGGGACCAGCTATAGCTCGCTGGGACACTGCACGTACTCCGACAAATGCTCTCCAAGCACAACCTTGTTTAGTTTTTATGTTTAAATGCACCAAGTATGTGTGGGGAGAGTAGGGGACCAGGGCCATGTTAGTCTGAACTGCAAAGGTAGTTTGTTGTCTCCAAAATGGCCACTCCCATAGGCAGTGGCCATTTGCAATGGAAAAGCTGCGCTGTGATTGGCTGAAATTGCGGTGCTCGACAGCAACAGGATCAGAAGGATTTGCTGAGCCTGTTACCGGCCAGCACCGCTGTTTGACAATATCGCCACCGCCGGATCTGTGTCAATATACTAGAGCCAAATCTATTCAATGCTATCATATTTAACAGAATTACATACGCAATAAGTGAACTTTCATGAAATTAACCTTAAAATCGAACCGATATTAACACCGCCGCCGCATTGGCGGCGATATTAATATTGTCGAATCGACGAATGTAAACACGGCACACGGCTGAAAACGCCACACCGGCGCATTAGGCCACCCTGTGGCACAAATCTGAACTATTCCGAGTTTGTTTGTTTTCCACACAGCGGATAGCTGGCGACTTTAAGGCACTATAGCTTGAGCATGGATTCTCTCATACTGCCTATCTATATCATCATCATCATCACCATCATCCATTGATAACCTGTTCAAGCTATTTACTTTGATCAACTCTGGGCCATATTCCATCAATGTATGGTTGATCAAATTATTTAAATAAAACAGGCTGAATAGCAAGTTAGTATAGTTGATTGGTTGTTGGAATTTTACATCCTGGCAACATCTAAGGTCATATCAGGATGGGTACCGACTTATAACAGTGCGCATTCATGGTGACTTCATAGTGCTGGCCCACTGGGAAATCAAGCCACCAGTACCATAACCCAATATCCCACTCAAGTGATATTATCCTGACACCAAACCAATCAGTCCTTATCCTATCCTATTAATGCTGAGTACCAAGTATAAATTTGGCAAGTCATTGGTTTGAATCGACCGTGATTCGAACTCTCGATCTCCCGCACGGGAGGCTTGCGCTCTACCGATTCGGCTACAGCGTCCTGTAGAAAGTCACTAACCTAATACACATAGACAGAAATACTGGAAGTATTTTATAGTGAATTATAGTTTGTATATAATAATAATAAAAATAATAAAACATTTATATATATATATATACAAACCATTCACAATGCCCTTATGGTATGATAGCCGCGATTGTTAAGCATGTTGGCGAAGTTAACATGGGTAATTTGCGAACGAGGCTGCCCTACTTTCTCACTTTCCTCGGCCCTTCTTGGCTCCGCCCTTCGCCACTTAACCTCTGCTCTCCGTGCTGTACACATCGCTTCCCCACCCACCCGCCCTCTTACCTGGGGGGTGAGCGCTGATATCTCTGCAAACTCATCACTGCCTCTTTACTTGGACTCGTCCTGTGTTCTTCTCTCGTAGCATTGATTACTAACCCACCAGTCTGCAACTAGCAGAATGATTGGGCCCAGCCACCCGCTTGCCTCACGAATGCCTGGGACTCTGGCGCCCGCTTGCCTCATGAATGCCTGGGACCCATGCCACCCGCTTGCCTCACGAATGCCTGGGACCCTGCTGCCTGCTTGTCTCACGAATGCCTGGGACCCTGCCGCCCGCTTGCTTCATGAATGCCTGGGACCCTGCCGCCCGCTTGCCTCATGAATGCCTGGGACCCTGCCACCCACTTGTCATACGAATACCTGGGACCCTGCCGCCCGCTTGTCTCACGAATGCCTGGGACCCTGCCGCCCGCTTGCCTCACGAATGCCTGGGACCTTGCCGCCCGCTTGCCTCATGAATGCCTGGGACCCTGCCGCCCGCTTGCCTCATGAATGCCTGGGACCCATGCCACCCGCTTGCCTCACGAATGCCTGGGACCCTGCCGCCCGCTTGTCTCACGAATGCCTGGGACCCTGCCGCCCGCTTGCTTCATGAATGCCCGGGACCCTGCCGCCCGCTTGCCTCATGAATGCCTGGGACCCTGCCGCCCGCTTGTCTCACGAATGCCTGGGACCCTGCCGCCCGCTTGTCTCACGAATGCCTGGGACCCTGCCACCCGCTTGCTCCATGAATGGCTGGGACCCTGCCACCCGATTGCCTCATGAATGCCTGGGACCCTGCCACCTGCTTGCCTCACGAATGCCTGGCACCCTGCCGCCCGCTTGTCTCACGAATGCCAAACCACCCGCAGGTTCATGATAATTTAAAAAAAAAAAAATCTCTTTAAACGATCTCATGTCTGTCTCATTCTGTCCGAGTGAAGTGAATTATTCCACTTGGGAATACTCTTAACTACTGCAGTAATAATAACAAGTTTTAAAAAAAACACCCGACAAAAACGATATGAAGTCTGCACACAGTAGTACACACCCTCCCCTCCATTCTCCCTTTAATGAGCCCCAGAGGTACCTTATTGGGAAGCAAAGGTAGAACCTGGAAGTGACATATCTCAAGACAGACCATGCCAGTGCTGCCACCTGGGCCACGTTCCGGGTACGCCTCCGAGACGTCTCGGAGAAATCCCTGACATCACACTAGTCTGAATGGCAAAAGCAGTTGGTCGCCTCAAAAATGGCTGCCCCCATAGGCAGCAGCCATTTGCAATGAAAAAGAAGAATTCTGATTGGCTGAAACCACTTAATACGGCGGCCATTTTCTAGGCGCTTTTTGTCTCCTGTCTGAACAGGGAGACAAGACGCACCCTGAACAGAAATAAGCCAAAAAGCCTCGGGGAGACGTCTCGGAGACAGACCCTGAACGCGTCCCTGGTGTACTCTCAAAACAATAAAAGTAAAGTAAAGGTTGTTTTATTTAACGACGCGTCTAAAGCGCATTGATTTTCATCATCGGCTATTGGACGTCAAACATATGGTCATTCTTACATATTTCTTTTGAGGAAACCTGCTACTGCCACATAGGCTACTCTTTCTGATAAGCAGCAAGGGGGTCTTTTATATGTGCTTTCCCACAGACAATCACACACAATAGAACAAACACCCAGAACCTTTGTTAGTTGTGATGTGACTTTGGTTGTCTGCAGTGTAATTCTGATACATTGTAAACATATCTTAATGAGTCCGTACACTTAATTTATTGTGTTTTACATTGAGTTAAACTAGGAAAACCCAGTGGACTGATATGCCTGATACTCCATCCTCAATTATTTGCCAAAAACAGATCAAATTCGCTTCTTACGGCCTTAGTGATGAAAAAATTAATTCGCCCTCTTATATTCCAGGAATTACAGTGACTCATCACTGGTGGGACATACCCCTTACTAAGTACTGACTATAAGAAACAACCTGCCTCTTGCTTATACAAAGTACACATATATATTGTTGCAGAGAGTGATCTTAGATTTACGTCTGCCATATGGAGGCATTGGTACAAACTAGTGTATGTAGACCAACATTTTGATATTGGTTAGTATGGTAGTATTCATACTATTACTTATATCCTATTCACATTAATTTTTATATCTACCTACTATGGACCAAATTATGTAACTACCATAATCCTGAGTCTGAAATAAAGAATTGAATTGAAGCAGCGTGAAGTAAAGCATGGTCAGATCCAAGACCCCCCCCCCCCACGCCCCTTCACCTACCCCCCTGCCCACTCCCGCCATCTTCTGCTGGTGAATACAAATCCGATATCACAACCTGGATCTTCTGCGGGTATCTCACTGAATTATAAACATCCATGTTCACGTAATGCTGGATTTTTTATTTCTCCTTTGTTGCTTTAGATCACAGCTTTGACAGGTTGTGCCGCTTCAGCTCCATCCTTGCCAGCGACTGCCGATGGACTTCATCAGGACCATCTGCGAGTCGAAGAACACGCGCGA